>JAANYP010009035.1:0-245016 GCA_020465985.1 Centrapalus pauciflorus | reverse complement strand
TTGATCCAACCAAAAAATCCACCATCTGGCGGTATGCTTGAGCCTCTGGTATCTCATGGTCCGGAGAAATGACCATATTATGCTTAGGAACGAAAACTCTATCTGCCATGTCTGCACATTAAAGCATATAAGATATTAGAATTATTAAGATAGACATAAACCTGTTTAAATTCAAATTTGTTTTATTTTGAACTTGTATAAGTACAAAATCCAACACCTATGAATTTCTACAAGTTTGATTTAAATTTTAAGCAAATAATTCAAATATAATGGTAAACTCGAATGACAAGTTCGAAACAACCATAGTTTCGAATTTAGTGGATGCTTCGAGTTTAATGACAAACTCGAAACCAAACTCGAAGCCATGATCAAATTTGAGACAATGATCAAACTCGAACATGTCGGTTTAAATAATAACAAAAATCCAAGATTTTAACCAATTTAGACTTAGAAAATTACATTCATTAGTCCTAATAGGTTCTAATCAAAGATATTTGTAATCAATTTGATGTTTCACCGGTTCAAAGTTTGTTATTTTGAAATACAAACTTTCCACCATTAAAACCTCAAAATCTGTTAATTTTGGCTCAAATGGAGTCTAAAACCACCTAAATCTTGTACAATACAGTTGATTATACCTAGATTTGCTAGTAGTCTCGAACACAAACGGACAGAAACTCGGCAAATAGTATGAAACTCGAAAGTTGGCAAACTCGAAGACAAACTCGAAATCGCTCACAGTAAACTCGAAAGGCTCAAATTCGAAAGTAGGTGATAATGACTTGTCACTGTTGACCTATTTATATCAACCACCTTCGAGTTTGTCTACTTTCGAATTTATCAGCAAATTCGAAGAACCTGCCAAATTTGAATGTATATTCGATTTTACCTTAAACTCGAATTTAAACTTGAAAATTTTGAAAATATTGAAAATCTTTGAAATAAATTCAACTTTTTCAACTTTTTCGTGTAACGGAATAAACTATGCCAAAGGTTTTACCCTAAGCACAAGATTTTCACGCAATGTTTATTTTATTCAACTAGGAATGCACCCTCAGTAATTTTGACCTTTTTCCTAAGTAAAAATAAAAATAAAATTAAAATTAAAAAATAAATAAGAATTCAAAAAAGAAAATAGAATAAAATAAATTAAAGTTAAAATTGTGAACAAAAATTTAAACTTAGACTAATCTACTTTATTTCAAAAATTTACAACTTATACTAAACACTTAACAGAATAATTTTGACGAGTATAGTCAAAGAAAGGTTCAATGAGATAGCGGTGTCAAATACACACTTTCAGTACTTAAACTTTCACACTTAGGAATTTTTTATTCATTTGATTGTTTGTCGTGACATACATTTCTAGCCGATTGTTGGTATTATTTTCCCTTTAAACATGTTACATTTCGGAATATCCCTTGGCCTTTTTATTTATCATGAAATTATCTTACGTGACTCATACATAGACATACTTTTATGATCAAGGCGTACACACAATGATTATAACTTTTTGGTATTTGCAAACTTTCTTTAAAAGGCAAACATCGGACACAGGTCTGTATTTACATACAACAAAGTGTCTTAGTTTGTCTTAAGGTTTATTTTTAAAGCTAGCAAGACAGCGGTGACAGGTCTGTACCGACGTACAACAAAGCGACTTATCTTGCTAACTCGAGTCAAACCAGAGGCAACAGGTCTGTACTTACGTACAACAGAGTTACTTGTTTTGACTCTCAACGCCTTATATGATTTTTCTGTTCTTTCCATTTTAAGATGTATTTGATGTTGATATACATCCCCAGAAAGTTTGCATACCTCATTTAGAATCAAAGTCTGTATGTCTCTAACATAAAAATTAAGACCAATTGGTCATACATCTAAGTTAGTGACACATTTGACTTTTTCTTGAATATTTTATTAGCCTTGAGACTCCCTATATGTATTATTCCTACCAACAAATCAAACTAGATTATGTATAACACTTAGAATTTTAGGTGCATTATGTGTGAAAGCTAAACACTTAGAGCTTGTATTAACTGTGCTAATTTTCGTCACTTTGAACCTATGTATCTAAGACTTAACTCTTTTTCTGATATTCTCTTTTTTTGAATTTTTGTATGGTTTTCTCTCTTTTTTCTTTTGTTTTTCATAAGTAGTAGCAAGAAAATAAAATAATCTACTAACTTACTATAAATGGAAACTATCCTAAGTTACTAAACTTACTATAAAAAGAAAGAAAGACTACTGCTATAAAAAGAAATAAAACTCTACTAAGGTCAATTCATTCTGTTAGCAGATGATAGAAACGTGTGATAGTGTCCTCCAGCTTTTCATCCTTTAATGCTTTGAAGATAGCAAACTGCTACTTGAGCATCTCCATACGTTTCCTTCTAACCCTCGGGTTACCCTCACACCATTTTTCCAATGCCTCCCACAGCTATTTTATTGTCTTCTGATTACGGAAAGTGTGTAGTATATCCTGAGGTAACGTCATTCTAATGATAGCGTATGCACGGTTCTCTGCTTCAAACAGCTTT
Source organism: Centrapalus pauciflorus (assembly GCA_020465985.1). NCBI lineage: Eukaryota > Viridiplantae > Streptophyta > Magnoliopsida > Asterales > Asteraceae > Centrapalus > Centrapalus pauciflorus. The sequence continues at coordinate 242,476 of JAANYP010009035.1, read as the reverse complement.
TTATCGTCATCCTTCATTTTAGAATAAGGAACAACCTTTTGTCGTCCTTCGACCTCAGCTGTAGGTGGAATGTATCCCTCGTCGATACAAATCCACATGCGCATATCATTAAATCGCGCGAAGTCGGCAAACCGATCCTTCCACCAGTAATAATCTTCAAGTTTCATCAACTTTGGCGGAGTATTTGCTTTTCCGACCTCGTGATCCATCTCCAGAAACCGTTGTAGACTTGTCATTGTTTCAAAGATAATTGAATTTAAACTTAATTAATTTAATTCGAAATTAATTTAAATTAATTCTTTCGAATTTAGGCAAATTCGAATCTAATTAAAGTTAAACCTATTTGGGATTAAATTCGAGTTAAGTTCTTAAATTCAATTAAAATCGAAATTAATGACAAATTCGAAGGTCACTAAACTCGAAAGTTCACTTAAATTCGGAACCCAGTAAATTCGAATGTCCCCTATTCGACTTTAGTGCAAAGTCGAAATCCAAAGTAAAGTCGAAATGGCCAAATTCGAAACCACTTTAAGGAAACTCGAAAGGAGCGTATTTCGGTCAAACTCGAATCTGCGGCAAACCCTAATTTTTCCTTAACAAACTCGAGCGCCGCAAATTCGAAAAATGGCTAATACCTCGAGTTTTTCACGTTTTACAGATTAAATCAATATTTTTACAAGTAAAAATATTGATTTTGATCAAAAACGTGAACTACAACAAAGTATTTGTCGGAATTCAATTTGATAAGCTCGAAAATCTCAAAAATATGATAATAACCGTCCAAATGCGTCAAGAAACCTAGGATGTATCTTTTGAACACTAAGAACACAAAGAACACCCCTTAGGCTCTGATACCACTTGTAAGGTCTTGCAACTACAGATCTATCTAGACGCGACACACACCAACGAGTGCGGAATCCTCGTTAGCGGCTTGACGGATATATCACACTCACGAAACACGGAGACTACCACGGCGTTGTACGAACGACTACGAACGAACCTACGCAATGATTCTCTCCGAAAAAACACAAAGATTTCTGATAAACTCGAGATCGCCTTTTGCTAATCACACACGAAATTCTGCAAAAGTCTCCTAATCATTCGAGTTAATCCCTAATTATAGAGACCCATTCGAGTTTGTCATGGGACAAACTCGAATCCAGGCCCAAGGCCCATTCGAATTTGTCCTCATGACAAATTCGAATTTACCTTCTAGGCTAAATTCGAATTCATGCTAAATTCGAATTTCACTTGACAAACTTCTATTTGAATATATGTTTAACTTATGTTTGAATTATTCTTTGGACTTTATGTTTGAACTTCTTGTAATACATTACATCAAGTTCAAACATACAATCAACAAATATCAAACACACAAAATCACATATATCAAACACTAGTTAATATTCAATACCTTGTAATATCACTAACACAAAATGCTAATATACTTTAGACTGCTATCGTCACACAAGGTGTACCAACAAATTTAGACCTTCCGATAACATACAAGTAGTTTTGCTCCACTAAATCAAGTTTTAGATACAAATCTGCAAGTGTGATCTACCAGTTCATCTATGCATAAAATATACAATAAATGATTGCACCACACTAAACAGAAATGAATGTTTTTGGTTGGATAGATTTTTTTTAAATTGTGCACCCTGCTAAGTTACACAAATGTATAATAGCATTGTTTTGTGCATTTTTCATTGTATATGTTTGTTGAAAGTTCAATAAGTTGGCATATTCAGATGGATAAGGTATTGTAATGGTTCTAGAGATCTACATTTTTGTCTTTCCATATCCATCCAGTCAATTATTCTTCTTAATAATAGGAATGTCTATTTTGATTTGGCACATATGAAAAAATAATGTATATATATACAATAAAGAATCCATATATTTGTTGGTGAGAAGTACATGAAATGTGTTGAAACTAGCTTCATAACATTTTGTGTTTGTTTCGTTACATGTTGTGATTGGGTTTAAGTACACGTACAACCATTACGGAATGAATGCAACTGTTGAAGGACAGGGTTTTATATTGGGGTTGGACAGGGGAGTTGGAAAACCGTAAAGTGTGCGTTAACTGCAATTTGTTTATTTTATTCCGTGAAACGCTAATGCGACTGCTGCGATAAATAGCCCAAGTGATTGTTATTTTGTATAGTAGTTGCCTGCAAAGGGGGGATCACAATATTTACTGCATCAGCAGCGAAGGCAGTGTAAAATATCAGCGACAACTGCTGCGCAGAATGTTTTTCAGATGTTATTTTGTATTTTCCCTTCAATTGCTCTTGCCAGTGGATGTTGGGTGATATATATTGGCCGCACATGCTGCAATTCTGGAATTACACGGAAAGGACCTTATCTTCTTTTCTTATACTCAAATTGAACCCACTGTTGCATTCTACGCTTCTTGAGTCATTTGTTTAGCTTATTGACGGCAAGTGGTGTGGTTGATGCAAAAGTTGTAAAATTAGAAGTTGAGATTATATTATACATCTGACAGTTCAACAAATTATAGTAAAATAAAGGTCTTGATATAATTTCATATGTGGATTGACATACGTTCCTATCTGCAACAAATATATATATATATATATATATATATATATATATATATATATATATATATATATATATATAATATCAATAAACTTTGATTGATATCCTAATCTCGCTACCTATATAGGATCCACTTCTTTCCCGCTGCAACGCGCGGGCACATTACCTCGTTATATACATATATATACATTATTTAAAATTACTATTCATAAGTGAGTTTTTTTTAAACGCACCATTAAACTATAATATAATATAGTTTTTTAACATAACAAATGACCAAAAATAATAACAACTTTTGTCATTTTTATCAATAATAGTAACATTATTTATTTTTTTATCATGGGTTATATGCCAAAAATAACAACTTTTTGTAGTTTTACCGTTTATACCCATATCATTTATTTTTTATCATTGATATCAACAACTTTTGTATTTTTTTTACCTATTATACCAACTTTTGACCTGAAAACCTGCTAGAGCAGGTTCCCATCCATTAATACCAAAAAGTTTTATCTTCTTACCAATAATAGCAACAACGTTTTATATTTTTACCAATAATAGCAACAACTTTTAACTTTTTACCAATAATAAAAACATATTAAATTAAATTTTCCTTTATCTTTAACTAATCATTACTTTAAAGAAACTAAATTTATTAAAATCGAAATACAATCAAATAAGTTCATAATCCATTTTTTTGTTTAAATTTTGTTAGAAATAAATCAAATGCAATGTGTGTCTATAAAAGAGATAAAAAAATATGTTTTCTATAGACATTAAAATACGAAGATTATTTTGATGTGTCATATTTTCATGCATAGTCGGGTCAATTTTACATGTATGATAGAGTCGACCAATTAAGTGTAACATGACAAGGTGAAACTCAAATCATTTTGTATAAGATGTCATAGAAATATAATGAACACATTATGCTACATTTGAATTCATTTTTGGATACTTAGTTCAACCATATTTGCATTATTTATTTATTTGATAAATAAATGAATAATATTATAAATACTTATGATCTAATCATGGATAATTAGTTCTTTATTTATTTGATAAATAAAATGGTAATATTAAAAAGTTGCATCCATTTATTTTATGAAGAACTATATATGATTTAATAATCCAATTATTTTATCTCTAACAAAATTTGGATACAAATATAAACTATGAACTTATATTGAACATCATCTGATTTCCATAAATTTAAATCATATATAATCATCCATAAAATAAAGGGATGTATCATTTAAATATTACCATTTTATTTATCAAATAAATAAAAGACTAATTATCCATAATTATATCATAATTATTTATTATTATTCATTTATTTATCACATAAATAAATAATGCAAATATTGTTGTAATAAGTATCCAAAAAATAATACAAATATAGCATAATGTGTTCATTATATTTCTGTGACATCTTATAGAAAATGAATTGAGTTTCACGTTGTCATGTTACACTTAAATATTTTTAATAAATTTAGTTATTTCTAAAAACTTTTCGAAAAGATGACATATCAAAATTAGGAGTGTGCAAAAAAAACCAAAAACCAATATGAAACCGAAAAACCGGAGCCAAAAAATCAAACCGTTTGGACTTTGAATTTTCAAAAACCAAAAAATTCGGTTTGGAGGTCAAAATAAACTGGAAAAAACCAAACCGAACTGAAGTTTTATAATTTTAAAATTCATAAATACTCTTCTGTAACATCCCACATCGGTGGAGAGGAGAAACCAATATGGCCATATAAGGGTGAGGTTTTCTCTATCCACCAAGACGCGTTTTGGGGCGGGCCTATGGCTTGGCTTCCAGGAACAAAACCGTGCGGCATTTGCCAAAGCGGACAATATCTTGTCTCGGGGTGGTCTGGGCTGTTATAAGTGGTATCAGAGCCAGACACCGGGTCGATGTGCACAGCGGGGATGCTGTGTTCCCATGGGGGAGGTATTGTAACATCACACATCAGTGGAGAGGAGAAACCAATATGGCCATATAAGGGTGAGGTTTTCTCTATCCACCAAGACGCGTTTTGGGGCGGGCCTATGGCTTGGTTTCCAGGAACAAAACCGTGCGGCATTTGCCAAAGCGGACAATATCTTGTCTCGGGGTGGTGTGGGCTATTATACAATCTACGTAGAATGACATGCAATCTACGTAGAATGGCATGCAATCTACGTAGAGTATCGACGAACATATTCTATGTACAATCTACGTAGAATGTCATGCAATCTACGTAGAATGACATTCAATCTACATAGAATGAAATTCAATCTACGTAGGATGACATGCAATCTACGTAGAATGTTATGTAATCTATGTAGAATGTCGTGTAGAATGTCAAGTATCATATATTCTACGTAGATTAAATGATAAAATGTACCAAAAACACATTGAAACAAAAGAAATAAGATTTCATTTAGACATTTTATCAAACACTTGGTATGCAACTGATATAAAATATACCAAAAACACAATGAATAGTAATGGTAATCTATAAAAAAGACATAGATTTGTATAATTAACATAAAAATATATGAAATATATAAGAAACATAACATTCTACATAGATTATGAATAGTAATGTTTATCTACATAAAAAGATATAGAATTATATAACATTCTATATAGACATATAATATTTATATATAGAATACATTAATTTTTTAGCAATTAAATAATTTTTTTTAATAAAAAACGTTTTTTTTAATATTAAAATCAAGGGATAATTGCGTAAAAAACCTTAAAGTTGGACCATTTTTGTGATTAAAACCCCTAACCATTTTTTGTTGCACAAAAAACCTTAAACCGGTAAAATCTTTTGAAATTAGGACTTGACCGGTTATAGTAGGTTGCTATGCTTACATGTCACACACGTGGCGTCCACATGGCAAACCCGACTTACGTGGCGCCTACGTGGCACTACATGTATAATTCATTAAACTGAATTTTTGCATTAAAAACCCCGAAATTGGTGACTTTTTCGATTAAAACTCTTAACTATATTTTTCTCACCTCTAACCAACAATAATATTTACCTTTTCTCTTTTTCTCTACCTCCGGCAACTCCGATTACTCTATCTCCTCTTTATGTTCAGTGTTGTTTATTTTATGTATGTTCGATTAACTTTTCCCGTTTAATCTTGAATTTTAACTTCAATTGTGCCGATGGAATCGATTTCATTTTGTGTTCACGAGTTGCATTTTGAGGTTCAACTTTATGTTCAATTTCATTTATGTATATTTCATTTTAGCATCTGAATATGATGATCAACCAGAGCAGTGAGATTAGCTAGCCTAGAGGGTGGAGGTTTCATTGGGAAACGAATTCTTTGTTTGATAAATAAAAGTTTAATAAATATCCATGTCAATAAATGCAATAAGTGAATACTCATTTTTAATTATCTTTGTTGGTTGGAGGTTTTTTATCAAATTAAAAATGATTTGGGGTTTTAATTGAAAAAACTAAACAAGTTGGAGGTTTTTTACGCAAAAATCTATTTAAAAGTTTTACACGTCATCAAGTTTCAATCCGCTAAACCGGTTGCAAGTCAGATTTTTTGAAAAAAGGCCAAATTTACAAAGTTTTCACCAGTTGGAGGTTTTTTGTGCAATGAAAAATGGTTGGGGGTTTTAATCGCAAAAATGGTCGAACTTAGAGGTTTTTTGCACAATTTCCCCTAAAATCAATTCTAATGAAAGAAAGAGAAAATGAAAAAAAAAGTAAGTGATAGAAAGTGAAAAAAAATGCATATAATAAAAAGGGTGGAGAGAGAAAGATAATATTTTTTATTCCAAAAATATCATTTTGATCCAAGGGCTCTAAAAGGTTCCTAGGTTCTCACCATCTTTAAGGTTTTTAAAAGAACCTCTCACTATTCCTATATATATATATATATATATATATATATATATATATATATATATATATATATATATATATATATATATATATATATATATATATATATATATATATATATATATATATATATATATATATATATATATATATATATATATATATATATATATATATATATATATATAATCAGGTTCATCAGCGTACCTATGAGATTCCAGGGTACCCTAATGTGAATGATCATTCACATATATTTTTTTTGAATAGACATGTATAAGACAACATTATAAGACTTTTTTTCAAAAGGAGTAACACCAAAAATCTTGTGAATTGTAAAAAAGATCATGTGAATGGTGTGAATCACCATTCACATGGTGTGAAATGATCATTCACATGGATGACCATTCACATAAATATGCATTTAGCATTCACATAATTTTTAAGGAAACAGAAAGTGTGAATGTATGTGAAATTCATATATCATGTATATAACATTAATTTAAACATGGTTATGTGAAAAAAAATTAAAAAAAAGTTTTTTAAGGTTGGTACCTTCGGGTGCACTTGATTTCGAGAGGTACTTTTTTGAACCTGACTCTATATATATATATATATATATATATATATATATATATATATATATATGGAGGTTCGATTGAGAACTTTTATGCATGGAGGTACAAAATAACACATATCATCCATTAGATAAAAAAATTGTATGGATTAGATTAATGACAAAATGGTAAATAGTTGGACAATTTTATGCATCTTGTGCATTATAGAAACAAATAAGCAAGGGCATTTTGGGGAATGTGTATGCCTCATTAAATTTAATATTTTAACAAATAATCAATTAATAAATGCTAATTAATAAATTCAATTGATACATTTCCATATTTAAAAAAATTACACAAATTAATAAAAGATGATGAGGATCTATGCATTTCATCGTTAATCGTGTTTATCTATGCATTATGTTAAAAAAAAGAAGCATGTAACAAAAAAATACACAAATTCATTTATACATCGTGTTCAACTTGTTCATCATTCATCTATGCATCGTGTTCGTCGTTCATATTCTTCAATAATTTATGCATCGTGTTCAACTTGTTCATCATTCATCTATGCATCGTCATTGTTCATCATCTATTTATGCATCATCATTTTTCGTTGTTCATCGTTTATCATCCATCTATGCATCGTCATTGTTCATCATCCATATATGCATCATTATTATTCATCGTTCATCATCCATCTATGCATCGTGTTCTTCATAATCATCATCGGTTATCTCTTGTTCATGTTCATCATCATCGTTGTTCATCGTTAATCTTCGTCTTCAAATCATCATCATCTAAGAAAAATCATGAAGAACACGATTAGAGAGAGAGAGAGAGAGAGAGAGAGAGAGAGAGAGAGAGAGAGAAATGGGGAGGAAAATGAGGAATGTAGTTAATATGAGATTTTAATTCAAAATGTAACTCCTAATTATCATTTAATGATTTTTAGAAATAAATTAATTATCATATCTTCAGTTTTCCCTAAATACCCTTTGTGCACCCTTGGTAGATTATCCGATGCCCAAAAGTTCATCGAGGTTCTCAATGCATAAAAGTTCTCAATTGAACCTATATATATATATATATATATATATATATATATATATATATATATATATATATATATATATATATATATATATATATATATATCTGTGTGTGTGTGTGTGTGTTTTTTGGTTTTAGAAAGAAAGAATTGAACTTGAAAACCATGACAAAGAAAAACCGAAACCAAATTGAAACTGATAAAAACCAAAAAATCAAATTGTTTAAAATTCAATCCGAATGGTTTCTTGAATATGGAAACTGATGTTTCGGTTTGGTTTTTTCCAAAAACCAATCCATGCTCACCCCTAATTAAAATAATCTTCATTTTTTAATGTCTATAGAATAGGGATGAGTTTTTTATACCGAAAACCGGTGCCAAACCGATACCGAACCGGTACTTTCGGTCCGGTATTCGGTTTATGTAATTGCTATATTTCGGGATCGGTACCACCTGGTTTCGGTACTTAAAAACGGGTATTACCGGTACTGGTAAACTTTAACTCAAGTCAAGTCAAGTAAGTCGTTTTCATGTCTTCTTCTATTCTTCATGTCTTTTTTATCACCAATAACTTTGATAATTGTTTATTTTGTATGACTTAGTTATTTGGAATTATAAACTAAAAATATTTTTATTGTTATGTGAGAATTGAATGAATTGTTACAACAAGTTGCTAAGTAAAATTGAAATGTTTTTTTTTTAATGTTTAATTTTTTGAATTTTCAGTACCTAATTCAGTATAATACAGTAAAAGCGGTACCGATACCGGGGCCGAACCGGTACTGATCAATTGAATTCGGTTCGGTATTCGGTATCCCAAATCGTCATAAAAATATAACTGGTACCAATCGGTACGGTACCGGTCGGGACCGGTCCGATATCGAACTCTTCCATACTATAGAAAACATATTTTTTATATTTTTATAGGCACACATTGTATTTGATTTATCTCTAACAAAAGTTTAACAAAAAAATGGATGAACCAATTTTATTGTGTTTCGATTTTCATAAATTTAGTTTTTTTTAAAATAATGATTAGTTAAAGATAAAGAAAAATTTAATCTGATATATTTTTATTATTGGTAAAAAGTTAAAAGTCGCTGCTATTATTGTTAAAAATATAAAACGTTGTTGCTATTATTGGTAAAAAGATAAAATTTGTTGGTATTAATGGATAGTAACATGCTATAGCAGATTTTCAGGTCAAAAGTTGGTATAATCGGTATAAAATATAAAAGTTGTTGCTATTAATGATAAAAATTAAATAATGTGGGTATAAACGGTAAAACTACAAAAGTTGTTGCTATTTTTGGCATATAAACCTTTTTATCATTAATAACATATTATTATCGTTTATAGTTACAACTTTTTTATTTTTCTATAAAAAATAGTAATTGGTAACATGCAAACTTGTTTAGCAGACTACCAACAACTTTTCAGTTATAGAAAATAGTAACATCTTTTCATATTTTTATCAATAAGAGTAACATATCAGATTAAAATCTATTTTTACTTTATTTTATTAAGTTTTCTAAGATCTCATAAACACTGAAATGAACTCAATTTATGTTTCAAAATTTGTTGTGAAATTTTTTAATAAAATTTTAGTTTTTCTATATTATTATTTATTCATTTAAAGTACATCTTACTATATTATTACTATCTTTAGTGACTATTTTTTTTGATTTCATTGAATTTATTTATTTATAATTTTTATTTTTTCATAAACATATAAATTTTTTAGGAAAAATCATGTAAAAAACAACGTACTTTCAGTATTTTTTTGAATAAGTCATTGCACCAAAAACGTTTCCATAAAAGTCCCTCAACTTAAAAACATTTTTGTAAAAATCACTGCACATAAAATGTTTCTATAAAAAAACCTTTAACTTAACGAAATTTATGAATAAACACCTGAAAAATCTTATAAAACAACACAATTCGTAAAAAATTCCAAGTTGAAGGACTTTTATGGAAACATTTTTGGTACAAGGACTTAATCGATAATATCTAAAGTGCGTTGTTTTTTTGTATAATTTTCTCAAAATTTTAATATATATTCTGAATATTTACGGTTAGATAATAATCGATTATTTATTCATAATTATATATAATATGAACGAAAAATATTATGAATCATTTTAAATTTCACTTTTTCCAAACGAAAAAACTATAGTTTTTTTGAACAAAATAAAACAAATAGTTTCAGTTTTTAGTTTTTCCAATCTAAATGAGTCATAGTTTTTAATTTAAAAAATCAAAAATTAAAACGAGTCCAATATTATTCCTTCAGAACAACTATAAACCACAATTATTCATATTTTTTCATTTCTAAAAAAACTATAAAAAGAATGGATACCCTTTCATTCGTAGTATTTGTCATTTGAAATTAAAAAACTACAAATTATTCAGCTTTTTAATAAATTCCAAACAAAACACATTACGATTCATTCAGGTTTTAAATTTTCGCGATGACAAAAACTACGACTCATTCATGTTTTACATTTTTTTACAAAAAATTCTGATATTTGGTTTTTCAATCAAAATAATTGGAACCCATTTATTTTTATGCTTTTAACAACGAAAAAACTATGAATTATTTCGGTTTATAGTTTTTCCGAATGAAAAGTATTGCAACCCATTTTGATTTTTATTTTTTCAAATAAAAAATACAACTCATTTAGATTGAAAAATAATTAAAAAACCAAAATGGTTCATATTATTTTGTTCCTACAAACTAAAAAACGAATGTTTCATAGTTTTTTCACTTGGAAAATGTGAAAATTAAAATGATTCGTATTATTGTTTTCGTTCGTATTATATATAATCGTGAATAAATAATTGAATATTGTGTTCAAGATTATATATTAAAAATTTATAAAGTTATGAAAAAAATAAAAAGTATAATTAAATAAATTAAATTAAAAAAATAGGCACTAAGATATTAATAATATAATTAAATAAATAATAATTAAAATTAAAAAATAAAAGTTCATAATAAAATTTCACAACAAAATATGAAACATAAATTGAGTTTATTTTGGTGTTTATGAAATCTTAGAAAAACTTAAAAAAAAAATTAGGTTTAATTTGATATGATACTGTTATTGATAAAAATATGAAAACTTGTTACTATTTTTTATAACTGAAAAGTCGTCGGTAACCTGCTAAACAGGTTTACAGATCCCCAATTATTGATTATAAAATTTAAAGTTGTTACTATAAACGATAAAAAATATAAAAATTATTTTGTTAATAATAAAAAATAAATAATGTTACTATTAATGATAAACATGTCAAAATTTGTTATTATTTTTGGTCATTTGCCCTTTTCTAACATGCACCATTAACTATTTTCTATTATAATATATAAATAGTTTGTTTTATTAGTTAAGAATTCTATCGAGTATTAAATAATTAAATTTATCATTAATATTTTATTAATAAAATTTTCTAGATATAATATAACATTTGATCCATATATCATCAATAATATTTTTCTTACATATGAGAATATTACATATGTTAAATTGTTATAACACTAATTTTATTTTATAGTAAATAGTAAAATAAAATAGTTATGTTTATGCTATTTTTTAAATTATCGTAATATGTGGTGTATGTCACTAGAGATAATTAATACTGAATATATTATAATTTAAAACTACAAATTTACATTTTAGATCAGTTTTTATAAATTTTCTTTATTATAACTATGATTGTGAGTGTGTGATTATTTTAGATAGAAACTTGTGTACTTTTTTTCTAACATGAAAATAATAATATACTCACAATACAATCAAAAAAAAAAAAACAATCCAAATTAATATGTGTAATATGTTGATTTGTTTTTTTTTATTAAACTAAAATATAAAATTTTATTAATGAATGAACAATCAAAATTATCAATTTTTAAAGTATACATATAGGGATTAGTAACAAAGTAGTACATATCCATTCTATTGATTTTAAAAAAATTATTTGAATTAATAAATTTTCATACATCTATGAATTAGTAATATAAACATCATGTAACTAAAGTTTGAAAATAAAATAAGATTAAAAAAATTCTTAATTTATTTTTTATATAAATGTATAAGTTGCATTTACAACACAACAGGTGTAGTGTTTTAGAACAATGTACATCAAAATTTTAGGTTTATTTTTTCTGTTCATTATAATTTAAAATTTATTGGAGTTTTTAAATATTTTTAAAGCATAATTCTATTTAATACGATCTTACCTTATTTTTTTTTACTTTATTAATATAGAATATATAGCTATACATCCGTCGCAACGCGCAGACACCACATAACTTGTTGTATTCGGTCAATAAACTGGATGTTTTTAATTGTAACACCGCAATATTTAAAAATGTAATTAATTTTGTGAGACAATTATAATTGTGAACTTATGTGCAATACTTTGAGTTAACTGCTAAATATTAGTGATAATTGTTATTATTGAGACTTGAATGATAGAATAAAAATAAAGATGTTGGTTTGTATTGAAATGACAAGAATAAATAATTTACTTCGATGATTAAATATTGATTAGTATAACATAAGAATCGATTAATGTGGAATATCAAGTTGAAAATATGTTATAACATCGCAGAAAGTTAAAAAGAGATTAAAAGAGGCATACTTATGGAATCCCATACAGTGATTGAATCTAAAATTTTGTATAATTAGTAATGAATATTAATGTATGTAGTACCCATAACGGACTTCGGGTATAAATAGATGGAAAACCCATGAAATGATGTCTCGGTGTATGACCGAGCATTGAATTGAAAAGTCTCTAAGTTGAGAATTAAAGAGATTGAGATGGTGTTGGTTCGTTGGAATTTGGAAACACCATCGTAGGTCTTTAATGACTTGTGAGGCGAAAGCTGAGATGAAAGTCAAATACCTGGCGTTTTTTAAGCCGAATTGATTCCGTGGGCGAAATCCTTTTAAGTGGGGAGGATTTGTAAAGTTAATTAATTTTGTGAGACAATTATAATAGTAATGTGCAATACTTTGAGTTAATTGTTAAATATTAGTGATAATTGTTATTATCGAGACTTGAATGATAAAAGAAAAATAAAGATGTTGATTTGTATTGAAATGACAAGAATAAGTAATTTAGTTCGACGATTAAATATTAATTGGTATGACATAAGAATCAATTAATGCGGTGTTTAAATATATTTAGTATAATTATGTTGAAATACTCAATTGAGTATTTTGAATTATTAAATAAAAGCACGTTATAATATTGTGGTTGTTTTATAAATAAAGTCTTGATTTATAGAGAATGGGCTTTAAAAGAAATGCAATTAATTCAGGGACTTGATAATAAATAATGAAAAGTTTAGGGATTAAAAGAAAAAAGGAAAAAAAAATGATTTTGATTTGCTTTTAAGATGCCTTCTTGCTTTTTCAATCTCCATGGAAAAGAGAGAAAGTTAGAGAGTTTTATTGGTGGAAAAAGAAGGATAAAATCTGAATTTTTGGAAGCTCATACAATTTTTGAAAATCCAAAAGGTACCAACACTTTCTTTTAAAAATTTTACTTTATTTCTTCTCCCCATCATCTTCATTTGAAGAAGATGAGAACCCTAAGTGGGTTTTCATGGAGAATGCTTGGCAAAACTATGGATCTCAAAAGAGAATGATAAATATTGTTAGATTTACCGTTTAAAATTATAATATGCAAGTTTTAATGTATTGTGGTGGGTTTAACTCATAAACCCAAGATTGAGTTCTTATGAACTCTTGATGATTTAATAGAGTAAAAATGATGTTTTAAGGGTTTAAAAGAGTCTAACAATTTATAGATATGTTGAGGAATGATTCCCAACCATTTGTAATAAATGTGGAAAAGTTGTGGTATTTTTAGAATTAAATCCGCAAGGCTGAAAGTGCAGAAATGCACTCGACTCGGCGAGTCGGCCTTGGATAGTGAAAGAAAATTTTCTAAGTATGTATTTCGGATGGCTTAGAGATCCAAATTTCGGATGAGAAGATCCGAATTTCGGATGGACCTTGACCGAACTTCGGACCATCTTCGGTTCTGTGAATGCCCGGATTTCGGGTGGGTCGACACGGCGAGTCGGTCCCTTGACTCGGCGAGTCAGACCCAGTTTTTGCTAGAAATTGTAATTTATTCTACCTTTGAGATTTTACGCCATAATATTTTATGTCTTCAACTAAGAAGAATATTTGGACCAAAATAATAATTGGAGCTTGAGACCGGAATTAATTAACTCGTACGACTACTGTAACCGGACAATGTTAAAGAAATTATGAGTTGTAAAACTTATAAATATGAACCTATCTGTAGAGGTTGCCGGGTTAAGTTACTTGGAGATTTCTACTCCTATTTGCGACGATTATAACTCGGTACTGAGACCGACAGTTATATATTCCAGATCACTGTGATGTCTAGCATTAATATATTTGTATGCATATCATGAATTGTATGTTATTGCTTTACATATTGTTCTCATTATTTACATGATTTGTCATCGTATATACATAATCTTGTTGTTGTAATGCCACTTGGTTGATAAGTTGTCGATCCATCATTGATCCTCTCCGCTGAGATGGTAAGCCTGCGCGTGTGGTAACATAGTGGAATCATAATGGTAAGTCTGTGCGTGTGGTAACCATTATTGCCTGTAAAACGAGAAGTCTGTGGTCTGTGGTAATCGTATGGCATCACTGTAAACTGCATATCGATAAGCCTGTGGCCTGTGGCCTGTGGTAATCAAGCAGTAGATTGTAAACCCATTGTATGGTAAGCCTGAACATGTGGTAACCGCAATGTGGTAGCCTATAAGCCATTAGTTGGCCTCTTGAGATTAATAATTCATTTCATGGCATTGTATGACATCATTCATATATTGCATGATACTTTAATCTATAATCTCATTAAACAACTTTGTTGTTTACCCTTTAGTTGATTATTCCTTTCAGGAACTAATAAGGGTAAAGGCCCGGCTGCCCGAATTGTTAGATACCGAATGGAGCATGGATACGAGCTCCATAGTTATGATGATGCTTGGAGTGGGAGTAGCAGACTTCTGTTTTTGGTCTTACTCGAATTAATTGTTGATTTTAATTCGTGTGTAATTAATTGATATTAAAAGACGCAAGCACCAAATGCATTATTACATGATTCCCGACACTCTGTCGTATCTCATGCAAAGTGTATGGAATCATGTGGATTATCTATTATCTAAAAGTTTTAAATTTTTCCGTATTTCCGCAAGTACTCTGAATGAATTATTGTATAATTGTATCAAAATACTCGTATTAGTTGTATTTCATTAATATTCCAAGTATTAGATTCATCCATAATTTTAACAATTGGTTTAGAGCTTTGGACTCGACTAATTGAGAAACCATTCAAAGAAATTTCAAGAAGCTGAAGAAAATTGATCGAAAACGTCATGAAATAGAGCTGTGATTTTATGAAATTTATAGAAAGTACATACAACATTTGTTTAATCTGATTTCTAGATTTATTCTTCATGGTGATGATAGGAAGTTACTGTAAGCAATTTAAAGACCTAATGCATGTAATCATTGAGTAATCATGCTTATAATTTTTTGATTTTCGATCGTATTCTTAAAATCAAGATTTTAGATTTTTTTTATTCGACTGGAGTTAGCTGGTCATATTTTGAACAAGTCTAAAGGTTTTAAATTTCAAATCATTCTAAAAATTTTGGATCTTTAGTAGTCATTAAGTAAGTTTGACCTTTGGCTCGTGGCATGATATGTGCATATTTATACATATATTTTGTATCATTTTCCTTGCATATTGGGTGGTTTTCAGACCGAAATGCGTGAAAAGATACTGATTTTTATTAATATTTGTGTTTCGCAGGTCAGAAGCCGTTAAGTCAACATTGGAACGGAAATCAAGGCCAAAATAACGAAGATTTGAAGTCCGCTTAGCTGCCCTACTAAAAATTGTCCTACGCGGCCGTGTAGCTTTCTTTCACGCGATCGCGTAGACAGATTTTTACAAGACCATGTAGCCAAGTGGTGTAAGACCAGTCAACACAGCTACGCGGCCGTGTGACTTAACCCTACGCGACCGCGTAAGAAGCCCAACCCATGATATTCGTTTTTAAACCCTAGTTCGCAGCAGCCGATGAGAATGGATTTTGGCGAATTTCATACGACTTTTGCTAATTTTCCTCTCGGTTTTCAATAGTTTTACGTATTTTAATCATAGATTAGTTTAGGGGTTTCGTTCTTCTTCAAGTTTACAAGCATTCGGGGCGATTCCAGCATCGATTTGTGCGATTCAGACACAACTTAGGGCGATTTTCAGAGCTTTCTTTCATCTTTTACGTATTTTAATCATAGTTTAGCTTAGGGTTTCGATTTATTGAAGTTTTCAAGCATTCGGTTCAAGTTTTGGATTTAAATTTTGCACGGATAACTACGGGTTGGTACACTCGTTCCTTAAACTTTCTAATTTCATAATGGTTTTTATTTATTTGAGTTTAATTTCGGGTTTTAGTATGATTAGTGAGTAGTTTTCTTGTTCACCCGCTCGGGATAACGATATCTATGTATTAATTGGTATATTATTGGATTGATTGATGTGTTTTGATTTATATTTATTAGTGTAGGTCCCAAAAGGTCTCCCTAGAGTATTGTTCTAAGCTGTAGAGGGGGGGGGGGGGGGGGGGAATACAACAAATTAAAACTCAACACTCTTTTCTCAATGTTTGTGTATACTATTAACAAGTGTTAATTACAAACAAGCTTGACTACGGAAAGGTTCAAGCTGAGATGACAGATACAACAGATGTTCAACTAATCTAAGACACACTCACACTAGATACAATGAATACACTCACTTAGATGAACTCACTGATTTTACAAGACACAGATGGACAACTTGAATAAGAACAACTTAGACACACGTTACTGTTTTAATTCAAGCAGACTTGCATGCATGGAAAAACACACTTCAATGCACGATCTGATTTCTCACTCTTGGGTGTCTCACAATCTTTAAAAAGCTTCATTTTATGCTCTCACTGAGAATCTCTGTGAAGTTTCTTCATTGGACGATGAGATAGTGGGATGTTTTCCGAAAAGACAAAACAACTTTTCTGCACATTTTGATAAAGCAAACTTGTCTTCATGTGGCAAAATCTTTGTCTTTTCCTTTTTGTCTCTGTTGCATAAGGCTTTAACCAAAAAAGGAATGTCAACTTTGCATCTTTCTTCTTTTGTAAAGGCCTTTTTGATATAAGAAATGGTCTGTCACCCATTTCAAATATCCTCTTTGTCTTCATGTGACAGAATAGCGTAGGCAGCTTTGGTAGTTTCTGTTTTCCACTTTGTCTTCGACTTGTAAACTGATCTTGTAGCAAAAAACAATACATGAGGACTTGGAAACATATTCCATGAAGTGTTTGGCATGTTCACAAAGAACAGGTTCTGTTCACAAAGAACAGAACACTTACAATCTGTCCAAGTAATGGACAACTTCCATTCTTCATCTACTCAGATAGTAGATGGACTTCAGAACAGTGGTTGTACTCCTTCTTCAAACAATTCTTCAAGCTGCTCCCTGATTTCATCCAATTCCTCTATTTCAACTATGAGGAACATGAAACTGGGATGTTGAAGCTCCCCTCTTACATAGAAGCCTCTGAGCTGATCCCAGATGGCTGCTCTCCACTTTATGGATTCCCTGAAGGAGTTTGCAAGTCTAAATGCAACGAGTTGTTTGAGACCAACTTTGTGCAGGTCTGATGCTCTTTGGAAGCACTTCTTATTTGTCAGGGGATCTACAAAAAATACCTCCCAGCTCAGGTTCTTCAATCAGCTTGCCTTCCTCAAATTCCACTCCTTTAGGCAGGCTATGGCTACTCCTTTGATTTCTATTGTAACATCACCTTGTTCAATCATGATCAGGAGTTCCTCCAGCTCTGTATCCATTACGTTCCTCTTTGGCTTTATTTTGGGGGTAGCCACTGAGATACCCTTGATCTGCTCTTCTGAGATCAGGCCAAGATCTTTCACTCATTCCATCAACTTTCTGACATATGCCCTGATAGTCTTAGCTGTTTCAGACTTAGACTGGCTCGGGGAAACTACCAACTCCACCCATTCTCTATATCCCATTTGAGCAACATCAGTGTATTCATATGTTTCCAGATCTGGGCCTGTAGCACCCATTCTGGTTATCTGTAGCTTCCACTGTTTGCCTTTTCTTGAGATGGGAACAACTTTGACAATTGGTTCCTTGGCAAGTCTTCTGTCAGCAACATCAAAGAACTTTTTCCTTGACAGGTTGTCAAAGTGAATCTGGGCTCTTGCAGAGGATGCTTGCTTGGTCTTGGTCATAGAGACTTGAGCACCCTGATCCTTATCACCTTCCTTTTCAACCGTTGACTCCTTAGCAAATACAAGCAATTTTCTTTGCACATCCAAAGAAGGCATTTTGATTTTGCTTGCCTCTTTGAATGCAAAGGATCTGGCAGCTTTGGCTGAGGCCTCTTCCTTCTTTAGTTTTTCAAGGGTTTGGAGCTGTTCATCTCTGAATTCATAGTATTGATCCATAGACACGCCCATTTCTTTAGCTCTGGCCTTGTCAAACTTTAGCTGAGCTGCTCTTTGGTGGTCAGGGTCTATAGCTACTTTCTCCTTTCCTTTGGCTGTTATAGTTTGAACAGCCTCAGGAACTTCTTCCTCTTCTTCTTCTTGTAGAATCAGATGCCTCCTTCTGATTGGCCTATCCCCAGGAATGGATTCCTCCCCCTTAGTTTGTGCAGGGTTTGGAGATCGAGCCTGGGTAGGCTGAGCAGTTTCAGTGTGATGGGAGACATCTTCAATTGGACCTGTTTGTGATGCACATGCTGCTTGACCAACAGATGCTGATTTCTCCTTAGAAGGTGAAGATGTTTTCTCCCAATTAGACTTAGTCTTTGAGGCAGACAACTTCTCCCCCTTTGAAGGAGATGGCTCAGAACCTTCAACAATTGGTCTGCCTGGAGAAACAAATTCAACAGGCTTAGCAGCAGTTTTGGCAACAGGCTTGGGGCCAACCAGGCTATGCACTAAGAAAGCCAGATTGTCATTAACCTCTGCAAGCTGGGTAAGGCATGTCTGAAGAGAGGAGGATTGAGAATCAGCAATTGAGGACAGCTTAGTGAGATTTTCTCTGTCAGGAGCTGTGAACAGTAAACTTTGAAGCTGTGCAAGATGTAACTCAAGAGAATCTTGCACATCATCAAGGTTTGCTGACACAGAATTGGACAGAGCGACAATTAGAGAGTTTAAGCTGGCCAGTATAGTAGGAAGGGTAGTAGTGCAAGTAGTGAGGAGAGTGGACAGCTGTTGGGATATGGCTGTCATGGAGGACACAGAGTCCTGTTGATTTGAAATGATAGAGGAGAGAGTAGTGGAGATGTTTTGCAGCTATGCAGTTTGTGCAAGTAGTTGTGAGGACTGGTCAGCTTGGGGAGTGGTTGGAAAGGAATTCTTGAACAAATCAAAGAATCCCTTGAGCTATGCAGACACAGAGTCTGAGATTATTGAGGGTAGGGAAGTCATGGATTTTTCCAAAGAGCCAACTTTGTTGGTCAGCAAAGAAAGCTGATCCTTCAAAGGAAGATCTTTAGGGGATGAAGGAGTGTGGGTGGACTGTTTGGATTGTGTAGAGGGTGAGGAATGAGAATGGGATGTGGATGAGGCAGGTGTTTGAGGATGGGAAGGAGAGGGAAGGGTTACTTTCGACAAAATATCCATAGCCTGGGCAAAAGTAATATGGCCCAGCTTGGAAGGGTCAATGGGCCCCTCAGCAGTGGCTGTAGCTGCTTCATCAGGAGAAGGGGTAGAGGATGGTGGCGTTTCAGATGCTGCTTGTGCTGCAGCACCATCATCAAAGCCTGGGATGGTTCCCTCAGCAGCACCTTGGTTTAGAGTTGCCTCATCATGGGGAGATGGGATGTGCATTTTAACATCAGCAGTGGTGAAACCTACTGATGGAATTTGCATTTGAGGTGCAGCCTCACTAGAGGGATGGTCTGTTCCCTGAGGTTCATCAGCTTGGGAGATAGGTCCTTCAGCAGCTGTTGGGTGTACAACAGCTGTATCATGAGGAGCAGAAGTTGGAGGCTGATCAACTGGATGGTCTAGTACTCTAGTCCAACAGGTTTGGCACCTCGTGCAGACTCAGGTTGTGTAGGAGAAGTATGGACTGGAGACTGTGTAACGACCTAGACTTTAATCAACGACAATTAACAAAGCTTAACGTTAATTAACAAGTTAAATGAAATTTACTCTAGTGATTTAAAATATAATTTTAATGTAAGCAATAAAAGTTATAATTAATTAAAAAGAGTTAGATTATAAGTTTGTCATATGAATTTTATTTCATTCATAAAGTAATGAGAAAATAGATATTTTAGCTAATTATATGTTATGAATTAGCTATAAGTTACCAAAATTTAAAAGAATGAGTAAAGTAAAGCTTTGTGTCCAAAGTGTGAAAGTTAGAACTTGAAATAATGTATATATGCCAAAATTTGGCATCTGCTCCTAATTTTCATCTAAATGAAGAAATTAAAAGCCCTTTTCTGCTCTCTTTCTCCTAAACACACCTACGGTTTCACACACTTTGCCACAACTCAACTTCTCTCTAGAAATCAAGAAGGAAATCTCATCAATTCATCAAGGAAATTGTAAATTTGTGATCAAGAGCACAAGAGCTACAAGATTCAAAGGTAATCTTTAAACTTAAATCATCATACAAATGTTTTCTTGCATAAAAACGGTACTGGACCAATGTCCAGGAGAAGATTAAAGCTTAAAATCTTTCAATCATCAAAATAAGTTGATGCATGTTAGAAATTAGAGTTTTATTGTTGAATTCTAGAATTTATAGGTTTAATTTGAATGTTGAATTAAAGGAAAAACATAAGTGTATGTACGTGTGTTTTTGTTTGGCATGTACCGAAACCACATAAGGGGTATTGAAACCTACCGAGACCTATAGAGTAAAACCGAAACACTAAGGAAACCTTGCTTGGTTTCAGTAATATTGAAACCTGACCATCGAAACAAACCACTACCGAGACCATTGATGATGCAGAGTGATACCGAAACCACAAGGGGGGGGGGGGGGTACCGAAACCATAAGGTTTCGGTATATTCACTACCGAAACCACCATGGATGCATGCTGAGACGTTTTAAAACATACAGAAATGATGTCCAGAACCTTTACCGAGACCCAGAAACCAATACCAAAACCTCAAAGGGTTTCGGTAATCCCCTTCAATACCGAAACAGAAACATCATTTTTCCCTTTTTGTGTGACCTGTGGGTTGCGAAAACAGAATGATATCAATACCAGTACCTAATAAATATATGTATACGTAGTGTGTCCTGTGTTCTCGATAGAAACAGATCCAACAACCAACCATTTTCTTATTTTGTGTGTGTGTGCTAGGAAAGTGAAAGGAACAGCAGTATATATATATATATATATATATATATATATATATATATATATATATATATATATACACATATCGGTAGATGTATGTATGTGTATTAAAGTATGCTGTCCAAAAAGACTGATTTCAATTCCATTTTCTTAACTTGTAAAGAGTATGTGTGTGTGTGTCCAACATGTATATAAATATGTATTGTGTTAGGTGTGCAGTGTGTGTAAAGTAGGACAGCAGCAATATGTGTGTGTGCGCGATGCATAGTGTGTGCAGAGGGTGTGACAGAAACATGTATAAATCTGTCCAAATAGAAACAGGACAGCAGCCTTTTCTACCATATAAAACAAGTAAAAGGAAGTCTCCTATATGTGTTTGTATGTATAATTCATAAACATTAGGGGGCATCATTAAGTTATATACATATATATACTCTAAAGGTGCATTTGTGTGTGTTGAAGTGTGTCCAGCAGAATTCCTTAATGTGCAACAATTATACTCACATAAATTCATAAAATAGCATTAAAAGAACATATAAAGAGCATATAAGCGTAATCATCTAATAGCAATAAAGACTTAGAAATTTATATGAATGATTAATAGCAAAACATATGTTTATATTTAATAAACACAAAGTTCATTGGCATGGCATCAATTAAAGTGAAGAAACATATGAGTATTGAATTAAATAATAATGCAACATGTGCATATGTGTGATCAAAATATATATGTGAATGAGTGATTAATTATTAGAATGCAAGACTTATAATTGATAACACTTACCTTGAGAATTCAAATGTGCAATGAAAGCTTAAAATGACTTAAAAGATATATAGGTCCATGAAAAAGGATATAAAGCCTTATAAGTTATCTAAATCATGTCAAATACAAGTTCTGAGTTGAATGATGATTTAACAGAGTCTAATATCACATGATAAATGATGGAATGAAATGATCTGATGGAATTGTTGGCCATATTCATCTCAATATAGTCAAATATAAGACTTTGAATTTAAAGATCAACGAATGAATACTGAATATGCTATTCAGATGATAAAATCTAATAAATATCAGAAATAATATGAATAACAGATTTAGCAACAAGAGAAGCTAAAAGATATATAAAGAGCACCATTGAAGGCTATAGCAAAGTGGCAAGCCGTCGGTAAGGCTGATATCAGATAGTGGTTCTAACCCACTGCAGATTGTGAGCAACAGAGCCAGAGCCAGAAAGTGCAAAATAACCAGTAACTGTGAGTTGTAGATTTTACTTTAACTGCAAATTTTGTGAATTGAGACTTTTGTTGCTTTAATCTGATTTTATTGGCATTCTGATCCTGAGCATATTGATAAATTATCATGATTACTATGATTTGTTGAACCAATCATTTCTTCTTCTAACTTCTATTCATTGATGAGTCACTTGATTGTTAAGCTTAACACCACCACTATTGCTCAGTGTTGGGTTAATGTTAGGCTTATGATGTGCTGATTTACATGATGAAAGCACAGAGGGTAGCTAGAGCTGAGCATTCTGATGATACCCATACAACAATTACTGGTAGCTAGCCCAGTACGTGGCTGATCCCCACTAATGATGCGTGTGTATGGTATTATCATTATCCGAGCATTCCTTATGATATTGTCTAAAAGTCTCAAGAGCAACAACAGTTTTATAACTGGGAGCTGAGCAAAGACGTGCATCAAAGAGCATTTAAATTGGCCAATGTCCCTTCGAGATTTAAGCTGTGCATGAGCCTAGTGCAGTGCATGAGCAATAGAGCTGAGCTGTGCATGAGCCGAGTGCAGTGCATGAGCTTTCCGCGTTCATAATTGCATGTTAAATGTGAAATTCTACATTCTCACTAAGCAATTAAGCTTACCCCGTTGTTGCATTATTTTTCAAGTAAAGGCAAAGGATTGGCTGGACCTAGTTCATAGGTCTCTGAAAAGAGCTTGAAGTGCTTTAGAACCTGTTCCAACACCTTGGTATTGTCAGATGATTGAGCTTTGGGGTTCAGGGCTAGTTTATATTTTGTGCTTCAATGTAATAGTCTAGAAGTCTGTACCCTATCACTTAAAATTGTTTCTGATTGTAATTAACTTTAATTCCGCACTGTTAAGTATTATCTTAGTTTCTAGATTGGTATTGCATTGCTACTGGGGCCTAGTCTTAAGACCTCTGAGAAATTATGGGTCTTACGGGATGGTATCAGAGTAAATAGTTTGAGTGAATCATTGTATTACGTGTAATACATGATCTCAAACTTGTGCAATGCTATAGTATCAATCATGACAGGATGGCTTGAACTACGATAGGTTTGAGAGACTAGTAGGACGGGGCATGAAAGGGTACAATGTGCTAGACCAATGATCTAAATACTTAGTGATTTGTATTTCAGAGCTATGTCAGGAGAAGGTGGACCATCAGGTGGCATGACCCCAGAGCAAGTCCTGGAAATGATGCAACAACTAATTACCCTGAATAATGAGCAACAAAACAAGTATATGTTAGAACAAATTGAATTAA
Source organism: Centrapalus pauciflorus (assembly GCA_020465985.1). Lineage (NCBI taxonomy): Eukaryota > Viridiplantae > Streptophyta > Magnoliopsida > Asterales > Asteraceae > Centrapalus > Centrapalus pauciflorus. Next base: position 218,423 of record JAANYP010009035.1, on the reverse strand, counting down.
TAAAGAAAACTGAAAAGAGAAATAAACATAAAAAGAAGCAAGCTGAACAATCAAGCGAATCAGATTCTGATAATGTGCATGTCAATCAACGAGTTGAGCAGCCAAAAGGCTGTAGATTTAAAGACTTCAAAGCGAGTGGTGCCATAACGTTTGAAGGCACTGTGAACCCAATACAAGCGTTAGATTGGGTAAGTCATACTGAAGAGATCTTCAGTATTTCAGAATGCCTGAACAGCAATAGAGTTAAGTTTGCTACAACACTGTTTGTTGGAGCTGCTAGAGCCTGGTGGAAGACGCAAAAGAGCATCTATGGTGACGAAGCAATTAAGACACTGGACTGGGAGCAGTTCTTGGAAATGTTCAATGCCAAATACTGTCCAACGGACAAACAAGACGAACTCGAGATGCAGTTGATGCAATTGAAACAAGGAACAAAAACCGTTGATGAATACGAGCATGAGTTCTCAAGACTTTGCGGCTACTGGTCATATCAAGTAGCAACAGAGGAACGTAAGATAAAAGATTCAGACTGGGTCTGAATCCAATATATAAAAAACAAATTAGGAGCATAAAGTTCAAAACGTATCTCAGTATAGTGGAAGCAGCAAGAATGGTGGAGCGGGAATTCACAGATTCTAGTTGTGAACCCGTTATGATGGCTATAAGTCCTACATGTCCATCTCCACCTAAGAAGCAGAAATCCAGTAGATTCTTCAGTTCATTAAAGTCCAGTCAGCAACTGTCACGAGCATCTTCTACACCTCAGAAGACTAGAGTCTATTCCATACAGTCAGAAGCACGATCGTGTAAACGTTGTAGTAAATTTCATAGTGGACGCTGCAACCCTAGAGATGTGATCTGTTACACATGTAAACAAATTGGACATGGAAGTGATGAATGCCCAGAAAGAAACGACGTATGCTACAACTGTGGTGAGCGTGGACATTATGCCAAGCATTGCCCGAATGCACGCATGCTTAATAATCAGGAACAACCAGTTGGCAGAACAATCCAACAGAGTATTAAAATGATACCTACAGCAAAGGCGTGAGCTTTCCATATAACTGCTGAGGATGCCGAGGAGACACCAGAAACGCCAAAAGACCCCAATGGTAATTAATAATAAGTTTCTTATATGATAAAATGATTAAATTTCGTTACCAGATGAATATTAATTCCTACATAAGTATTGAGTTAACCGTACAACCCTGTCATCCATAGTGAATAATGCGGATGACATGTGGGTTGAATCAGTTGCAGTTGTGATACAAAATTACTTCTCCCAATCAGAAATTATACCTATAAACAATATAGGTATTGTAATCTGAATCGTGTATGATTCAAAAGCCCTAAGGAAATTGATAATTAAATCCTAAACACAAGCTACTTCGTAAATCTTGTAATCTGTATTATTACAACGTGTCTCTTAATGAGGCAGAGGTAGAAGTTGTTAATCCAATAAAAATCAATAAGAAGATGGTCTTTGAACCAAATTGTCAGGCACCCAATGTCAACTCGAATTGAAATCAAAGAAGTCAGAGGCACAAAGCGAGAGTGGCAAGGAAATAGATTGAAATCTTTGTAAAGACAAGCGATTGGTCATAAATGGCCAATGAAATGCCCGTATATGTCAAAATAAATGAAGTGTTGGATTCTCATTACGTCGATGTGAGACTAGTGAGATATCTAATATGGAATTCTTATTTCACCTAATTGTACATAAAATGAAAAGCTTTTGCCAAGAGAGTGAAGAAATCTTAAATTAAGAGATTCACCAATAAAATGTCAAACATAAGTCAGTACGCATTATTAAATGGAATTCTTATTCCATTTGCTTGTCAGTGCAAAGAAATTATAAGTCTTCACAACAGTCAGCGCTAATCAGAAATAGTTAAGCGATTGATGTGATGACATCATCAATAAAAGAAGTACTTCCTAAAGTACAAATATCAAACTCCCAAAATTCCAAAGGAAAATGAAAGAGAGATATGAGCTAACTGATATATATAGAGAGTTGCTAGCCGAATTGAATAAGATATATTTTAAATGTCAAAGCACAAGTCCACATAATAAAGATACAAATGATAAGTCAGAGTTCCTAAAATGCTTTAAGTCAGTGCATAAATCAGTTAATAAGCTGTATAATATGGAGAATCAGTAAATGTACTGGTTGTAAAATCCAAAAGAAGCAAGAAGTTATGAAAAGACAGATGGTGCTCATTCAATAAATCACCAGCAAGTTTGTGTCAGATTTAGGGATTCATGGCCTACCTTGTAATTCCTAACTACTATTATCAACATAGACAACTTCGGGGATGAAGTTATGCGTGGTGGAGCCCATTCTGTAACGACCTAGACTTTAATCAACGACAATTAACAAAGCTTAACGTTAATTAACAAGTTAAATGAAATTTACTCTAGTGATTTAAAATATATTTTAATGTAAGCAATAAAAGTCATAATTAATTAAAAAGGGTTAGATTATAAGTTTGTTATATGAATTTTATTTCATTCATAAAGTAATGAGAAATTAAATATTTTAGCTAATTATATGTTATGAATTAGATATAAGTTACCAAAATTTAAAAGAATGAGATAAAATATGTTGGTACACCCTGTGTGACGATAGCAGTCTATGTGATCCAACATTGTGTTTTAGCAAGTATTTGATATATATGTTTATATATGTTTGATATTTATTATTGTTTGTATGTTTGAACATAATGTAGCGTTTTACAAGAAGTTCAAACATGAAGATCAAAGATAAAATCAATCATAAGGTAAAAACATAAGTTTCAATACTTAGTCAATTATGTGAAAAGGTAAATTCGAAATCTCTAAGGACTAGGATTCGAGTCTGGTCAGATTCGAATGAGTCACTTAGACAGATTCGAATGTGACCACTTAGGCAGATTCGAGAATGTCAGATGGGACAAACTCGAATGGGCCTTGGGCCGGATTCGAGTTTGGCCCATGACAGACTCGAATTAGCCTCTATAATTAGGGATAGACTCGAAAAATTATTAGACTTTTTGCAGAATTCGAGAGTGATTAAGCATTAAGCGATTTCGAGTTTATCATCAGTGTTAGTATTGTTTCGGAGAGAATCAGTTCGTAGGCTCGTGCTTGTGTAGTTCGTGCAGCTTCTGATAGTCTCCGTGTTTCTAGTGAGTGTTGTTACCGTCTACCCGTTAACGAGGATTCTGCACTCGTTGACGGTTCCGCGTCTAGATAGATCTGTGTTAGGTAGACCTTACAAGTGGTATCAGAGCCTACGGGGTGTTCTTGGTGTTCATCAAGATATATCCTAGGTTTCTTGACGCTTTTGGACGGTTTTTCACTTATCTTCGTGTTTTTCGTGTTCTTCGAGCTTAGCAAATTGTCATCCGGGAAATACTTTGTGTTTTTCACGTTTTTGACCGAAATCAATATTTTTCGTTGTCAAAATATTGATTTAATCTGCAAAACGTTAAGAAATCAAAGTATTAGCCGTTTTTCGAGTTTGCGGCGCTCGAATCTATTAGGAGTAATTAGGGTTTCACTTAGTCTCGAGTCTAACCAAATCCGCTCCTTTTGAGTTTGATACAGAGTGTTTTCGAATCTAATTCGAGTTTGGCTAGTTTCGAATAGGGTCTCGAGTCTGCTGACATTCGAGTTTAATTCGAGTTTGGACTAGAATCGAATATGGCTTCGAATCTGCTGAGTATTCGAGTTTGCTTGACCTTCGAGTTTAGGAGCTTTCGAATCTGTCATTAGTGTCGAATTTAATTGAATTATTAAACTTAATCGAATTTAATCCCAAATAAATTTAAATTTAATTATATTCGAATCTATCTAGATTCGAAAGAATTAATTCTAATTAGTTTCGAATTAAATTAATTAAGGTCAATTCAATTACTTTCGAAACGATGTCAAATCTTCAAAAGTTTCTGGAAATGGACCACGAGGTCGGGAAGACAAATACTCCACCTAAGCTGATGAAACTCGAGGATTACTATTGGTGGAAAGATCGGTTTGCCGATTTTGTGCGTTTCAATGACATGCGCATGTGGGTATGTATTGACGAAGGATACATTCCACCAATTTCTGAAGTTGAAGGCCGTCAGAGAGTCTTATCATACCAAATGATGAAGGAGGATGATAAGAAACTGTATGAAGCCGAGAACAGAGCTTTCTCGATAATTAGAATGGCGTTGCCTCAGGATATACTACACACATTCCGGACTCAAAAGACATCTAAGGAACTATGGGAGTCACTAGAAAAGAGGTGTGAGGGTAATCCGAGGGTTCGTAGAAAGCGTATGGAGCTGTTCAAGGCGTTGAAGGATGAACAGTTGGATGATACCATCACCCGATTTTATCATCTATTGACGGAGCTTGAAAGTCACGGGATTGAGTATAATGACACCGAAAAGAACAACAAGCTTCTTGATGCCTTACCAGCCAAATGGGCTATGTATGTGGTAATGATAAAGCTTAACGAGGATAAGTATTATACCCAATCATTGGAAGATATTGTGGGAACGTTGCGAGCTTATCACTTCGAGCTACTGAAGGCCGAAACGGATTACAAACAAGTCCAGAATCCAGCGATGTATTTTGGAAAATCAACAAAACCTTCAGCCGCAACTGATCTGAAGACTGCTACAGCGTTTTTCACCGGAGAAATGTCGTCACCAGCAGAGACTGATGACACACTAAATAGAGCGTTCTAAGGATTGGGAAGATCGGAAGAACCGCTACCTCAAGCAACTCAGGCAACAACATCTCAGGGCTACTCGAAGATGCCCATGAGCGCAAAATCAGCCGAAGAACATTTGAACATACTTGCTTCATTTGTGGCTGCCTACGGGAAGTGCGTTCAGGGGAAAATTAACGATCCTGCTCTCTGGGATGAAGACTATGATCAAGTCAACCCTGACGATCTTGAGGAGATGGATCTTAAATGGCAACTGGCCACGGTAACCCAACGGGTTAAAAGATTCATCAAACGAACTGGGAGGAATTTGACGATGAACAATAAGGGGATTGGCTTTGATAAGTCCAAAGTCAAATGCTACAACTGTCAAGGTCTGGGGCACTTCGCCAGAGAATGTCAAAGACCGAAGGTAGATACATACCAAGGGCAGAGTCAGCATCATGGACAGGTTTAGAATCAGTCTCAACAGAGATACCTTCCAAGTTCATCATCTGGTCAAGCCAATCTAGCTGGTCTACTATCAAATGTCACATCAGACAGCTAGATGGTACTTACGACTGGAGCTCACATCCAGAATCAAATGCTCGGGCTTTTATGGCTGAAGTCACGGAGAATGGGTGTGAAGGGGAAGAGCAGACCACAAGGAAAAACAGTCCTATGTGGGTGGAGAAGACGAATGATCAGACGCTTCTGGAGTTTGCCGCTCAAATGGCCAACGTGGAATCTGATAATACAAAGGTTAGTCTGACTTACTCTCTTTTTCATGATCTATGTGTGTTGTGTGTTACTTCTAACGATAGGTTAAATCTAGTCTTAGAATCACATAAAACCATAACTGCTCAAAATGAGTCATTAAAAGCTGATAACGCTAGCTTAAACGATATTAAGCAAGATCTTAAGGAAAAACTTAAGGCTGATGCTCAAGATGTAATAGTTCTGAAAGACAAACTGAGTGAGCAGTGTGTTAGGTTAGAGCTTATGTATGAGCATGTAGAGGCCTTGACCAAAAATCTTAAGGACAAAGACATAGAGCTAGCTGAAACAAAGGTAAAGGTAGCCGAGGCGAATAGTAAGTTAGAAAAGTTTAGGAATTCAAGCCTGAACCTAGGGAAAGTTTTAGACGCTCAACGCCAGTCTAAAAAGCCTGTAGGTCTAGGATTTCATGAAATTCCTCCACCTTTTAATGCAAACTACGTGCCTCAACCTCAGGAGAAAACTGATAAATCAGTAGACTTAGAGGACATACCTACACCGACACCTGAGCCTGTAATAGAAAATACACCTAAGGTGAGTGATACAACCGTCAAGGTTAAGAAAGTCAAATTTGTGTCTTCCTCCAGTGAAACACCTGCAGGAAAACATAAAATTGATTTTAATGATCAGGACGATGAACCAGTCGCAGTAGATGTGCAAAAGGACCAAGACACTAGCGAGACACCTAAGTCTAAGGGCACACACAAGAAGTCCATAGATAAGATGTCCTGCTTTAGATGTCATGAAAAGGGGCATGTTGCTTCTAACTGTCCGCTTAGGAAACCTAAAGTTACACCTAAGACAGGGAAGCCAACACCAGTTAAGCCCTCAACCAGTGTGGCAAGCACGAGTAGTTCTCAGAGTACCGAGAAAACTGTGCCGGCCGCACCAAAACAAGTTCTGAAACAATTACCGGTAAAGGTTGGACCAAAGGAAGTGGTTAGGACTAATTCACCGAACAGAGTCATAAATCAATCTAGGTCTGTACCTCAACAACAGTATAGGAGCACAACACCTAGCAGAGCATACACTCCGGTTAGGTCACACACTCCTATCAAACATCACACACCGGTAAGAGCTCAGGGATCACAATCCGAAATGCAATATAATAGGAATTATTCAAGAGCTCCACAACAAATGCCCACACAAAGGCAGAGAGTGAATTTGCATCACTCGGCACCACAACAAACTCCTGTTCATCGACCCAAGTCACCTGAAAGGCGAGATGGGTATTTGAAAGACTTGAAGTATGTGGACGAGAATGGTATAACCAAGTCAGTTATGGCTTGGGTTCCCCGTGATAACTAACTTATTTTCTTTCATGTGCAGGAGATCACCACAGGTCCAAACAACAAATGGTTCGTCGACAGTGGATGCTCCAGGCACATGACAGGGGAAAGAAGTCTCCTTACAGACTTCAAGGGTGGGAATCGGGGATTTGTATCATTCGCGGGAAACAAGGGAGGAAACATCACGGGTACTAGAGTGGTCACTAATGGGACGATCAAGTTGGACCAAGTTTATCACGTTGATAAACTGGTTCACAATCTTATTAGTGTATCTCAAATCTGTGACAAGAAGAATTCAGTGTTGTTCACTGACACTGAAGCGTTAGTGCTAAAACCGGGATTCAAGATTCCTGAAGAATGGGTATTGATGCAGGCACCAAGGAAGAATGACTTGTACATGCTTGATATGAACAAGCCGGAGACTTCGATGGGGCCAATCTGTTTGTTATCCAAAGCTTCGGAGACGGAATCAGTGTTGTGGCACAGACGCATGGCTCACTTGCACCTAAGAAAAATGAACTACATAACGAAAAATGGATTGGTGCAAGGTGTGCCTATGAAGAGCTTTCAGTTCGAGGACAAGTGTCTACCATGCAAGAAGGGCAAACAACATAAGAAGACACACAAGTCCAAGACGCAGAACTCCATAACCTCAACATTCGATTTGTTGCACATGGATCTTTTCGGACCAATCAACAAAAGGAGTATAGGAGGTAGTTGGTATTGTTTGGTTATCACTGACGATTACTCACGATTTTCTTGGGTTTTCTTTCTAGGTACAAAGGACGAGACGGCTTCCAAGCTCATCGGGTTCTTAGACCAAGTGGAGAATTCCTATGGAACACAGGTTAAAAGGATACGTAGTGATAATGGAACTGAGTTCAAAAACACTGTAATTGGTGTATATTGCCTCTCAAAGGGCATAGTGCCTCAATTTAGTGCACCATATGAGCCTCAACAAAATGGGGTGGCCGAACGTAAAAACTGGACACTGATTGAGGCAGCTAGGACTATGTTGTCGGATTCAAAGCTTCCTACCATGTTTTGGGGGGAGGCAGTGAATACCGCATGTCACATTTTAAACCGGGTCCTAACTGTCAAATCTTTGAACAAAACCTGTTATGAAATTTTGAATAAACGGCCACCTAATTTAACTGGCTTCAAACCGTTTGGGGTACCATGCACTTTATTGCGTACAAAACATCAACCGAAGTTTGGTGAAAAGGCTGACGAAGGATACTTCCTAGGTTATGTGCCGAACTCACCAAACAAACGGGTTTTTAACAAAACAAATGGTAAAGTGGAAATTGTGTATAACATTGAAGTCACAAGTTATACACATGAACCCCAAACAGGTCCGGAATGAATATTTGACTATGATAAATTATTTGAGTCATTTAAAATTCCTTTGGATGAAAATGCAGGTACAATCGAAAAGGACATGGCGACGTTGCATCTGAATGACGATGGTCATACCTTTCCGAGGGCTACGTTTGAATCCACATCCAAACCTACTTCGACTGTAGATGGATCTCCAGAAGTCAATGTTCCTGAAGCACCTTCAACTGAGAACCAAACTCAGGAAACAAACTCCAACTCTGAGGAAAATGTCCACGAGGAGGTAAATGTAGAATCTGAGGAAGTTCCCCCATTAGGTGAAATAGGATCTAACTTAGGAGATAATGTAAGGGTTGATGAGATAGAGACCTCTAGGATCAACAAGAACCATCCTATAGAAAGCATCATAGGAAATCCTAACGAGGGTGTGAGGACTAGGAGTAGTTTAAATAACAACACTGTGTTGTTGTCAATGATAAATGACTCCGAGGCATATCACACATGTCTCTATTCTTGTTTCATATTGCAAGTAGAGCCTAAGAATGTGCAAATGGCACTTAAGGATAACTCCTGGGTTGAAGCGATACAGGAAGAACTTTCGCAGTTTAGGAAACAAGAAGTGTGGGAGTTAGTTCCATTACCTCGAGGGGAAGTTGCCATAGGAACCAAATGGGTTTTTAAGTGCAAAAGAGACGATCGGGGTATAGTCACTCGCAACAAGGCTAAGTTAGTTGTAAAGGGTTTTAACCAAGAGGAGGGAATCGATTACAATGAGGTGTTTGCACCAGTAGTAAGGCTGGAAGCCATTAGGTTGTTTCTAGCTTTTGCCTCCTTCAAGGGCTTTAAGGTATATCAATTAGATGTTAAGAGTGCTTTCCTATATGGGAAAGTGAAGGAGTTGGTGTATGTAGAACAACCGCCCGGATTTACAGATCCAAAATATCCTGATAGAGTATATCGCTTAGATAAGGCTCTATATGGATTGCATCAAGCACCAAGGGCATGGTATGAGACTCTATCCAACCATTTATTAGAGAACGGGTTTGAAAGGGGTAGGATAGATAGTACTCTGTTTGTTAAGAGGAAGGGAGAACATTTTATCTTGGTACAAGTGTACGTCGATGATATCATTTTTGGATCATCAGACGAACAGATGTGCAAAGATTTCGAGAAGGTGATGAAGTCAAAGTTCGAGATGAGTGCTATGGGAGAGTTAAATTTCTTTTTGGGGTTACAAGTTGACCAGAAGAAGGAAGGGATGTTTATCCATCAGACGAAGTATGTCTATGACATATTGGAACGCTTCGAGATGGAAGGAACGAAACTGACTTCCCATTTCAGCACGCCGATTCAAGTGAATCACAATCTCGGACCGGGTACTGAAAGTGATGCCGATGTGGATCCGACATTATATCGGGCCATGATTGGATCACTTATGTATTTAACTGCTTCAAGACCTGACATCATGTTTGCTGTGTGTATTTGTGCTAGGTTTCAAGCTAATCCGAAGGAGATGCACATGAAAGCTGTGAAGCGGATTCTACGATACCTCAAGTCGAAACCGAAGCTGGGACTTTGGTATCACGCGGAGGGAGATCTAGAGTTGGAAGCATTCACTGATTCTGACTACGGAGGATGCAGCTTGACGCGCAAATCAACAACTGGAGGTTGTCAATTCCTAGGAGGGAGATTGGTATCCTGGCAATGCAAGAAACAAACGTCGGTAGCCGTGTCAACGTGCGAGGCCGAGTATGTTGCTGCTGGTAGTTGCTGCTCACAGGTTCTGTGGATACAACAACAATTGCGGGATTACGGTTTGGCTTACACTCAAACTCTCATTAGGATAGACAATTAATCTACAATTGCTATAACTAACAATCCAGTTAAACACAGTAAAACAAAGCACATAGACATAAGGCATCATTTAATTCGTGATTGTGCTGAAAAGAACCTAATCAAATTGGTAAAAGTGGCAACGGACGATAATAATGCTGTTTATTTACCAAAGCATTTGATAAGTCACGGTTTGAATATTTAATTCAACTAAATGGAATGTGCAACCCAGAGTAATTTAACCTTAGTGGTAGTTTATTTCCTTTTATAGCTGTAGTATTTCTTTCTTTTTATAGTAAGTCTGCTAATTTAGGATAGTTTCTATTTTTAGTAAGTTAGTAGGTTATCTTCTTTTATTGCTATTTCTTATGAAAAAACAAAAGAAAAAAGAGAGAAAATCATAAAAATACAAAAAAAGAGAATATCAAAAAAAGGAGTTACGTCTTAGATGCATAGGTTCAAAGTGACGAAAATTAGCACAGTTGTTACAAACTCTAAGTGTTTAGGCTTTCACACATAATGCACCTAAAATTCTAAGTGTTATACTTTATTTTAGTTTGATGTGTTGGTAGGCATAATACATATAGGGAATCTCAAGGCTAATAAAATATTCAAGAAATAGTCAAGCGTGTCGCTAACTTAGATGTATGACCAATCGGTCTTAATTTTTATGTACAAGACATACAAACTTTGAGTCTAAATGAGGTATGCAAACTTTCTGGGGATGTATAGCAACATCAAATACATCTTAAAATGGAAAGAATAGAAAAATCATACAAAATTGAGAGTCGAAAACATGTAACTCTGTTGTACGTAAGTACAGACCTGTTGCCTCTGTTTAGATTCGGGTTAGCAAGATAAGTCGCTTTGTTGTACGTCGGTACAGACCTGTCACCGCTGTCTTGCTAGCTTTAAAAATAAACCTTAAGTCAAACTAAGACACTTTGTTGTATGAAAATACAGACCTGTGTCCGATGTTTGTCTTTTAAAGAAAGTTTGCAAATACCAACAAGTTAGAATCTTAGTCTGTATGCCTTGATCATAAAAGTATGTCTATGTCTGAGTCACGTAAGATAATTTCATGATAAATAAAAATGCCAAGGGATATTCCGAAATGTAGCATGTTTAAAGGGGTAAAATACCAACAATCGGCTAAATAGGTATTTCACGACAAACAATCAAAGGAATCAAAAATTCCTAAGTGTGGAAGTTTAAGTACTGAAAGTGAGTATCTGACACCGCTATCTGATTGAACCTTTCTTTGGCTATACTCGTCAAAAATATTGTGTTAAGTGTTTAGCTTAGGTTGTCAATTTTAATAAGTATGGTTTAAGTATAAGTTAATTTTTTGGTCAAAATTTTAAAATTTTATTTTTTACTTATTTTAATTTTCCTTAGTTTATTTTATTTTATTTTATTTCATTTTTCTACTTAGGAAAAGGGTCAAAAATTACTGAGGGAGCATTCATAGTTGGATAAAATAAACACTGCGTGAAAAAATCTTGTGCTTAGGGTAAAAGATTTGGCATAGTTTATCATGTTACACAATAAAATTGAAAAAGTTGAAAAAGTTGGAGTTATTTCAAAATTTTCGAAATTTTCTAAAGTTTCAGGGCAAATTCGAGTTTAGGTTAAACTCGACCTGGGGTATGCTCGAATCTGTCAGTAGCTTTGAAAGTGGCCATAGACTCGAAGGTAGGTGGTATAAATAGGTTAACAGTAAAGTCATTAAGTCATTACTGTTTTCGAATCTATACTCTCGAATCTATTGGCGATTTCGAATCTATCTGCTCGAGTCTACCATTTTTCACAAAAACGACAATTTGTCGAGTTTCTTGCTTGGTGTTTCAATTCTACAGATACATCTAGGTATAATCAACTAGGCTGTACAAGATTCATGTAGTTTTATACATCATTTAAGCCAAAAATCACCGATATTTGAAAGTTTATGGGTCGAAATCGTGTGTTTCAAAATTACCAAATTTGGACCGATAAATAATCAAATTAAATGCACATATCTGTGATTAGTAACTAGTAGGACTAATGAATGTAATTTTCTGAGTCCAAAAAGGTTAAAATCATGGGATTTGGTGATGAGTTGGGCCGACGAGTTCGAATCTGTTCCAGACGATTCTCGAATTTGTCAGTAAACTCGAGAAGGACACTAGATTCGAGTGTGTCATCAAACTCGAAAAAGGGGTTTATTCGAATCTGTTTATTCGAATCTGTCATTTTATTTGAATTATTTAATTTAAATTTTATTAAACTTGTAGAAATTCTTTTGTGTTGGATTTTGTACTTAATCAAGTTCAAAATAAAACAAATTTGAATTTAGGCAAGTTTATTGATTTTTATTAATTCTAATAGTTTATCTAATGTGCAGATATGGCTGTTCGACTATTTGTGCCGAAGCACAATATGGTCGACCATCATATCCCTGAGGCGCAGGGTTTTCGTCAGATGCTAGATTTCTTAGTAGAATCTAGGGTTGCATTTGCTTTGTCACATAACATTCAGATTGTTATTCCATATGTACGCCAGTTCTATGAGCATCTACAAGTTGACTGCACTGTCACCCCGACAGTTCTGAGAACAAGAATAGCAGGACAGCCATTGGTGTTCTCTGCTGATATGCTGCGTCAGGTTTTGCAGTTAGGATCTCAGGAAGAAGAGTCTGGGCCTATTGACTTTCCCTTAAGTATTAGGCAAGCAGCTTTTCAGAGAATGGGTTACAGTTTAGATGTTACAAAAACATCGTATATGAAGAGCGGGCTAATAGGTCAATGGAGATTTTGGGCACATGTGTTTATGGTCTGTTTTGCGGCCAAGAAAGCTGGATTCGATTATATTGTCTCGAAGATCCAATCCGGGATGATCGCTTTAGTTTATAATCGGCCCTTCAGCTTTTCTCAAATGTTTTTCTCGGAATTCGTTCACCAAATCTCGGCTCCAGAGCAGCAACAATTTCTGCTATATCCTCGTTTCATAATGATGCTCATCAGGCATTTCTTGCCTAATTTGCCGCAGTTGAATGAGATTCAGAGTGTCGCGGTCATGGATAAGAGGATTTTTGCTGACTGTTCTTCGCACAGAGGAAGGCTAGCAGTTCCAGTCGAACGACCGTTGTTTGGAGCAGTTCTAGACAGGAATTTTGAAGCTCCAGATAATGCCAACTGGGCAGGAGTAGTGGAAGTTCAAGCTAGACAGCCACCGCAACAACAACAACAACAACCGCGTGCACAGCCACAAAGGAGACGCCAAAGACCATCTGCGAGTCAAATTCAGGCAGCTAGGCCGTCGACAAGTCAACAGCCAGAGGTACAGGAAGCAGGGCCTTCAAGTGCCGTACCAGAATCTGAGCAGATAGCCCAAACTTTGGAAGAAATCTGGGCGTCTGGGCCTCATGCAAATGAGGAATAACTGCAGAGTTGGTTGATCAGTTACTACAGCCTCCGGAAGGAGCAGAAGATGTTTTTAGGCAAGTTGAGGAATATGAGCCGGAGCAGACTGGTAATGATGTGTCATCATCTGAAACTGAGTCAGAAAGTATGGAGGAGATAGAAGTTGAAGCTCCAGAGTCCGTAACTACAGAACCTCCTGTTCAAATGGGAACTTATGGATCAAGGTTAGTAGTGTCTGAAGAAGCTTCAAGGCGGCGCGTATCAAGAGAGTCTGATGACTCCGATTTTGAAGAAGAAGAGGTAGCTCCATTAGTGACGAGGAAAAGGGCCAAGCGTCATCGATTTATGCAAGGATCAACTTCAGCTTCAGCAGAACAATCTGAAATTCCTCAACCTCAAATTCCTCAACCTCAGGACCCTCAAACCACCATTTCACCATCACCACCTCATGATGAACCTTACATCCCTTCGCCGATCATCCCAACTCCAATTCAATCCATCCCATCTACCTCATCCACATACACAGAAAATCAAAGATTTTTGCAGCTTAAAGACAGAGTTGACTTTCAACAAATCTAGATCTTAGGCCTAACGAAGGCAATCGGTGAGATTCAGAATCATAACGCAAATCTTGATAACGAGAATGCCGATCTAAAAAAGATAGTGGAAAAAGTTCAGGAAGAGAACTTAGAGTTAAAGACTTTTGTCGCTGATCAGGCAGCTGAGCTAAGATCGATGCGCTCCCTAGTTGAGCAGTTAATGAAAAATATTCAGGCTCAGGGGGAGACATCCTGCCGGGATCAAGTGGAGCGGCCGAAGGATGATGATAATGAAGATGATCAAGGCAATGATCCCAGCACTCAAAGACAGAATGAGCCAGTAGATTTTTCTGCTGCTCAGGATGCTCAATCTCAGGGTGAGCCAAGTCAAGCAGGAGCTAAAGAAGGAGAGGCCAGTTCGTCTAAACCTACAGAATCTGAGATAAATGAGATGATTGATGCTCTTATGGATCTCGACGACGACCCGATGGATTTTGGCTTTGACTTTGAAGATTATATGGAGGAACTAGAAGAGGGAGAATTTGTTCCTGAAGAGATTGTTGATTGGAGATCAGATGATGAGGTGTGTGCTGACGAAGACGATGAAGCCAATGAGATCGTCATTCAGCAAAATCCAATTACTGATACGTGTGTAATAGAAGGAAATGATGTTGTGAACATAGAAGTACTTAATGCTGCTTTAAATGTTGAGTCATCAATAGGAGAGCCTGCCAGAGAGCTGACTAATGAAGAGAAACGAACGCTATGGTTCAGGGCAGAGCAGAAGGACTTAGAGCTGAAGAAGAAAATGAAGGTGCCGGGTACTGGAAAACTGTCAGGGAGCATTTTAAGCTGGTTCTTTGATCGGGAACTGCAGCTATTCATAATCAAGAGGAAAGATGGGCTCCAGTACCTTAGAAGATCTCTGAAAGTATTCAATTCACCGCCGAAGATTGAGATAAAAGCTTTAGCCTGGAAAGATTTAATCAATATCGGCAATGACCCTTACGCAGATATAATTGCCAGAATCATAAGGAAAGAAGGTAGGTCGAGGAAGTTTGAATGGCTTAATCCAAGGATAGGAAAAAGAGTAGAGGATCATTCTCGAATAGATCCTCTAACTGGGCGTCCATGGATGAAGATTCAATACAAACCCGTAAGATGTCTGAGAAAGGTGCCACTCAAACCTATGCCACAGAACGTCATGAAAAATCTGAATTGGTGGTATGTTGAGAGTGAAACAGGAGAAGCGGTGATGGAAGATTTTGAAGAAAAGGTGATTCTTAGAATCTATGATCCTCTTCACCTGGTGAACCTTTCTCGAGATGACCTCCAAATTTTGTATGCTCATAAGATTTCAAGTGATACTCATATGGATGGTGAGGCAAGAAAGTATGAGAATGTAGTTAAAGTGTGTGTTGAAAAGGGTTTGTATGCTGGAAGCAGTTTGAATAAATGATAAACAAAGTACTTAATCAAATGTGTGAATTATTAGAAGCTATCGTCAAGGGGGAGTCTGTTGGTACACCCTGTGTGACGATAGCAGTCTAAGTGATCCAACATTGTGTTTTAGCAAGTGTTTGATATATATGTTTATATATGTTTGATATTTATTATTGTTTGTATGTTTGAACTTAATGTAGCGTTTTACAAGAAGTTCAAACATGAAGATCAAAGATAAAATCAATCATAAGGTAAAAACATAAGTTTCAATACTTAGTCAATTATGTGAAAAGGTAAATTCGAAATCTCTAAGGACTAGGATTCGAGTCTGGTCAGATTCCAGAATGTCAGATGGGACAAACTCGAATGGGCCTTGGGCCGGATTCGAGTTTGGCCCATGACAGACTCGAATTAGCCTCTATAATTAGGGATAGACTCGAAAAATTATTAGACTTTTTGCAGAATTCGAGAGTGATTAAGCATTAAGCGATTTCGAGTTTATCATCAGTGTTAGTGTTGTTTCAGAGAGAATCAGTTCGTAGGCTCGTGCTTGTGTAGTTCGTGCAGCTTCTGATAGTCTCCGTGTTTCTAGTGAGTGTTGTTACCGTCTACCCGTTAACGAGGATTCCGCACTCGTTGACGGTTCCGCGTCTAGATAGATCTGTGTTAGGTAGACCTTACAAAATAATGCTTTGTGTCCAAAGTGTGAAAGTTAGAACTTGAAATAATGTATATATGCCAAAATTTGGCATCTGCTCCTAATTTTCATCTAAATGAAGAAATTAAAAGCCCTTTTCTGCTCTCTTTCTCCTAAACACACCTACGGTTTCACACACTTTGCCTCAACTCAACTTCTCTCTAGAAATCAAAAAGGAAATCTCATCAATTCATCAAGGAAATTGTAATTTGTGATCAAGAGCACAAGAGCTACAAGATTCAAAGGTAATCTTTAAACTTAAATCATCATACAAATGTTTTCTTGCATAAAAACGGTACTGGACCAATGTCCAGAAGAAGATTAAAGCTTAAAATCTTTCAATCATCAAAATAAGTTGATGCATGTTAGAAATTAGAGTTTTATTGTTGAATTCTAGAATTTATAGGTTTAATTTGAATGTTGAATTAAAGGAAAAACATAAGTGTATGTACGTGTGTTTTTGTTTGGCATGTACCGAAACCACATAAGGGGTATTGAAACCTACCGAGACCTATAGAGTAATACCGAAACACTACCGAAACCTTGCTTGGTTTCGGTAATATTGAAACCTGACCATCGAAACAAACCACTACCGAGACCATTGATGATGCAGAGTGATACCGAAACCACAAGGGGGGGGGGGGGGGGGTTACCGAAACCATAAGGTTTCGGTATACTCACTACCGAAACCACCATGGATGCATGCTGAGATGTTTTAAAACATACAGAAATGATGTCCAGAACCTTTACCGAGACCCAGAAACCAATACCGAAACCTCAAAGGGTTTCGGTAATCTCGTTCAATACCGAAACAGAAACATCATTTTTCCCTTTTTGTGTGACCTGTGGGTTGCGAAAACAGAAAGAGATCAATACCAGTACCTAGTAAATATATGTATACGTAGTGTGTGTTGTGTTCTCGATAGAAACAGATCCAACAACCAACCATTTTCCTATTTTGTGTGTGTGCTAGGAAAGTGCAAGAAACAGCAGTATATATATATACATATCGGTAGATGTATGTATGTGTATTAAAGTATGCTGTCCAAAAAGACTGCTTTCAAATCCTGTTTCTTAACATGTAAAGAGAATTATGCAGTGTGTGTCCAGCATGTATATAAATATGTATTGTCTTAGGTGTGCAGTGTGTGTAAAGTAGGACAGTAACAATATGTGTGTGTGTGCGATGCATAGTGTGTGCAGAGGGTGTGACAGAAACATGTATAAATCTGTCCAAATAGAAACAGGACAGCAACCTTTTCTGCCATATAAAACAAGTAAAGGGAAGTCTTCTATATGTGTTTGTATGTATAATTCATAAACATTAGGGGGCAGCATTAAGTTATATACATATATATACTCTAAAGGTGCATTTGTGTGTGTTGAAGTGTGTCCAACAGAATTCCTTAATGTGCAGCAATTATACTCACATAAATTCATAAAATAGCATTAAAAGAACATATAAAGAGCACATAAGCGTAATCATCTAATAAGCAATAAAGACTTAGAAATTTATATGAATGATTAATAGCAAAACATATGTTTATATTTAATAAACACAAAGTTCATTGGCATGGCATCAATTAAAGTGAAGAAACATATGGGGTTAGCTTAAGAATATTTTCACTATCAGAAGCTGTGAATAGCAGACTTTGAAGCTGTGCAAGATGTTACTCAAGAGAGTCCTGCACATCAGCAAGGTTTGCTGACACAGAATTTGATAGAGAGACTATTAGAGTGATTAGGCTGGCCAGTGTATCAGGATGGGTAGAACTGCAAGTAGTGAGGAGAGTGGACAGCTGTTGAGATATGGCTGTCATAGAGGACACAGAGTCCTGTTGGTGTGAAAGAATTGAGGAGAGGGAAGTAGAGATAGTTTGCAGCTGTGCAATGAGTGCAAGCAGCTGTGAGGAGGTGATAGTTTGAGGAGTGGATGGAAAGGAATTGTTGAACACATCAAGGAATCCTTTGAGCTGTTCAGACATAGAGTCTGAAATGAGAGAGGGTAGAGAAGACATGGAAGTTTCTAAAGAGCCAACTTTGTTGGTCAGCAAGGAAAGTTGATCCTTCAAAGGCAGATCTTTAGGAGATGGAGGTGTATGGGTAGACTGTTTGGATTGTGTAGATGGTGATGAAGATGATGAGGCAGGTGTTTGGGGATGTGAAGAAGAAGGAGAAGGTACTTTTGAGAGAATCTCCGTAGCTTGGGCAAAAGTAATGTGGCCCAGCTTGGAGGGGTCGATAGGTCCTTCAGCAGTGGGTGTAGCTGCTTCATCAGGAGATGGGGTAAAGGATGGTAGCCTTTCAGAAGCTGCTTGTGTTACAGCACCTTCATTAAGGTCGTGGGTTGTTCCCTCTGCAGCACCTTGGTTTAAAGGTACCTCATCATTGGGAGATGGAATTTGCATTTCAACATCAGCAGTGGTGAAACCTGCTGATGGAGTTTGCATATGAGGGACAGCCTCACCAAAGGGATGTTCTGTTCCCTGTGGTTCATCAGCTTGAGTGGTTGGTCCTTCAACAACTGTTGGGTGTACAACAGATGTATCATGAGGAGGAGAGATTGGAGGCTGAGCTACTCGATGGTCTAATCTAGCAGTGTGGGCACCTCGTGCAGACTCAGGGTGTGAAGAAGGATGAAGTGGGGACAGTGTAGACGCAGTATGGAGTGGAGAGAACTCCTGTCTTTCAATATTCTCAGCCTGTTGGGAGGCTGGAATAGGTGATGTGGCTGTCTCCATATGTACAACTGGCTCCTGTTGGGAGGAACTAGAGGGTCTAGGCTGACTTGGGGTAGACACAGGTTGGAGTGAAGCAGGCTCCAATTGTGCTGAACCTTCTCCCAAAATAGGAGAGGCAGCAGAGTGTGCTTCTTTTTCAACTGAACCCTGTTGAGAGGGAACAGAGGGGCTGGTTTTGGTTGTAGGTTTCTTTCTGGCAATGGATTTGCGTTGATATGATTTGAGAGATGAAGTAGGTGATTGTGGGGAAGTGATGAGAGGTTCAGTTTGGACTGGGTTTTGAGACTGGGTCAGAAACAGGTGGGTTGTAGGCACAGGTGTACCAGAACTCATACACCATCTCCTAGTACAGGACACCAGGAGTGGCAGTCATGGCATAGTTCAGAGGATGAACTTTCAGAAACTCCACCATTTCTTCGTAGCCTTTCCCCAAGTAGTTTTTGGGGATGGTTAGGTTTGCAAGGTAGTTGGTAGGTTTCAGGGTTAGCATTGTGGTGACAGATGGATGTTTTTGAACATCAGCACCAACAAATACTGGCAGAAAGGGATTATTTCGGTTAGCCATTTGGGAAGTAGTGAAAGTAGGAGAAGCACAGGACACTTAGTCGAAGTTTAGGGTTCTGAGGAAGATATGGAACTAGTGAGGAAGACGAAGATGAAACAGTAGGGGGTATTTATAGGATTTTATATGAGAGAGAAACATTTGGGCGGTTGATTTGAAATGGTCGTTAACGGAAAACGGAACGGTTGTCCATATCAGACTGGTTGTCAGACCACTTGAGCCATTTTTATTCACTAAAACACGTAAACACATATTATCCACAGTAATTAAGTTAAATAAAAACTAAAATTAAGTAATTTAATTGTGAAGAAACGTAATTAAAACTGATGGTCTAAGCTATTGGTCAAACCTGTGATGACAAGGCTCATCACAAGCTGTTCACTCTTCAAGCTGTTCCTTCAACCAGTTCAGCTATGTAAGAACAGGTTGTGTTCAATAGCTGATCAGGTTACATGACAGTGTCTTGTAGGACAGATTGAGAGAGTGGGCAGGGTGGAGGTTTGATCAACAGATCAGGTTTGAAATGAAAGCTGATATTGTCAAACCTGTTATACGCACAAGCTGTTCAAGTTTTCAGAAAATTGGCTAAGTATATAACATGCATAACCTGTTCTGTCTAAGCTGTTCTGCGAAACTTGAGCAGTGTGAGACATATAATGACATAGAACATTTTGGACACTTAGTCACTTTTGTTTAATATGCCCAGCTTGCTAACAAGATAATTAAATCTATTTTCATCAAGAGGCTTGGTGAAAATGTCTGCAAGATGTTCATCTGTGGAAATAAAACTTACCTCCACATTACCTTTCTGAATGTTATCTCTGATGAAGTGATGTCTGGCCTCTATATGCTTTGTTCTTGAGTGAAAAACTGGATTGTTGGAGATAGCTATGGCACTTGTATTATCACACAGAATAGGAGTTTTCCTATATATAAGTCCATAGTCTTCAAGCTGATGCTGCATCCACAGAATCTGCCACAGCAGCTTCCAGCAGCAATGTACTCAGCTTCAGCAGTGGAAGTTGAAACTGAGTTCTGCTTCTTGCTACACCAACTTATCAACTTACCACCAAGGAGTTGACATCCACCTATTGTGCTTTTCGTATCTAGCCTGCAGCCTGCAAAATCAGAATCTGAATAGCCTGTTAGTTCAAGGCTTGAGTCTTTGGGATACCAAAGACCCAAACCTGGTGTACCCTTAAGGTATCTGAAGATTCTTTTCACAGCAGCTAGATGTGATTCTTTAGGATCAGCTTGAAACCTAGCACATACACAGGTAGCAAACATAATATCAGGTCTACTAGCAGTTCAATACAACAAGCTCCCAATCGTGCCTCTGTAAGCTGTTACTGAAACAGCTTTGCCACTGGCATCTGCATCCAACTTTACATTGGTTGCCATTGGGGTTTTAATATGAGAACTTTGATCAAATTTAAACTTTTTCAATAGATCTAAAATATACTTTCTTTGATTTATAAAAATTCCATTTGAGGTTTGTTTAACCTGTAATCCCAAAAAGAAAGTAAGTTCTCCCATCATACTCATTTCATATTTTGATTTAATGAGTAATGAAAAATTCTTGCATAATTGTTCATTAGTAGAACCAAATATTATGTCATCCATATATATTTGAACAAACATAATATCAGACTTCACCTTCTTTATTAACAGTGTGGTATCCACTTTACCTCTGGAATACCCATTGCTCATAAGGAAATCAGTAAGAGTGTCATACCAGGCTCTAGGGGCTTGTTTTAGACCATAGAGAGCTTTGTTCAACTTATAGACAAAACCTGGATGATGTTCATTTTCAAAACCTGGAGGCTGCTTGACAAAAATTCCTCTTGCAGCTTCCCATTCAAAAATGCACTCTTCACATCCATTTGAAATACCTTCATGCTCTTATGAGCAGCGTAGGCTAGAAACAAACGAATTGCCTCTAGCCTGGCCACAGGAGCAAATGTTTCATCGTAGTCAATGCCTTCCTCCTGTCTGTAGCCCTGAGCAACGAGTCTTGCCTTATTTCTGATGACATGACCTTGCTCATCCATCTTGTTCTGTAAACCCATTTGGTGCCAATTATAGTTTTACCTTTAGGGGCAGGGACCAGCTTCCATACCTTGTTTCTCTCAACTGATTGAGTTCCTCTTGCATGGCAGTGATCCAATTGGCGTCTTTAAGTGCTTCATCCACTTTCTTTGGCTCCATTAGGGACACAAGCTAGAGAACATACAAACGTTCCCTAAGCTGTCCCATCTTGTTTGCACCCCTTTGTTGATGTCACCAATTATTTGATCATTGGGGTGACACCTGATCCACTTAGGATCATTTTTCAATGATGATTCTCCTGAGTTGTTTGCATCTTCAACAGGTCTTGTTGAACAGCTCTCAAGATTTTCAGACACACTGATATCTTGAGCATGTTCAGTTGTTGAGCATGACTCTTCATTGTTGAACAAATCAGCAGAGGATTGATGCAGAAATATCAGACTTAAATTTATAGAATCTAATCTGACCAAATCGACCGATAAACTCTCGGGCAAGTGTACCCGATCGTATAGCAATAAACTGGGAAGACCAGGATCATCTCCACAGGGAACGGAAAATGCAATTTATACTAATTAGAATTACTATAACAAAAAAAATAAAAAAATAAAATGGACAAAGTGCGAACGAGTAAAATGGGGTTGTTTTTAGATTTTTTTGGATACCGTTGACACGGCAAAGTAAACGAAATTACTAAAACTAAAATGAAGATTAATAGTAAATAACAAAAATTTAAAACGACTATGAAATAACTAATTAATAGAATAGAGTCAAATAACTAAAAGATATTCATCATTGAATCACTCCTCCTAGATTTGGTTTGTTCCAAAAGTGCAATTAATTGATAGAGTTTCTATGGAATTTCAAGCTAACATAGACCATCAACCCTATTAATCCGATTATAACCTAATCTATTCAAAACATGCTAACTCTCATTATTGGTGAATTGAACTCAAATTTTTATCTGGGTTATTAGAGAAGCAGTTTCAACTATCATAATTTCAGAATAATTGTTTACCCTAACTGAATGCAACCGTCATAATTTCAGAACAAGCAAACAATAAGATAAATCTAATGACATGTGCAAGTCGTAATTTTAGAACATGACACAATGTAAGAGTTAACTACTCAACAATCATTAAGATAAAATTTCAAGGTTCACGACTAGGCATAAACAAAACTCAATCAATAATAAAAACTAAACCTAAATCTAGGGTTCGTTCATCAATGACAAATACAATAAACTTAGCCCATAATTAAATTAATAACTAACGATAATAAATAACAAATAAAACTAAACATAATTACTTTATAAAAAATTAGAAACAAAACCAAAAAAAACAATGTTGCTTAGTTTTTTTTTGTTGCTGCGCATGAACCACAAGAAAAAGAGAAAAAAATTTAATAATATAAAATAAAGTGTTGAATATTGTTGTTATGCTTTTCCACCGCCACTACATTAAAAAAAATCAATAAATAGAAATTAAACCTTGAGTGTTGCTTCTGTTGATTCCTAATTCCTTTGCGCCATCAACCAAAAAAGAAATGAATGTTGAATGTGTTCTGTCTTTTTACGCCGCCAAAACCAAAACCCCAAAAGAGTTTTTCTTGGAGCTGTTGTTCTTCTTTTCTTTCTTCTTGCGCCGCAGACCACTGAGAACAAAAGGAAACCAAAAATAATATTATGATCCCTTCCTTCCTCCTGCGGCACCTTTTTAAAATAAAAAAAAATCCAAAACAAAACCCTAAATTATAATATGGGTTTTGGGCCCGTTGGGTATTGTACTTGGAGAGGCTCAAATCTTGAACTTTCTTTGGACCTGCTTGCATGCTCTCACATTTTTCACGTTAAGCCCACATAATCATCTTATTTTCTTATCTTGTACCCAATTAAACCTGCAAATAAAAATGACAAGAAAATGAACTTTTAGCATCAAACCTTATAAGTTAAGCGCATAAAAAGAATGATATTGTTGAATAATTATATGAATAAATGAGACAATATCAAAACTTCCCACACTTAAACTTTGCTTGTCCTCAAGCAAATCATCTCAAAAGAAACAAATTAAACAAGCAAACACAATTCAGACGCATACGAAGCTTAAACAGTTAAAATGGACGCCTGCAAAAATAACTCAACTTCAACAAACACAGGACAACTTATATTCATGTACATGCTTGTGTGCCGATCCGCTCTAACTTTTCACTGACTCCCACAGAATTCAAAAATCACTTGACTAAACTCATCTGACCTACAAATCGCTCATCCTTGCATGCTTTATTAAACTTTTCCCTTCAAACTTTTCTGACTCAAGGCTTATTGATGATTTCTACATTTTTTTATATAAATATTTTTTTTTCTTTTTTCTTTTTTTTTTGAATTCAAGAAACCTATGACTTTCGATGGATCCCATGTAACGAACTTTCTACTTGACCGATCCCAAACCAGATGGTTTTAGGTGATCAGGTGTAGAACACCCCTCGAAGTTTACTTGTTCGAGAACCAAAGGCCACATTTAGTTACTTCATCACTTTTTTTTTTAAAAATCAATCTCAACCTCTTTTGTCAGAATTCAGCTGTTTGTAATTTAAGATGGTATCTCAGGATACCGACTCGCTGACAATAATCCCAGGGATTAACATAACATGCAAGACTTTTTGCAATTTCCAGGCCATTAGAGCTCATAGTGGTCAAGAAAATAGTTAAAAGCCAGCAAAAAGCCACAATCACTGCAACATGAAAGCTAAGCTAACCGATGATGTTAAAGACAAGAGCTTTTCACGGACATTCTCTCACTTATTTAACCATCACTATGCGTATGAAGTGTATGAACTTGCTAAAGTAAAAGAAATTTAAGTACACAGAGATGATATACTAACAGGACAAACAATGGTTAAAGTATTTAACCCCCTTCCCACACTTAAAATTTTGCAATGTCCCCAATGCAATCACGGATAAAGCACAGATATATGGAAAGAATAGGGAGAGTGAAGGAACAATACTCCCTTGGGGTTAGCAGCAATAACGTGAGACAGTGGCGGCAGATGTCAAATCACAGCAGCAAGCATTAAAAACTGAAAAAGCACACATGAAAAAGAAAAGCATAAAACCTGTAAAAAAAAAGAAGCAACGCACATTAGACTAAACACACGAATAAAATAAAATAAAAATAAGATAATGCAAGACAAAGATAACTAAATTAAAACTTAAAGAAACAGAAATTCGGGCTACCTCCCGAGAGCGCCTTGTTTATTTCCGAGTCCTGAGCTCGACTCGCCCCTAAAATTAATCATTTGGGGAAGGTGTCCATGACCTCCTCTTGTTCGGGTCCTTCTACCTCATTGTATAACTTCAAACGATGACCATTAACGCGAAAAAAGCCACTGTCAGATTGGAGATCAACGAAACCATATTGGGAAGCTTTTATGACTGTATAAGGACCAGTCCCGCGCGATTTCAGCTTATCCGGAGTGAGTTTCAGACGAGATTTGAATAATAGAAATTTTTCCCCTGGTCTGAACTCCTTGACAGTCTTCAAACGACCATCATCCAACACCTTTGATCTATCCTTATATAATGATGAGTTATCATAGGCTTGGAGCCTCAACTCGTCTAACTCGTTCAACTGGAGAAACCGGTGTTTTCCTGCCTCATGATAATCGAGATTTGCATTTTTCAAGGCCCAGAATGCCTTGTGCTCGATTTCAAGAGGGAGATAGCATGCTTTGCCATAAGCCATTCGAAACGGTGTCGTGCCAGTAGGAGTTTTGTAGGCAGTACGGAATGCCCACAACGCATCTTCAAGCTTTTCGGACCATAATTTGGGGTTGTAGCCAATAGTACGCTCGAGAATACGTTTAAGTCCTCTATTCGTGTTCTCGACTTGTCCACTCGTTTGGGGGTGATATGGCGTCGAGAATCTGTGATTCACTCCATAGCGTTTCAGGACTTTCTCTAACTGGTGATTACAGAAATGTGATCCACGATCACTAATCAGTGCCTTAGGACAACCGAATCGAGAGAATAGGCTTTTAAGGAAATTCACAACTACTCGGGCATCATTGGTTGGGAGGGCTTTTGCCTCAGCCCATTTCGAAAGATAATCTACAGCCACGAGTATGTATTTGTTGTTACGGGATGTCGGGAAAGGACCCATGAAATCGATACCCCATACATCAAAGATCTCACAAATCTGAATTCCTTGTTGGGGCATCTCATCCCTTTTCGAGATATTGCCTGCACGCTGACAAGCATCACAGGTCTTGACTATGGAATGAGCATCTTTGAAGAGAGTGGGCCAATAGAAACCACAACCTTAGACCTTTTTCGCAGTGTAGTTTGGCCCAAAGTGTCCTCCGGTCGGTCCTTGGTGACATTCATTCAAGATTTGTCTAGCATCAGTACTAGACACGCAACGGCGCATCACATAGTCGGCACCTAAACGGAAGAGATAGGGTGAATACCAATGATAGAACTTGGAATCACTCAAAAGCTTTCGCTTCTGCTGGTATGTCAACCCTTTTTCTATGATTCCTGCTGCAAGGTAGTTTGCTATGCTAGCAAACCATGGGTCATCGTCCTCACGGGACTCGATCATCTGTAAGAACTCATCAGGGAATGTGTCCTGGATGGTGGACTCCTTAAGCTCTTCGAGATTTGGGTTCTCGAGTCGAGAGAGATGATCAGCATCTAGGTTTTCTGCCCCCTTTTTGTCCTGGATCTCAATGTCGAATTCCTGTAAGAGTAGGATCCAACGAATCAGTCTCGATTTTGCATATTGCTTAGCGAACAGATATTTAAGGGCAGAATGGTCAGTATAGACTATGGTCTTTAAAAGCACCAAGTACTGACGAAACTTGTCGAATGCAAAAACTACCGCTAGAAGCTCTTTTTATGTGGTAGTGTAATGTCCCTGGGCCGCGGTCAGACTGCGACTCGCATAGTAGATAGGTTGAAAGTGATTATTCTTTCTTTGGCCCAGGACAGCTCCAAGCGCGTAATCGCTAGCATCACACATGAGCTCGAATGGCGAGGACCAATCTGGTGGTATCATGATTGGCGCATGTGTCAGATGATGCTTCAGAAGATCATGTGCCTTCATACACTCGGATGAGAATACGAATGACACGTCCTTCTCGAGAAGTTGGGTGAGAGGCCGGGCGATATTTGAAAAAATATTTGATGAAGCGCCTATAGAACCCGGCATGACCCAAAAAGCTACGAACCGCTTTGACATTCGTGGGTGGAGGGAGTTTGGAAATTACGTCAACTTTCGATTTATCGACCTCCATTCCCACACTTGAGATTTTATGGCCGAGAACTATGCCTTCTCGGACCATAAAGTGGCATTTCTCACAATTCAACACGAGGTGAGACTCCTCGCATCTAGTCAGGATACGCTCAAGGTTCAAGAGACTTGAATCGAAGAAATTGCCGAATACTAAAAAATCGTCCATGAAAACCTCCATGCAATCCTCGATCATGTCATGGAAGATGGCTATCATACAACGTTGAAAAGTGGCAGGAGCGTTCCAGAGACCAAAAGGCATCCGCCTGTAAGCAAAATTCCCGAAAGGACAGGTGAAGGTGGTCTTCTCCTGATCCTTTGGGTCGATAGGAATCTGAAAGTAGCCAGAGAAACCATCAAGGAAGCAGTAGAATTCGTTCCCTGCTAGTCTCTCTAACATCTGGTCAATGAAGGGAAGAGGAAAGTGGTCCTTTCGGGTAGCATCATTAAGTTTCCGATAATCTATGCATACCCTCCATCCAGTGACCACGCGAGAAGGGACGAGTTCGTCTTTCTTGTTTCGAACAACAGTGGTGCCATCCTTTTTAAGAACCACCTGAAAAGGGCTTACCCATGGGCTGTCAGAAATAGGGTATATAATCCCAACATCGAGGAGTTTGATGACCTCCTTCTTGACCACTTCTGTCATATTAGGGTTCAGCCGCCTCTATCTCTGCACACATGACTTATAGTTATCCTCCATGAAAATCTTATGTGTGCAGTAGGAAGGAATGATCCCTGGAATGTCAGCAGTCTTCCAGGCAATTGCCCGCTTATAGGCTTTGAGAAGATGAATCAATCTGCCTTTCTCATCAGGGGAGAGAGCAGAAGAAATGATGACAGGGAGAGAAGATTCTCCCTGTAAGAACGCATACTCAAGATGATCGGGAAGAGGTTTAAGCTCAAGAGTAGGCGGCTCTTCAAGAGATGTCTTAATACGGATCTTCTCGTTAAATGCAAGTGGCTCGACATCTCCTTCGGTCTCTTGGGCGTCAACGGCGTCTGCACATAGGAGATCTTCGAGATTTCGCATTACCACATCAGGATCAATCGTGCACGCCTCATTACTCATCAAGGTCAGAAGCTGATCCAGCTCAGAATCCAGACAATCATCTATAACATCAATATAGAAACATGAATCATCTGCCTTGTGTGCGTGTGTCATTGCCTTATCGATGGAGAATATGACTCTGTCATCAGCAATACCGAGATTGAGTTGTCTCTTAGATACGTGAACTATGGGATCAGCAGTGTTAAGGAATGGTCGTCCTAGAATGAGTGGAATCTGGCTATCTTCTTTCATTTCTAGGATGACAAAGTCAGCAGGAAAGACAAACCTATCTACCTTAACTGGGACATTCTCCGCTATGCCTAAAGGATACTTAAAGCTACGGTCTGCAAGCTGAAGGCACATACTGGTCTGCTTAAGTTCACCTAGGTCTAGCTTAGAGTATAAGGTGAGTGGCATGAGATTAATGCTAGCACCTAGATCAGCTAATGCATTACATACAATATCAGAACCAAGAAAACAAGGGATAATGAAACTCCCTGGATCTCCAAGCTTAGGAGGCATGTCCTTCGTCTGTAGAATGGCTGAACACTGCTCACCGAGTGGCAATGTGGTCGCTTCCTCCAACTTCTTCCTATTCCACACTAGATCCTTCAGAAACTTCCCATAGTTAGGCATACCCGCAATGACATCAACAAGAGTCACGTTAATCCTAATTTGCTTCAATAAGTCAACAAACTTACCATACTGCTCTTGCATGCGCTCTTTCCGTAGACGATTAGGATAAGGAATTTTTGGCTGATAATCCCTGAGAGGCGCTTGCTTTGGCTTTGATGGCTTAGCGACTGGTGGTGGCGTCTCCTTCTCCACTGAATCAGCTGTAGGTGTTTCCGTTTGGCTAGGTTTCTCCGTGTTATCCTCGTCATCTGAAGTCCAATCCTGCACAATAACAGAGTTGTCAGAATGTGATGTATGCATAACTCCGACTACCTTACCTGAGCGAGTGGTAATCGCCTTAACATGCTCATTGTGATTCTGATTCACGTTGGGGTTCTTTTAGGTATGGCTTGGTAGTGACCCACTTTGACGTCCTGATACAACCTCAGCTAATCTACCTAAGTCACGCTCAATATTCTGGATCGATGCTTGCTGATTCCTTTGAACTTGCTCGTTATTAGCTTGATTCTGTTCCACAGTTAGCATGAAACTCTTCAATATATCTTCCAAGTTGCTGCTTGATCCAGCTGCTGGCTGAGTGATCTGTACTGGTGGCTGAGGATTTGGGTTGGCGTTTCCTTGGTTAAACCGATAGAACCCCGGTGGGTTCTGTCTTTGGAAATTTCCTCGGTTGTTTCCCAGGTAATTTGAATTATTCCCCTGGTAGTTATTTCCCGGCCTCTGGTTCATGAAGTTAACGCTTTGTGTCTGGATCATCGGCCGATCCTCGTAGTCTTTCGTCAAGTGAGATCCTCCACAAGTCGCACACCCTACCTGCGTAGCGTGAATACTTTGGATCAGCTTATCAACTTTACGCTCCAATGACTTTTGACTGTTAGCAAGCGATGCTACAGTATCACTACCCCCGTCATCCTCTATTGCAGCTATCGTCTTTCTGCCCGATTTCTTCTCGATACTCCATCCCTGCTTAACCAAAGATATGTCTTCTAAAAGCTTAAAGGCTTCCCTCAGAGTTTTATATTGAAAGATACCGCCGCAGGCTGAGTCGATGCGCTCCTTAATCTCTTCATCCATACCTCCGTAGAAAGTCTCGACCTGCTTTCTCTTATTAAGCTCGTGATTTGGACATTCGCGTAACATTTTCTTGAATCGTGTCCATGAATCAACAAAAGATTCCCCCACTTTCTGGGAGAAGTTTGAAATCTCAGCTATCATTCTTTCTTCCTTAGCTGGAGGGAAAAAGTGGTTAATGAACAAGTTGTTCATGTCTGCCCCAGGTCATGATAGAGTTTGGCTCTAAAGATTCTAATCACTCTTGAGCTTCCCCGATTAGTGTAAACGGGAAATCTCTAAGTCTCGCGACATCAGAATTAGCTCTGAATAAGTCACAGATAGAAAGGAATGACTGAATATGTCGGTTAGGGTCATGCTTTAACCTCCCATCAAAATTCAATTCCCGAGCCATGCTGACGAACTGCCCTTTGATTTCGAATCTTTCTTCATTAGCAGCAACAGGGACTCGGATAGCAGAGTGTGGAGTTGGTGGTGCAGTCTCGCGGGCTGTCCACATCGGGGTATCATCTTCATTAGCCATTGGTTCCTCCTCGGATTCAGACTCCAAGTGAGGATCTTCCGTGATTGTTGGTGGTTGACGAAGTCGTAGTCGACAGTGGAATTCTCGTTCAGGCTCTTGAAACGGTTCTAAGAGTTGAGACGATGATCTACGGGTCATAAACTAACTAAACTAAGAAAAAGTAGAATTATAGAACTAACTAAATAAAATAAAATAAAATAAATCTAAGAAAACAAAATAACCTACGAAGAAAATAAAATAAACTTAATGAGTAAAATGAAACTAAAATTAAAGTAAAAAAAATTAAATTTAATTTAATAATAAAAAGAAAATGCTAGAAAAACTCTAAGTAGTAAAATTGGAAACCGTTCCCCGGCAACGGCGCCAAAAACTTGATACGAAATTATCAGTCTTAAATTTATAAACTCTAATCTGATCAAATCGACCGATAAACTCTCGGGCAAGTGTACCCGATCGTATAGCAATAAACTGGTAAGACCAGGATCGTCTCCACAGGCAACGGAAAATGCAATTTATACTAATTAGAATTACTCTAACAAAAAAAAATAAAAAAATTAAATGGACAAAGTGCAAACGAGTAAAATGGGGTTGTTTTTAGATTTTTTTGGATACCGTTGACACGACAAAGTAAACGAAATTACTAAAACTAAAATGACGATTAATAGTAAATAACGAAAATTTAAACGACTATGAAATAACTAATTAAGAGAATAGAGTCAAATAACTAAAAGGTATTCATCATTGAATCACTCCTCCTAGATTTGGTTTGTTCCAAAAGTGCAATTAATTGATAGAGTTTCTAAGGAATTTCGAGCTAACATAGACCATCAACCCTATTAATCCGATAATAACCTAATCTATTCAAAACACGCTAACTCTCGTTATTGGTGAATTGAACTCAAATTTTTTTCTGGGTTATTAGAGAAGCAGTTTCAACTATCATAATTTCAGAATAATTGTTTACCCTAACTGAATGCAACCGTAATAATTTCAGAACAAGCAAACAATAAGATAAAACTAATGACATGTGCAAGTCGTAATTTTAGAACATGACACAATGTAATAGTTAACTACTCAATAATCATTAAGATAAAAATTAAAGGTTCACGACTAGGCATAAACAAAACTCAATCAATAATAAAAACTAAACCTAAATCTAGGGTTCGTTCATCAAAGACAAATACAATAAACTTAACCCATAATTAAATTAATAACTAACGATAATAAATAACAAATAAAACTAAACATAATTACTTTATAAAAAATTAGAAACAAAACCAAAAAAAAACAATGTTGCTTAGTTTTTTTTTGTTGCTGCGCATGAACCCCTAGAAAAAGAGAAAAAAAAATTAATAATATAAAATAAATTGTTGAATATTGTTGTTATGCTTTTCCACCGCCACTACATAAAAAAATCAATAAATAGAAATTATACCTTGAGTGTTGCTTCTGTTGATTCCTAATTCCTTTGCGCCATCAACCAAAAATAATAAAAAAAATGAATGTTGAATGTGTTGTGTCTTTTTACGCAGCCAAAACCAAAACCCCAAAAGAGTTTTTCTTGGAGCTGTTGTTCTTCTTTTCTTTCTTCTTGCGCCGCAGACCACAGAGAACAAAAGGAAACCAAAAATAATATTATGATCCCTTCCTTCCTCCTGCAGCACCTTTTTAAAATAAAAAAAAATCCAAAACAAAACCCTAAATTATAATATGGGTTTTGGGCCCGTTGGGTATTGGACTTGGAGAGGCTCAAATCTTGAACTTTCTTTGGACCTGCTTGCATGCTCTCACATTTTTCACGTTAAGCCCACATAATCATCTTATTTTCTTATCTTGTACCCAATTAAACCTGCAAATAAAAATGACAAGAAAATGAACTTTTAGCATCAAACCTTATAAGTTAAGCACATAAAAAGAATGATATTGTTGAATAATATATGAATAAATGAGACAATATCAAGGATCCAGGAAAATCAGCATTGATTGGTTCAGGACATGAACTTGTAATTAAGTCAGTACACTTATTCATACAGGGTGTATCAACATAATCATCATCATGCCCATCATGGTTAGCAGGTTCCCCTCTGGATGTAGTGGAAGCTTTTGAGTCGTTCTCTTCACTGTTGGAATGCATGAGATCATCAAAGCTGAATGCTCCTGAAACTGATTAGGAACAACTTTGGTGGAGGCACTCCTTGACTCTTCAAAGGTGACATTGATAGATTCGTCTATCACCTTTAACTTGTTGTATACTCTGTAGGCTTTGGAGATAGCAGAGTATTCAACAAACACACCTTCATCAGCTTTGGGTTCAAACTTTGCATGTTGGTCCATTTGATTCAGAATGAAGCAGGGACATCCAAACACATGGAAGTAGCTAATATTTGGCCTCCTCCCTTTGAGCAGCTCATAGGGAGTCTTGTTAAACCTTTTCACCACTAAGGATCTGTTATGGGTGAAGTAGGCAGTGTTGACAGCTTCAGCCCAGAATGATGAAGGTAAACCAGATGCACACAGCATGGTTCTAGCAGCTTCAATGAGGGTTCTGTTTCTCCTTTTAGCAACTCCATTTTGTGGTGGAGTTCTTACTGCTGAAAAGTTCTGTGTGATCCCTCTTTCTTCACAGAAGTCCTCAAGAGTACTGTTTCTGAATTCAGTACCATGATCACTTCTAAGCTGCTTTACTTGAGCAGAGTTTAGCATTTCCATCTTTTTGATAAATCCAATGATTTCTCTAGCAGCCTCTCCTTTGTTCTTCAGAAAGATCACCCATGTAAACCTAGAGAACTCATCAACCATTACTAAAGTGTATCTTCTTCTTCCTAGACTTGGGACACTGACTGGTCCAACAAGTCCATGTGGATTAAGAAGAGAGGAGTATCAATAGAAAAATTATGCTTGGATTTAAAAGATGATTTTCTCGGCTTGCCTTTTTCACAAGCAGTGCAGAGTTTATCCTTAACAAAAGTTATAGAAGGCAAACCTGTTACCAACTCTTTCTTACAGAGTTTGTTGATATTCTTGAAGTTCAGGTGTGACAGCCTTTTGTGCCATAACCAGTTAAGGTCTGCATTGGTTCTTGTGTGAAAGGTCTGCTCTCTATGGATCTTATCTTGACGCGACACCTTCCAACGAGTGCGGAATCCTCGTTAGTGGCTTGACGGAAAGACCACGCATACCGAAACACGGAGACTACCACGGTGATAGACGAACAACTAGAACGCCCCAACACGATGATTCTCTCCAAACGAAACTCTCCAGATGCTAGCAAGTTCGAGATCGCCTTTTGCTTAAACTCTCTGATATCTTCGAAAGTCTTTGCCCAAAGTCTGTTAATTAATCGAGTTAACCCTTAATTATACTGACAGGTTCGACTTTGTCTAAGACAAATTCGAACTTAGGCCCAAGGCCTATTCGAACTTGACCTCCTAGACAAATTCGAATTTGACCATTAACTAAACTCCAACCTTATCTTTCAAACTTATGTTTGAACTTATGTTTTATCTTATGTTTGAATTTATATTTGAGTTTTATGTTTGAACTTATTGTAATACATTACCCTAAGTTCAAACATACAATCAATCAATATCAAATATACATAATTAAACATATAATCAGACATATATAACAAACACTTGTTAATATTCAATATCAAGTAAATTGACTTACACAAAATGCTATCTAAACTTAGACTGCTATCGTCACACAGGATGTACTAACAGACTCCCCCTTGACGATAGCTTCTAACTTTTTACATTTTGTCTAACTACTTGAACCATATAAACTACTACCTGCATATAAGCCTATATCAATACATACTCTAACTATCTTTTGGAATTTCCTAGCTTCAGATCTCCATCCTTCGTGAAAGAAGATAGGCTGATCGTGTAGCTTCCTTAGGTCATCCTTAGATAGGTTTATTAGATGCAACGGATCATATACTCGCAAAATAACTTTGTCTTCTGTATCTTCCATCACAACTTCAGCAGTATCGTTATCTATGTACCACCACTTCATGTTACTGAGAACATCTTATGGCATAGACTTCATAGGCACCTTCTTCAAACACTTGACGGGCGTATACACCATTCTAGCCCATGGCCTTCCTGTATGTGGATCTATTCTTGTCTCATCTTCTACTCTTTTGCCTGATCTTGGCTTTAGCCTTTCGAACTTTCCGGACCGACCCTGTTTTCTGATTATCTTCGCGATCACTTCAACGTAAGGGTCGTCACCAATATTGATCAATTCTTTCCAGGCTAATTCCTTTACTTCTACCTTCGACAATGTGTTAGACACTTTGAGCGTTCGCCTAAGGTATTGAAGTCAATCTATTCTTTTTAGAATAAAAAGCTGCAGTTCTCTTCCACCAGAGAGATTTTCAGATCCTGACACTTTCATCTTCTTTTTCCTCTTCGGCTCTCCCTTCTTCTCTTCCTTTCTGAACCATAGATTTAGCAATTCGGCTCTGGTTGGTTCTTTCTCAGCTTCCTCTAATTCAGAATCTTCTACTGAGGCCAACTTAATCTCGTCAATATCAATCACATTGTGCTCGTTCTGCACGTATAGTTCTGTGATAGGTTGTGAATTAATGATCACTTCAGCAATGTTATCGTCTTCATCATCCTTGACCTCATCATCAGACTTCCAATCTACTATGTCTTCAGGAACAAACTCCACTTCCTCTAAATCTCCAACTTCATCTTCAAAATCAAAATCAAAAAGTGTTTCTTCTTCTTCTATATCCATGAGAGCATCTATTATCTCGCTCTCTACAATCTTAGAAGAACTAGCCTCACCTCCTTCGACTCCAGACTGACTAGGCTCCCCCTGAACTGTTGAATGCTGAGCAGTTGGAAAATTTTCTGGCTCACTTTCTTTTCGTGCTTCGGGATAATTGCCATCGTCATATTCTCTCCTTATCGTTTCTCTTTTTCTGCAGCTTGTCTCCCCCTGAGCCTGGAGGTTTTTCATTAGCTGCTCGAGGAGGGACTTCATGGTCTTGATCTCAGCAGCTTGATCAGCAACAAATGATTTCAGGTCAATGTTCTCTTGATCAATTCTGGCGTTATGCGATTGAAGCTCATTTATTGCTTTGGACAGCTGGAAGATTTGGAATGTCTGGAAATCTACTTTACTCCTTAGCTCTAAGAATCGCTGGTTATCTGTGAATGTGGACGAAGTGGATGGAATAGAAGTGATTGGTGATGGCGTGATTGATGGTTGAACAGCAGGAATCTCAGGCTCTGTCGCGGATGTAGATGAAGCTCCCTGCATGAATCTGTGCCTTTTCGCCCTTTGTCTTGGCACTAAAGGAGTAGGATCTTCAGCTTCAAAATCAGAATCGTTGTCATCTGAATCTCTAGCTGCTCTTTTTCCTTCCTCTTCTCTGAGACTGACTACTATTCTTGAACCATATTGCCCAATACGTCCAGATGGGTCAACAGATTCAACGGCTACTTCTTCAACTTCTATCTCTTCAGCTTCCTCAAACTCAGATTCTGAGGTGGTCACTGCTTGACCTTCTTCCTCAGGCTGATATTCATCTATATCTCTCATAAGATCATCATAATCAGCTGGAGGCTCCAAGATAGTATCAATAAGCTCAGCAGTAATATCTTCTTGTGCCTGAGAGCCTTGTGCCCAAATTTCCTCTAGAGTCTCTACTCGAGGATCTAATTCTGGGGGCACGCCTGAGGGGCCCGTAGCATCCAATGATGGACCTGCTGCCGATGGCTCTTGTACTCTGCTTGTTGAAGGCCTGGATGCCTGAATCTGTCTTTCTTGAGCTCTTTTCCTACTTCTCGGTTGCTGTGGAGGACGTTGTCGTTGTTGTTGCTGTGGCTGGTGCTGCTGTTGCTGTACTTGCTGCGGCTGGGGCTGAGGCCCTTCTATAGCCCAGTTCTCCCCCTCTGGGGCTACAAAGAGAGGTGCATCCTGTGGTCTAATCTGCTCTGCCCTACGAGCATTATGTGATTGGCAATCAGCAAAAATGCGCTTATCTATCACTGCCACACTTTGAATATCCGGAAGTTGTTGCAGGTTTGGCAAAAAGTGACGGATCAACATCATTACAAAACGCGAATACATCAGAAATCTCTCCCGCCCTGGAGCCGTTATCTGGTGCACGAACTCCCCAAAGAACATCTCCGAAAAGCTGAAACTTTTATTATATACCAAGACAATCATGGCCGATTGCATCTTGGATACGATATAATCAAAACCCGCCTTTTTAGGTGCAAAGCACACCATAATTACATGCGCTAGGTACCTCCATTGGCCTATCAACCCGCTCTTCATATAGGCTGCTTTAGCAATGTCTAATCCATAACCCATTCTCAAGAAGGCCGCTTGCCTTATGCTCAATGTGAAATCGATCGGCCCTGCCTCTTGCTCTACCGTCCCGAGCTGCAAAACTCTACGTAGAATATCCACAGAAAACACAATAGGCTGCCCGACAACTCTTGTCCTTAACACCTTTGGCGTCACGGTACAGTCCACTTGCAAATAATCCCAAAACTGTCTGACATAAGGCAATATGATCTGTACATTATGTGAAAGTGCATATGACACCCTGGAATGTGCCAAGAATTCTACCATTGGTCTAAAAGCCTGAGCTTCAGGAAGCTCTCCATCTGGCGATATAACCATATTATGCTTCTGGAAAAAAGCTCTTTCACCCATATCTGCACATTAAACAATAAAATATATTAGAAGTGAAAAATAAAAATGAAACTTGTTTAATTTCAAATTTGTTTTATTTTGAACTTACGAAGTCCAAAACCCAACACATTTGAATTTCTACAAATTTGAATTCAAAATTATGCGAATATTTCGACTTTAATGCTAAATTCGAAGGACATGTTCGAATTTGACTTGAATTCGAGTTTGCTGACAAATTCGAATTTACTGACAAATTCGAACATGATGAACAAAATCGAATTTGGTCACTTTCGAACACAACTCCATGATTTAAACCCCATTAGACTTAGAAAATAGTATTCACTAGTCCTAGTAGGTTCTAATCGAAGATATATGTAACTAATTTGAGGTTTCACCGGTTAAAACTTGTGATTTTGAATCACTAAGTTTAAAACCCAAAAACTTCAAAAATATGTCGATTTTTGCTGTAAATGAGTCCTAGGATACCTAAATCTTGTATAACACTTACGTTTATACCTAGATTATCAAGTAGATTTGAACACACACTAGCAAAACTTCGAGTAATAGTTGAAAAATTGAAATCGGCAAAGTCGAAGGTAAGTTCGAAATCGTCGGTTATGCAAGTTCGAATTAAGAAAATCGAAGGTAGGTGGAAATGAATGTGCACTGTTGACCTTTAAATACTAACCACCTTCAAACTTGCATTAAATTTGAATTTACTGACATAATTGAAAATTTATTCGAGTTTGTCTTAAATTCGAACAAGACTGAAAATTTTCGAATAAAATTCAACTTATTCAACTTTTCCAATTTTTTAGTGTAACGGAACAAACTATGCCAAAATTTATTTACACTAAGCAATAGATTTTCATGCAATGTTTGTTTACTCAACTAAAAACTGCATCCTTAGTAA
Source organism: Centrapalus pauciflorus (assembly GCA_020465985.1). NCBI lineage: Eukaryota > Viridiplantae > Streptophyta > Magnoliopsida > Asterales > Asteraceae > Centrapalus > Centrapalus pauciflorus. The sequence continues at coordinate 180,937 of JAANYP010009035.1, read as the reverse complement.
CTTTGACCTTTTTCCTAAAGAGAAAAATAAAATAACATAAAATAAAATAAAGTAGAATAAAATAAAATAAAATAAAATTTTGAATAAACTTTAAAGTTTAACTACTCAAAATACTTTTAAAATTTACATCCTACACTAACAGAATACTTTTGGTGAGAAAGTCAAAGAAAGGTTCAATCAGATGGCAGTGTCAAATACGCACTTTCAGTATCTTACTTTCACACTTAGGAATATTTTATTCCTTTGATTGTTTGTCGTGACACACATTTCTAGGCGATTGCTGGTATTATTTTCCCTTTAAACATGTCACACTTTGGAATATCCCTTGGCCTTTTTATTTATCAAGAAACTACGTGTCTCATACTTAGACATACTTTTATGACCAATGCATACACACAATGATTATAACTTTTTGGTATTGCAAATTTTCTTTAAAAGGCAAACGTCGGACAAAGTTCTGTATTTACATACAACAGAGTGTCTTAGTTTGTCTTAAAGTTTATTTTAAAGCTAACAAGACAGCAGTGACAGGTCTATACTGACGTACAACAAAGCGACTTGTCTTGTTAGTTCGAGTCAAACCAGAGGGCACAGGTCTGTACTTACGTACAATAAAGTGACTTGTTTTGACTCTCTTCTTATTTTCATTATTTTTTTTCTCTTCTTTTCTTATAAGATGTATCTGATGTTACTATACATCCCCCAGAAAATTTGCATACCTCATTTAGAATCATTGTCTGTATGTCTCTAACATAAAAATTAAGACCCTTTGGTCATACATCTAAGTTAGTTACACGTTTGACTTTTTCTTGAATATTTTATTAGCTTTAGAGATTTCCTTTGGGTATTATGCCTACCAACACATCAAACTAGAAAATGTATATCACGTGCATTATGTGTGAAAGTTTAACACTTAGAGATTGTATCGACTGTGCTAATTTTCGTCACTTTGAACCTATGCATCTAAGACTTAACTCTATTTTCTAATATTCTCTTTTTCTGAGCTTTTTATGGTTTTCTCTCTTTTTTTTCATAAAATAAAATAAGCTTAGAAAGAAACTTACTAACTTACTATAGAAGGAAATAAATTCTACTTAACCACTAATTTACTATAAAAGGAAATAAATTCTACTTAACCACTAACTTATAAAAAGAAAGAAAATATACTAAGGTCAAGTTACTCTAGATTACGTATACGGTTCAGTTGAACTAACAACTCAAAGCGTGACTTATCAAATGCTTTTGGGACTAGATTCGCATAGTTGTTTTTACCAACATTGTTATTCAAATTGACACAATTTACCTTTTTCCCGAAAGACTTCTCAACTTGGTCTAAGGACCCAATCAACATGCCTGCTGTTTCGCCCTTTGTACCCATGTCCTGTGTCAAGAGCTACCACTATCCATAAAACCGATTGTTGTTAGGACCCGTAGTTAATTCCTGCATACTAAACAAGAAATGGTAGTTATCACGGGGAACCCAAGCCATGACTGACTTGGTAATACCGTCCTCATCCACAAACTTGAACTCTTTCAAATACCCATCTCTCCTTTTAGGTGACTTGGGTTTTTGATTGAGAACCTGTTGTGGAGTTGAGTGATTAACATCCATTCTCGACCTTTGGGTTGGTCTTTGCGGTTCAGCCCTTGAATAAATTCTGTTATAGTACATCTCAGTTTGATAGTTCTGGGCTCTACCTGGTGTCTTATGTCTATTAGGAGAATTAGACTTAACTAGAGTGTGACTCCTTTGGTGTATTATTCCTAATAATGGATTGGGGGCCAGACATTGATTGACTAGGGGATCTATTCAGTGAATTATTCCTAAGTCCGTCATTTTGTCTGAGAGACACACGTGACATCACAATTGAGTTTTTCACAGAAATTTGAGAACTACTCCAGCTCGTATCACTAGGCATTGTTTTTAAGGTTTGCTGCTCCTGTTTCTCTATGTTTAGTGAAGACTTTGACCTTTTGTAGGGACAACCTGAAGCAACATGTCCTTTCTCATGACACTTAAAGCAAGACATCTTGTCAATAGATTTCTTATAGGCACTCTTTGACCTAGGTGTCTTACTAATTTCCTGATTGTTTGTATCAACAGCTTGGTTTAACTCCCCTTTGTTATTATTACTTACAATCTTTTCTTATTCTAGAGTTGGCTTACAACTAGACTGAACACACTGTACCGTTTGTCTAACCTGAGGAGTAGTTGAGATACTTTAAAAGACTCAGTTTCCTTGACTACCTATGATTTAACCATATCATTGGTCTCATCCTGAGGAGTAGGTACATGGTTGCGATTTTCCTCAGCAACCTTAGCCCTAGACTCAGCTAATTCCATATCTCTAAGAGAGATCTCTTTGGACAGTGACTCTACATGTTCATAAATTAGTTGATTCCTGACACTTTGTTCAATTAATTTGTCATTCAGAACTATTAAATCTTGAGCATCATTTCTCAGTTTGGCCTGAAGATCTTCCTTAATAAATTAGCATTATCTGATGTTAAGGATTGAATTTGAGCAGTCATAGATGAATGTGTTTCTAGCATTAAATTCAATTTATCATTCAAAGTAGTACATAAAACACATAAATCATGAAAAGTATAAAAGTTTAGAATTACCTTTTTCCGATCAGATTTGATGTTGGCCATCTGAGCTGCAAACTCCAAAGTAGTCAGCTCCTCAGTAATTTCCAGCACCAAAGGATCTGAATCAGACTGCTGTGAATCCTCTTTCTTTTCCTCTTCTTCTCCCATTTCGCTGGTAAAGCATTAAGAAGTTTCTCAATCTTCTCAAGTTCACGATACTTGTGACACCCTTGCCACATTAACCACCATTTATAATTCACCCAGGATTAATCACCAATACACAATTACATAATGATCCGATAACTTAATTAAAGTGCGGAAGCATTAAAGTACATAAATAAAATAATACAACTGTATGTCAAACACCCTACGGTGCTTCAAGGTTACATGTCTAAGTCTACATACTCAAAAGTATTACATCATCCCAAATTTATTACAACAATTGTCCCCATAGATCTGTTACCAAGATAAACAGCAGATATCTTCAATCACTTGAACAAACGACCTAGCTAGAAGGTCCCGCAGCGGATTTCCCTTTTCCTGCAAATCCTTATGATGCCACCCAGAGTAACCGCGGTAACACATACCGTATACTCCACACGTATTCAAAGTACGCAAACCTGAGCCGCAGCTCCTTCGAGTTGACACTCAGCATAAGGAAAACCAACCATCTGAGGCAGACATAACACCGGGGATGACTTACTGTCTATCCTGACCACAGAGGTGTCAAACTCTTGTTCATATAGCACAGTAACATCAGAGTACAGATGCGACCACGCATGAGCATCAATAGGATGCACAACAAATGAACGGACATGCAACAAGTATGAATGTGCATCAACATATACGCAAGTTAGTAGAGTGCGAAACGATAATGAAACAACATGCCTCAGCAGGCAAAGCAAACATAAAGTAGATGCAGACATGTTAAAATCAAAGGTACTCACAGTGGGTGCGTTAATAAACTTCAAGTTAATTTTATTTCTCCTCGGGCTTTCAACCAGATCACAAAGTACCCCACTGTGGGTTAAACAACACCACAAGGACCTGTTAAGTCAGTTGTATCAAAACATTGTGTCAATAACAGATTAAGTCCATAAAACAAAATTTTATAAGTTTTGTAACCTTTGATCCACACTTCGGATCCATGTCCGAATTCGGACACCCAATTCGGTCCCCATATAAGTTCGGACAATATCAAAATCGGACCACTTGTCAAATTCGAACCCCATCCGAATTCGGTCCCCAACCGAATTCGAACCTCAACCGAAATTTCAATACTTAGAAATTATTTTGCTAATTTGAATATTCTGAAATCCAGGCCCATCCGAGTTTAGACCAGATCCGAGTTCATCTGGGATCCAAATTCGGACCCTTCCGAGTTCACACTTGTGCAGTTTTTGTCAAATTTCAGATTTAATTCCATCATTTTTGGTACTAATTCAATTCATGAAATAACTTATATCAACTAAAATACATCTATTCCCAACACTTTTAACACTAATATTAACACTTTTAGATACCAAAGTAAACACTTTTTGTTCAATCTTGAACACCCATCGAACACACACTAAAATCCAAAAATCATACTTAGGACTTGAATCTGATGCTGAAATTTAATATGTAGCTTCATATACACTATATTTGAACTATTCCACTACTAGATCATACATGCATTAACATTTTCAACACCAAATTAGTGATTTGGTTTTCGCTCAACACTGAACCAAAACCATAAATTTCGAAGAGTTAGTGAATTGTTTACCTTAATTCGTTGCTTGTAGATGTTTTAGTTCCTTGTTAACCACTTGAATCCAAGTTTTCAGCTTCAATTTCCACAAATTTGTTCTTCTTGATTTTCTTAGAGAGAGAGAGAGCCGAGAGATGAGAGAGAGAGTGAATTTGGTGAAATGAATGAATTAAAGATTTCCCATCCTTTTATTTCACACTATCAACTTTTGTCACATTTAGGCCCTTCACTTATCCGGTTCCATAAAATACTGATTTTATAAAATAAAGAATTTCTATCTTTATTTTATTATCCTTAACAATTTAATAATTATATTCACTTAAATTAATTGAAATTCCTAACTTTCCGAATAATGCAACCAACTTTATAATTAATCCAAATTCCGTACCAACTTTCACAATCCAACTTAAATTACTGTAGGTCCCGAGAGGTTCCCAAAGTATATAGCTTTAAGCTGTAGAGGGGGGGTGAATATAGCTATTTAAAAACTACACACTATTTTCTCAATGTTTGTATGTATTATCAACAATTTGTTAATTACAAACAAGCTTGAATGCGGAATAGTTCAAGCTGAGATGACAGATACAACAGTATGTTCACTAGTCTAAGACAAACTCAAACTAGTATACAATGAATACACTCACTAAGAAGCACTCACTGTGTTTACAAGACTTAAAGGAACAACTTATGTCAATAAACAGCTTAGACACACAGATACTGATTTTACACAGAAGGCTTGCATGCATGAAAATCACACTTGCACGTTCACTCTTGGCTTCAGCACTTAGCTTCTTCGCGCTTCTTTCTGTCCTTAGAAGCTTCCGTTTATACTCACTCAGAGGATCTAAGAGAAAATCTCATTGGACGGAATGAAAAAGGAGAAGTCTTGTTGAAAAGACAACATAACCTTTCTGCACTTTCTGAAAAGGCAGACTTGTCTTCACATGTGCAGAACTTTTGTCTTTTTACTTTGTCTACTGTTGCATTGCCTTTAACTAATTTAGGAATGTCAATTTGCGTCTTTCTTCCTTGTTAAAGGCCTATTTTGATATAAGAAAAAGGTCTGTCACCCTTTTTCAAAAACTTTGTCTTCATGTTACAGGAACAGGCTTGGGGCAGGCTTGCAGTTCTTTTCCTTTGTTTCGACTTTGTAAAACTAAATTTGTAGTCAAAAACAATACATGATGACTTGGAAACATATTCCATAAAGTGTTTAGCCTGTTCACGAAGAACAGGTTCTATTCACAAAGAATAGAACACTTTAAAATTGCCCAAGCTGCTCACCAGTGTAGAGCAGCGTAGACAGTTTATGTCCAGCCTGTTCAGCAGACAGAGCAGCTTGGACAAACTGTCTTAGTTGCAACACATGCAACATATAGAACAGCTTTAGACTGATATTGCAAATCATTTTCAGGTTTCAATAAGGCATATAACAGGCCTTAAATTCAACCTTCAAATGCATCAACAGGTTTGATTATAAATCTCCCCCTCAGATGTAGAACAGGTTTGACTGAGGCCTTTTTGTGCCTAACAATTACAAATTTAAACTAATAACTTCAATTACAATAATTTAAATCTGAGGATGTTACAGCATGGGCTCCACCACGCTCTAAATTCGTCCTCGAAGTTACTTGGATCCAAAAAGTTGCGGATACTTCTTCAACATCTCTGCCTTTGTCTCCCAAGTGTGATTCGCTCCTTTGTGATGCTTCCAACGTACAAGCATCATCTCTATTTCTTTGCTCCTCAACTTCTTTACTTTAGTATCTAAAACACATTCCGGCTCTTCAACATATCGGAGCCTTTCGTCAATCTGTAGCTCAGTGTGATCGGCCCAATCTTCGTTTCCGGTGGTGAATGACTTCCTGAGATTTCCCACATGGAACACCGGATGTATGCCCGACATCTCTTCAGGCAACTCCAAACGGTAAGACTGGTTTCCAACTTTCTCTATTATTCTCAATGGTCCGACGAATCTCGGAGCCAACTTTCCTCTTTTCACAAATCGTGTAACACCTCTCATAGGTGACACTTTCAGATATACCCAATCCTTCACATCAAAACTGATCGGTTTATGTCTCCTATCATGATAACTTTTCTGGCGATCCTGGGCCGCCTTCATGTTCTGTCGCACCAACTGTATCTTCTCGTTAGTTTCTAGTAGTCTTGCCGGCCCAGCAATCAGTGTTTCGCCGGTTTCTCTCCAACACGTAGGAGTCCTACACCTTCTCCCATACAGAGCCTCAAACGACGCTTTCTTGATCGTCGCGTGGTAACTGTTGTTGTAAGAGAATTCAATCAGCGGCAAATGATCGTCCCAATTGCCACTGAGATCCAATACACATGATCTCATCATATCCTCCAAGGTAAGGATGGTCCTTTCACTTTGGCCATCAGTTTGTGGACGATAAGCTGTACTCATCGCGATCCTCGTACCCAATCCATCTTGCAAAGCCGACCAAAAGTTTGAAGTAAATCGGCTATCACGATCAGATACTATAGACTTAGGAACTCCATGTCTAGGAACAATCTCGTCCATATAAATCTGTGCTAGCTTTTCTAAAGAATAACCCTCTCTTATCGGAATAAAGTGTGCGGACTTAGTTAACCTATCAACTATCACCCAAACTGCATCATGTTGACGCCTAGTCTTCGGCAATTTCGTGACAAAGTCCATCGTGATATGTTCCCACTTCCATTCCGGAATGGGAAGCGGTTGTAAACTGCCATAAGGTTGATGATGTTCGGCTTTCACAAGCCGACAAGTCCGACACTGTTCAACATACTGACTGATATCCTTCTTTAAGCCCAGCCACCAAAAATCTGCTTTCAACTCGTGATACATCTTTGTGCTCCCGGGATGTTCAGAAAACATAGATTGATGAGCTTCTTCAATAATCACTTTTCTCATACCACCAAACTTTGGCACCCAATCCCTTCCATATACACCTTTCAGTCCCGACTCACTTGTTTCCATTATCTTCATCTGTACCCTTATATCTTCGGCATCAATGTTTTCTTCCTTTAAAGCTTCTATTTGAGCAACTTTTACATCATCAATGATCGTGAAAGTTAACATAGTAGACGTCATCACGTAACAGCAATCCTTAGCATAAGCTTTGCGACTCAAAGCATCGGCTACCATGTTAGCCTTTCCCGGATGATAAAGGATTTCACAATCATAATCCTTTATGAGCTCCATCGAACGTCTCTGCCTCATATTAAGCTCCTTCTAACTAAAGATGTACTTTAAACTCTTATGATCTGTATAGAGTTGTCACTTAGTTCCATACAGATAATGTCTCCACAACTTCAATGCAAATGTAACGGTGGTCAACTCCAAGTCATGAGTTGAATAGTCTTTCTCGTGCTGCTTAAGCTGTCTAGAGGCATAAGCAATTACCTTTCCACGCTGCATCAGTACAGCGCCCAACCCCAATCTCGATGCGTCCGTGTATACTACAAAATCCTCATTACCCTCTGGTAGGGCAAGTATCGGCGCTTCACTTAGCGTTTTCTTCAAGATCTCGAAAGCCTCCTGCTGCACAGTTTCCCATACGAACGATGCATTCTTCTTCGTTAATGCAGTCAAAGGAACTGCAATCTTAGAAAAATCCTTTATAAACCTCCGATAGTAGCCCGCCAACCCAAGAAAACTTCTAATTTCTGTAGCTGAACGAGGCGGCTCCCAGTTTCTTATGGGTTCAACTTTAGCTGGATCTACAGAAATTCCAGCTCCCGAAATAACATGTCCTAGAAACTGTATATGTTGCAGCCAAAACTCACACTTTGAGAATTTGGCATACAACTTCTCTTTTCTCAACAGCTCCAATAACTCTGCTAGATGAACAACATACTCCGCTTTAGTCTTGGAATATACTAGGATGTCATCAAAAAACACTATTACCGATTTATCTAACATCGGTCTACAAACCCTATTCATCAAATCATGAAAACAGCCGGGGCGTTGGTTAACCCAAAAGGCATCACCAGAAACTCATAATGCCCATACCGAGTTCTGAATGCTGTTTTAGGCACATCATCTTCTCGTACCTTCAACTGATGGTACCCTGACTCAAGTCAATCTTAGAAAAGACACTAGCCCCGTGTAACTGATCAAACAAGTCATCTATCCTCGGCAATGGATACTTGTTCTTAATTGTCAACTTATTCAGCTCCCGGTAGTCAATGCACATCCTCATGGTGCCATCTTTCTTTTTAACAAACAATACCGCAGCTCCCCACGGCGATGAACTCGGTTGATTGAAGCCCTTATCCAACAACTCCTGGAGTTGTTTCATCATTTCTTGCATCTCTGTAGGAGCAAGGCGATATGGAGAACGAGCTACCGGTGCAGCTCCAGGGATCAAATCTATACGGAATTCCACTTGTCTCTCAGGCGGCACGCCAGACAAGTCTTCTAGAAACACATCCGGGAACTGTGATACAACAGGCACATCGGCCAAAGTCTTCTTCTTAGCCTTGGCATCAATAGCATATGCCAGGTAGGCGTCACACCCCTTTGCAACAAGCTTTCGGGCTTTTGCAATGGTTAACAAACATAGATCCCCGCTTCTCCTATCCCCGTAAATACAGATCTCACGCCCCTCCGGAGTAGTTATTTTGATCATGCGCTTCTTATACACTATATAGGTTTCGTTCTCCATCAATCAATCCATCCCGACAATCACGTCAAACTCGCTAAACTTGATCGAAATCATATCCAAATTGAAGACTACATCTTCAATCACTAAGGTGCAGTTACGGTATACGTGATCTACTTTCACTAGAGTATTACTAGCAGTTTCAATATCAAGTACAGCAGATAGCTTAGACAGTGGCATAGCAAGTCGTTGTGCAAAAACAGTAGACACAAAAGAATGGTTGGCACCAGAATCAAATAACACTCTGGCAGGCAAAGAGTTAACTATGAACGTACCCGTAACCACCTCCGGGTTTTCCCTAGCCTCCTCCGCAGTTATCTGAAATGCACGAGCCGGTGCCCTTTGTGGCTGGTTCCGACGGTTGACTGAACCTCCATTAGATCCCCCAGATGATCGTGTTGAAGATGGAGCAGCAGCTGCCGGAGCGTTCTTTCTACAGTTTCTGCTATAATGCCCCCATACTCCACATTTATGGTAGGCATCCGATTTACGTGGGCATTCATTCTGATAGTGGCCCAATTCTCCACAGCAAAAGCAAGCGCGTCCATTAGTGCACTTGCCGAAGTGTTCCAGATGACACTTATTACAGTACTTCGGCTCGGTGTTGATGGAGTACGCACGAGCACGACCAGAAGAACTAGACCGTCGACGGTAAGATTATTGCGGTGAATACTGCGATGGTCGTGAAGAAACAGAGTAGCCTCCTTCGCGTTGACGTTTTGGTGGTGAAGGCTGAGTTGGGTTAGCTGAAGCAGCAGCAGACCCAATTACGTACCCTGACATAGTCAGAATCTGTTCCACATTCCTGGCAGCTTCCAGTAGACTAGAAAAAGTGGGGTAGCGTACATTGCTCATCACTCTTCGGATTTCCAGATCAAGACCAGCCTCAAATCTTGTCACTTTTCTTTCCTCTGTATCAACCTGATGAGGCGCGAACAAACTTAGCCTCGTGAACTCTACCGCATACTGGGACACAGACTTAGTCCCCTGAATCAGTGTCATGAACTTAGCTTCTAGTCTTCGGCGCTCATCGGCCGGGCAGTATTGCTGAGTGAAGACTTCAGTAAACTCAGCCCAAGTCATTACAGAGACTTTCTCCATGGTTAAGGCGTTAACCATGGAATTCCACCATATAACTGCATCTTTGGTGAACATTGCAGTAGCGAACCGGACCATGTCCTTCTCAGCACAATCGCTGATTCGGAAGGTCCTTTCTGTGGCTGTTATCCATTCTGGTGCGGCAACAGCATCACCCAGTCCATTAAACTCGACTGCTCCATTTCCCTTAAAGTCCTTAAACCGACAACCTCTGGTCTTGTTAGATGACCCAATTGTCATCTTGTTCGTCATTGTTTCCCTCTCTTTCCTTATTCTTCCTCTTATCTTCTCTTCGCTTAGCTTCGGCCTCATCTCGAGCCCGAAACTGATCTTGAATCATCCGATTTTGCTCAGCCATCACGGCTAGCATCATTTCTCTCGTTTCTTCAGGTGTCATTCCTCCTCCAGACATGTTCTGAAATGTAAAGTATATAACTTGTTTAGTAACATGTCATTAATTTAAAGACACCACCCAATTGTCCCATATGATAGTCAATTTCCTATGATTACTAGATCGTAACCTGTCTTAGTTCAGATCATTACTTAGTATCACTACATGTCATCACTTAATTTTTGAGACCAAGACCTCACGGACACTTGAATCTCAAACTACTACTCTGATACCATCTGCATGTGACACCCTTGCCACATTAACCACCATTTACAATTCACCCAGGATATATCACCAATATATAATTACATAATGATCTCATAACTTAATAAAAGTGTGGAAGAATTAAAGTACATAAATAAAATAATATAACTGTTTGTCAAACACCCTACGGTGCTACAAGGTTACATGTCTAAGTCTACATACTCAAAAGTATTACATCATCCCAAATTTATTACAACAATTGTCCCCATAGATCTGTTACCAAGATAAACAACAGATATCTTCAATCACTTGAACAAACGACCTAGCTAGAAGGTCCCGCAGCAGATTTCCCTTTTCCTGTAAAAAGTCAACAACTGAGGGGTAAGCTAATGCTTAGTGAATACCAAATGATTTTACACATTCTGCAAATCCTTATGATGCCACCTAGAGTAACCGCGGTAACACATACCGTATACTCCGTACGTACTCAAGGTACGCAAACCCGAGCCACAGCTCCTTCGAGTTGACACTCGGCATAAGGAAAACCAACCATCTGAGGCAGACATAACGTCGGGGATGACTTACTGTCTATCCTGACCATAGAGGTGTCAAACTCTTGGTCATATAGCACAGAAACATCAGAGTACAGATGCGACCACGCTGGTCCATCAATAGGATGCACAACAAATGAAGGGACATGCAACAAGTATGAATGTGTATCAACATATACGCAAGTTAGTAGAGTGCCAAACGATAATGAAACAACATGCCTCAGCAGGCAGAGCAAACATAAAGCAGATGCAGACATGTTAAGATCAAAGGTACTCACAGTGGGTGCGTTAATAAACTTCAAGTTAATTTTATTTCTCCTCGGGCTTTCAACCGGATCACAAACTACCCCACTGTGGGTTAAACAACACTACAAGGGACCTGTTAAGTCAGTTGTATCAAAACATTGTGTCAATAACTGATTAAGTCCATAAAACAAAATTTTATAAGTTTTGTAACCTTTGATCCACACTTCGGATCCATGTCCGAATTCGGACCCCACCCAAATTCAGACCCCCAATTCGGTCCCCATATAAGTTCGGACAATATCAAATTCGGACCACTTGTCAAATTCGAACCCCATCCGAATTCGGTCCCCAACCGAATTTGGACCTCAACCGAAATTTCAATACTTAGAAATTATTTTGCTAATTTGAATATTCTGAAATCCGGGCATCCGAATTTTCGGACCAGATCCGAGTTCATCTCGGATCCGAATTCGGACCCTTCCGAGTTCATACTTGTGCAGTTTTTGTCAAATTTCAGATTTAATCCCATCATTTTTTGTACTAATTCAATACATGAAATAACTTATATCAACTAAAATACATCTATTCCCAACAGTTTTAACACTAATATTAACACTTTTAGATACCAAAGTAAACACTTTTTGTTCATTCTTGAACACCCATCGAACACACACTAAAACACACACTAAAATCCAAAAATCATACTTAGGACTTGAATCTGATGCTGAAATTTAATATGTAGCTTCATATACACTGTATTTGAACTAATCCACCACTAGATCATACATGCATTAACATTTTCAACACCAAATTAGTGATTCGGTTTCTCTCAAAACTGATCCAAAACATAAATTTTGAAGAGTTGGTGAATTGTTTACCTTAATTCGTTGCTTTTAGATGTTTTAGTTCCTTCTTAACCACTTGAATCCAAGTTTTCAGCTTCAATTTCCACAAATTTGTTCTTCTTGATTTGCTTAGAGAGAGAGAGAGAGAGCCGAGAGATGAGAGAGAGAGAGTGAATTTGGTGAAATGAATGATTAAAGATTTCCCATCCTTTTATTTCACACTATCTACTTTTGGCACATTTAGTCCCTTCACTTATCCGGTTCTATAAAATACTGATTTTATAAAATAAAGAATTTCTATCTTTATTTTGTTATCCTTAACAATTTAATAATTATATTCACTTAAATTAATGAAATTCCTAACTTTCCGAATAATGCAACCAACTTTATAATTAATCCAAATTCCGTACCAACTTTCACAATCCAACTTAAATTACAAATTTAAACTAATAACTTCAATTACAATAATTTAAATCTGAGGACGTTACAATACTCAACATCATGATTATCCAACTCTGTCAGCAAGTGATAGAACCTGGTGATGGTCTCATCCAACTTTTCGTTTTTCAAAGCCTTGAAAATACCAAACTGCTGCTTGAGCATCTCCGTTCTACCTTTCCGAACCTTCGGATTACCTTCACACACCTTTTCTCCAGTGCATCCCACAACTCTTTCGCTGTGCGTTGATTTCGAAATGTGTGCAAAATTTCCTGAGGTAAAGCCATTTGAATTATTGAGAATGCTCGGTTCTCGGCTTCATAAAGTTTCTTATCATCCTCCTTCATCATTTGATATGATAAGATTCTTTGACGTCCTTCAAATTCTGTTGTAGGTGGTATGTATCCATCGTCAATACAAATCCACATTCTCATATCATTGAATCGAGCAAAGTCTGCGAACCTATCCTTCTACCAATAATAATCTTCCAATTTCATCAGCTTGGGTGGTTAATTCGCTTTCCCGACTTCATGGTCCATTTCGAGAATTTTTTGTAGACTTGTCATTATTTTTAAAAAAAATTTAATTTAAAACTTAATTAATTTAATTCGAAATTATTTTAAATTAACACTTACGAACATGAGGAAGTTCGAATTTAATTAATTTTAAATTTGTTTGAAATTAAATTCGAAATTAAGTTTGAAATCAACCAAATTCGAAATGAAGACAAATTCGAAGTTTTAGTGAAATTCGAATGTATATAAATTCGAAATGGGCAAATTCGAAAATAAATTCGAAATGGGCAAATTCGAAAATAAATTCGAAACAAACCCTAAAATTAATTCGAGAGAAGCGTATTTTTCTGACAAACTCGAATTTTGAGTAAACCCTAATACCCCATTTATGTTCGAGCGCTGCAAGTTCGAAAAACGGCTAATAATTCGATTTTGTTCAAGGTTTCAGTTTAAACCAATATTTTTTAGAGTAAAAATATTGATTTCGACCCAAAAATTGAACTAATGCAAACTATTTTCCGTGATTTTGCTTGTATAGCTCAAAAATCTATCCAAAAACGTGATTTGACCGCCCAAAACGTCTAGAAACCACAGATGTTTTTAGTGAATACGAAGAACACCACGAACACCCAATGGCTCTGATACCACTTGTAAGGTCTGCTCTCTACGGATCTTATCTTGACGCGACACCTTCCAACGAGTGCGGAATCCTCGTTAGTGGCTTGACGAAAAGACCACGCACACCGAAACACGTAGACTAGTACGGTGATAGACGAGCAACGGATCGTCCCTACACGATGATTCTCTCCACACGAAACTCTCTGATTGCTAGCAAGTTCGAGATCGCCTTTTGCTAAACACTTTGACAAAATCTGCAAAAGTCTTTTCATCCGAATGGTCTTTTTGCTCTCAAGTTCGACAGAACCTCTGAGCCGTCAAAGATCCCTAATTTCACAATGAAATGTTTAATATATAGACGACAAGTTCGAGAAGACGCTCCTTTCAAACTTTTCTTCGAACTTGTTCCTTTGAACTTGTCTTTGAACTTGTTCCTTTGAACTTGTCTTCGAACTTGTTCCTTTGAACTTGTCTTCCAACTTGTTCCATTGAACTTGTCTTCGAACTTGTTCCTTTGAACTTATTGTAGAACTTGTCTTTGAACTTATTCTAGAACTAATTCTAGAACTTATTCTAGAACTTATTCTAGAACTTGTTATGATAGTCTAGAACTTACCATGCAAATGTAAACATCATACGCAATCATGATATCAATAACAAAACTAGATTGCTGTCGTCACACCAGATGTACCAACAGACTCCTCCTTCGCGATAGCTTCTAGTTGTTGTTCATTGATCGTAATAGACTATCAGATTCAGAGACTATGGATATCGAAACTAGACAACTATTGTCACATCGGGTGTATCAACAGACTCCCCCTTGACGATAGCTTCTAGTACATATTCATTGATCTATGAATACCGAAATCACCTTTTCTTCTTTGTTATCCATGACTGCCTCTTCAGATTCGCTGTCCTCACCGGTTTGTAGACTAACTTAGTCCATTTCCTACCAGTCAGAGGATACATTCTTATTTGAACCACAGCTCTTCTACCAACTCTTAGATTAACTTCTCAAATCTTCCAGACGACCCTCCCTTCTGATAGTTTTTGCAAACTTCTCAGCATAAGAATCGTCTTCCTAGATTTAATAGGTCCTTCCAAGCTAAATCAATCACTTCACACTTCAAAATCTGATTCATCTTTTAGTGCAGATTTCAGCATCTCTAGATCTATCACATTCTGATCTTCATTCATACAACCTTCATCGAGTGACTTCCAATTAGGTATATCTTTAGGAATAAACGCTCAATCCTCAAGATCCTCATGTTCTAAGTCATCTTCGAAGACGAACCTCATTTCATCTTCATCTAACTCTGACAATGCTCTGATCAGACCTTATCTTCAGTTACTTTAGTCGTATCTGAATCCTTGTCTTTTCCCTTCTCAGCGGCTATGAATACCGACTCCCCCTGAGGATCAGCATGCTGAGCAAATCGTTGTATTGAAAGATCTGCCAGCTCACTATTCAGGCCATCTTCTTTGACTTGTCTACA
Organism: Centrapalus pauciflorus; assembly: GCA_020465985.1. Lineage (NCBI taxonomy): Eukaryota > Viridiplantae > Streptophyta > Magnoliopsida > Asterales > Asteraceae > Centrapalus > Centrapalus pauciflorus. The sequence goes on along the minus strand of JAANYP010009035.1, from coordinate 165,529 downwards.
ATTTCTCCCCCTGAGATGGACGATCTTTCAACAACTCCTCCAGTATAGCCTCTGGATTTGTAATCTGCTGCTGCTGATCAGTCTCTGTCTGATCCAGCTGGGTATTAAGATGCTGAAGATCACGAATCGCCTTTGTCAGTTGAAGAATCTGTAAATCTATAAAAACTCCAATTCTGACACTGTATAGACTTAATCAACACATGAAACAAGTCATAATATGTTAGTAGGACATTAAAAACCATTATTCAACGATAAAAGTGCAATGAAACTCTCCTTACTTACATTCTTTGATGGTTTAGAACGTAAACCAAACACTAGAATTAAGTTCGAGAGAAACAGTCGTTATCTTCGTTAAACAGTCACAACATCGTATGTTTTGAAAAACTTTGAACAATTTTCAACTTTTTCAACTTATCGTAAGTTTTGAAAAACTTTGAACAATTTTCAACATTTTCAACTTATCACGGAACCCTTCACTTTTAGCAACTGATTATCGCGCAAATTTTGTTTTTCCAACTAGAATGCATCCTAGTACCTTTGACCTTTATCCTACTTAAAAAAATAAATAAAATAAAATATTGAACAAAATTTAAACTTAAGCTACTCTAAACTACATTTAAAATTTTTTGACCTATACTAACAGAATATATTCGTGAGAAAGTCAAAGAAAGGTTCAATCAGATAGCGGTGTCAAGTACGCACTTTCAGTATCTTACTTTCACACTTAGGAATTTTTGATTCCTTTGATTGTTTTTCGTGACACACATTTCTAGGCGATTGCTGGTATTATTTTCCCTTTAAACATGTCACACTTTGGAATATCCCTTGGCCTTTTTATTTATCAAGAAAGTACCTTACGTATCTCATACTTAGACATACTTATATGTTCAAGGCATACACACAATGATTATAACTTTTCGGTATTGCAATTTTTCTTTAAAAGGCAAACGTCGGACACAGTTCTGTATTTACATACAACAGAGTGTCTTAGTTTGTCTTAAAGTCTATTTTAAAGCTAGAAAGACATCGGTGACAGGTCTGTACCGATGTAAAACAAAGTGACTTATCTTGCTCACTCGAGTCAAACCAGAGGCAACAGGTCTGTACTTATGTACAACAAAGTTACTTGTTTTGACTCTCACTTCACTATCATGATTTTTTCTATACTTTTCTTTTCTTTAGGATGTATCTGATGCTGCTATACATCCTCTAAAAAATTTGCATACCTCATTTAGAATCATTGTCTGTATGTCTCTAAGATAAAAATTAAGACCATTTGGTCATATATCTAAGTTAGTGACACGTCTGACTTTTTCATGAATATTTTATTAGCTTTTGAGAGTCCCTTTGTGTATTATGCCTACCAACACATCAAACTAGAAAATGTATATCACTTAGAGTTTTAGGTGCATTATGTGTGAAAGCTTAACACTTAGAGACTGTATCGACTGTGCTAATTTTCGTCACTTTAAACCTATGTATTTAAGACTTAACTCATTTTCTGATATTCTCGGTTTTTTAAGCTTTTCATGATTTTCTCTCTTTTTTTTTCTTTTGTTTTTCATAAGTAAGCATAAGAAAATAAACTAACCTACTAACTTACTATAAAAGAAAAGAAATTCTACTAAGCCACTAAACTTACTATAAAAAGAAAGAGATTCTACTGCTATAAAAAGAAATAAATTCAACTAAGGTCAAGTTACTCTAGATTACGCATTCCGTTTAGTTGAACTAACAACTCAAAACGTGACTTATCAAAAGCTTTGGCAAATAAATCAACATTATTATCTTTCGTTGCCCCTTTTACCAGCGTAATTAAATTCTTTTCAGCACAATCACGTATAAAATGGCGTCTTATGTCTATGTGCTTCGTTTTATTGTGTTTAACTGGATTATTGGTTATTGCAATAGTTGATTGGTTATCTATCCTAATAGGAGTATGAGTATAAGTCAAACCGTAATCCCGTAATTGTTGTTGTGCACACAAAACCTGTGAACAGCAACTACCAGCAACAACATATTCGGCCTTGCACGTTGACACGGCTACCGAAGTCTATTTCTTGCATTGCCAGGAAACGAGTCTCCCTCCAAGGAACTGACAACCTCCAGTTGTTGACCTGCGATTCAAGCTGCATCCTCCATAGTCTGAATCTATGAACGCCTCCAATTCCAGATCAGCATCCGCGTGATACCAAAGTCCCAGCTTCGGTTTCGACTTGAGGTATCTCAGAATTCGCTTCATAGCTTTCATGTGCATCTCTTTTGGATTAGCTTGAAACCTAGCACAAATACACACAGTAAACATTATGTCAGGTCTAGAAGCAGTTAAATACATGAGTGATCCAATCATGGCCCGATATAACGTCGGATCCACATCGGTATCACTTTTTGTACCCGGTCCGAGATTATGATTCACTTGAATCGGCGTGCTAAAGTGAGCTGTCAGCTTGGTTCCTTCCATCCCGAAGGGCTCTAGAATATCGTAAACATACTTCGTCTGATGGATAAACATCCCCTCCTTCCTCTATTCGACTTGCAAACCCAGAAAGAAGTTTAACTCACTTATAGCACTCATCTCAAACTTAGACTTCATAACCTTCTCAAAGTCTTTTCACATCTGCTCGTCTGATGACCCGAAAATGATATCATCGATGTACACTTGTACCAAGATGAAATGTTCACCTTTCCTCTTCACAAACAGCGTACTATCAATCCTCCCTCTTTCAAACGCGTTGTCTAAAAGATGAGTAGATAGCGTCTCGTACCACGCCCTTGGTGCTTGATGTAGTCCATACAGAGCCTTATCTAAACGATACACTCTGTCTGGATACTTCGGATCTGTAAACCCAGGCGGTTGTTCCATGTACACTAGTTCCTTCACCTTCCCATAAAGAAAAGCACTCTTTACGTCAAGTTGATAAACCTTAAAACCTTTGAAGGAAGCAAAAGCTAGAAACAAACGGATTGCTTCAAGCCTTGCCACTGGCGCAAATACTTCATTGTAATCGATTCCTTCCTCTTGGTTGAAACCCTTTACCACAAGCCTTGCCTTGTTGCGAGTCACTATACCCCGATCATCTCTCTTGCACTTAAAAACCCACTTGGTTTGAAACTTCTCCTCGAGGTAATGGAACAAACTCCCACACTTCAAGTTTCCTGAACTGTGATAGTTCTTCCTACATCTCTTCAACCCAAGAGTTGTCTTTCAGTGCCATTTGCACATTCTTCGTCTCTACTTGCGAGATGAAACACGAATAGAGACAAGTGTGAAAGGCCTCAGAGTCATTGATCATCGATAACAACACTGTGTTGTTATTCAAACTACTGCTAGTCCTCAAACCAGCATTTGGATTTCCTATGATACTATCAATCGGATGATTTTTATTAATCCTCGATGTTTCTATCTCGTCAACCCTAAGATTATCTCCTAAGTTAGATCCTATTTCACCTGTCGGGGGAACGACTTCGGATTCTACGTTTTCTTCCTCATGACCACTGTCTTCAGAGTTAGAATTTGTTGTCTGATTTTCGTTTGTACGTAACTCAGAATCATTCTCTGCTGGATATCTATCTTTAGTTGTTGTAGGCTCAGATGTTGATGGAAAGGTCGTCCTCGGAAAACTTTGACCCTCATCATTCAGATTTAATGACGACAAGTCCTGTTCGATTGTACCTGCATTTCCATCCAAAGGAATGTTAAATGATTCAAACAATTTGTCATAATCAAAAACCATTCCAGACCAGTTTGGGGTTCATGTGTATAACTTGTTACATCAATGTTATACACAATCTCTATTGGACCAGTAGTTTTATTAAAAACCCTCTTGTTTGGTGAGTTAGGAACATAACCTACGAAATAACCTTCGTCAGCCTTTTCACCAAACTTTGGTTGATGTTTTGTTTTCATTAACGTACATGGTACCCCAAACGGTTCGAAGCCAGTTAAATTTGGTGGCCTTTTATTCAAAACTTCATAACAGGTTTTGTTCAATGATTTCACAGTAAGGACCCGGTTTAAAACATGACACGCGGTATTCACTGCCTCCCCCCAAAACATGGTAGGAAGCTTTGAATCCGAGAGCATGGTCCTTGCTGCCTCAATCAAATTCCTGTTTTTCCGTTCTGCCACCCCATTTTGTTGTGGCTCATATGGTGCACCAAATTGATGCACTATGCCCTTTGATAGGCAATATACAGCATTAACCGTGTTTTTAAATTCCGTTCCGTTATCACTCCTGATACGTTTTACCCTCTTTCCGTAAGATTTTTCCACTTGGTCTAAGAACCTGATTAGCTTGGCAGCTGTATCGTCCTTCGTACCTAAAAAGAAAACCCATGAAAATCGTGAGTAATCATCAGTAATAACTAAACAATACCAACTACCACCTATACTCCTTTTGTTGATTGGTCCGAACAGGTCCATATGCAACAAATCGAATGTGGCAGCTATAGAGTTCTGAGTCTTGGACCTGTGTGCCTTCTTGTGTTGTTTTCCTTTCTTGCATGTTAGACACTTGTCTTCAAACTGAAAACTCTTCATTGGAACACCTTGCACCAGTCAATTTTTAGTAATGTAGTTCATTTTTCTCAGGTGCAAGTGTGTCATGCGTCTGTGCCATAAAACTGATTCCGTCTCTGAAGCTTTAGATAGTAGACATATTGGTCCCATCGAAGATTCTGGCTTGTTCATGGCTAGTATGTACAAGTCATTCTTCCTTGGAGCTCTCATCAGTATCCATTCTTCAGGTACTTTGAATCTCGGTTTCAGTACTAACGCCTCAGTATCAGTGAAAAGTACTGAGTTCTTCTTATCACAGATTTGAGATACACTAATGAGATTGTGGACCAGTTTATCAATGTGATAAACTTGGTCAAATTTGATTTTCCCATTAGTGACCACTCCAGTACCGGTGATATTTCCTCCTTTATTTCCAGCGAATGATACAAATCCCCTATTCCCTCCCTTGAAGTCTGCGAGTAGACTTCTTTCCCCAGTCATGTGTCTGGAGCAACCACTGTCAACGAACCGCTTGTTGTTTGGACCTGTAGTTATCTCCTGCACATGAAAGAATAGAGGTTAGTTATCACGGGGAACCCAAGCCATGACTGACTTGGTAATACCATTCTCATCCACATACTTGTACTCTTTCAAATACCCATCTCTCCTTTCAGGTGACTTGGGTTTTTGATTTAGAGCCTGTTGTGGTGCAGAGTGATTTAAGTTCACTTTCGGCCTTTGTGTAGGCATTTGCTGTGGAGCTTTTGAATAATTTCGATTATAAGGCATTTCCGATTGATATCCCTGAGCTCTACCTGGTGTTTGATGTCTTACAGGAGTGTGTGACCTAACCGGAGGGTACGCTCGTCTAGGTGTAGTACTCCTATAATTATGTTGTGGTCCTGACCTAGGTTGATTAGGGACTCTATTCGGGGAATTTATCCTAATCACTTCGTTTGGTCGACCAGACACAGGTGTTTGTTTCACAGCAGATTTTGGTGTGGCTTGCACAATTTTCTCGGTATTTTGAGAACCACTTGCGCTTGCTACACTTGTAGAAGGTTTATCTTGTTCCGGCTTTCCAGTTTTAGGTGTAGAGTCTACCTTCCTATGTGGACAACTAGAAGCAACATGCCCCTTTCCATGACATCTAAAGCAAGACATTTTGTCAATCGACTTCTTATTCGTGCCTTTTGACTTAGGTGTCGCGCTAGTGTCTTGTTCTTTCGTCTCAACTATAATGATTGTGTCCTCCTCTTGATTATTAAAGTCAATTTTGGCTTCTCCGACAGGCTTATCACTAGAAGATGGCACAAATTTAACCTTCTTAATCTTGACATTATTACTAGACACCCTAGCTTCTTTTTCCTTAACTGGTTCAGACATAGGTTCAGGTGCTACCTCTGATTCAACTGGTTTTTCAGTTTTCTCCTGAGGCTGAGGCACATAGTTATCATTGAAAGGTGGACGACTCTCATTATATCCTAAACCTACAGGTTTCTTAGACTGGCGCTGAGCATCTAAGATCTTCCCTAGGTTAAGTGATGAATTCCTAAACTTTTCCAGTTTACTATTCACCTCGGCTACCTTAACCTTAGATTCAGCTAGCTCTACCTCTTTGATCTTAAGCTCTTTGGTCAATGCCTCAACATGTTCATACATGAGTTCTATTCTAACACATTGCTCACTGAGCTTGTCTTTTAGAACTATGATATCTTGTGCATCTGCCTTAAGCTTATTTCAAAGGTCTTCCTTTATATCTTAGAGGCTAACGTTGTCCGATTTTAAGGATTCATTTTGAGCAGTTATATTTTGATGATTCTAGCACTAAGTTTAATCTATCATTAGACGTAGCTGTAACATCCTCGGATTTAATTTATTGTAATTGGGATAACTAGATAAATTTTGTATTAAGTTAAATTATTGAAAATGATTATGTATTTGAATTTATGGAAGTTGATTGCATATTATGGAAAAATTTAGAAATTTCAATTTATTTAAGTGAAACTAATTATTTAAGTATTAAGGATAATAAATAAAGATGGAATTCTTTATTTTACAAAAATCAGTATTTTATGGAACCAGATAAGTTTAGAGACTAAAAATGCTAAAGTTGGAATTTTGGAATAAAAGACCAAAGGGTCTTTCATTTGAAATATCACACTCTCTCTCTACAATCTCTCATCTCTCGGCTCTCTCTCCCTCTACAAACTGAAGATCATAAAAATCGTGGATTCGAAGTCTGAAAATTGAAATCAAGGTTGCACACAAGGAACTATCACATCTGCAATTAACGAATTGAGGTAAACATTTCACAAATTCTTCAAAATTGATGGTTTTGTGTTCGGTTTTGTAAAAATCTGAAATTATAAATTGGAGTAGCAAATGTTAATGCATGTTCGTTATTGTTATGAATATGTTTAAATCGGGTGTTTAGGATGATATGTATCAAATTTCAGATCCTGATTCAGCCTCTAAGTACGATTTTTAGAGATTCGTGTGTGTTTTAGTGTGTGTGTTCTACGGATGGAACAAAATGAGCATAATGGGTTTTAATTGATATGTAATAGTGTTAATATTAGAGTTAAAAGTGTTGAAAATAGATGTATTTTAGTTTGTGTAAGTTATTCCATGTATTGAACTAGTACCAAAAACGATGGAATTAAATCTGAAATTGACAAAACTGCACATGTATGAACACAGTGGGATCCGAATTCGGATCCGAGATGAACTCGGATCAGGTTTGAATTCGGATGAGGCCCAAACTTCAGGATATATATTTAATATAGAAAAATTTACAAGTGTTGTACGTCGGTAGGAATCCGAATTCGGATAGGGCCCGAATTCGGATGGGTCCTGAAAAGTTGATTTATCAAAACTGAAAGAAAATATTTCTAAGTGTTGGAATTCGGATGAGGGTCTGAATTCGGTTGCACACCGAATTCGGATATGGTCCGAAATTGCGATGGTCCGAAATTAATGGAGTCCGAATTGGGACTTATATATATGTGGGGACCGAATTAGGGTCCGAATTCGGATGGGATCCGAATCCGGACATGGATCCGAAATAGGGTCGAAATTTTTGCAAAACTTATAAAAATTTGGTTTTATGGAATCAAACAGTTATTGACACGATGTGTTGTTACAACTGACTAACAGGTCCCTTGTGGTGTTGTTTAACCCACAGTGGGGTACTTTGTGGATCCGGTTGAAATCCCGGGGAGAAATAAAATTAATTGAAGTATAATAACGCACCCACTGTGAGTACCTTTGATTTTAACATTGCTGCATCTGCATTATGTTTGCATTGCCTGCTGAGGCACGTTGTTTCATGTTCGTTTGGCATTCTACTAACATGCGTTTATGTTGATGCACATTCATATTTGTTGCATGTCCGTTCATTTGTTGTGCATCTTTTCGATGGACCTGCGTGGTCGCATCTGTACTCTGATGTTACTGTGCTATATGACCAAGAGTTTGACACCTCTGTGGTCAGGATAGACAGTAGGTCATCCCCGATGTAATGTCTGCCTCAGATGGTTGGTTGTTCTTATGCCGAGTGTCAGTTCGAAGGAGCTGCGGCTCAGGTTTGCGTACTTGGAGTACGTGTGGGGTATACGGTATGTGTTACCGCGGTTACCCTGGGTGGCATCATAATGATTTGTAGAATGTGTAAAATCATATGGTATTCACTAAGCATTAGCTTACCCCTTCAGTTGTTGAATTTTCACAGGAAAAGGGAAATCCGCTGCGGGACCGTCTAGCTAGGACGTTTATTGAAGTGACTTGAAGATTTCCACTGTTTATCTTGGTATTTGTTCTATGGAAACAATGTTGTAATAATTTTGGGGATGATGTAATACTTTTGGATCTGTAGACTTAGTTGTGTAACCTATGTAGCACCGTAGGGTGTTTGTCAGATTTGTATTATTTTATTTTGTATTTTATGCTTCCGCACTTCAATTAAGGTATCAGATCATTATATATCTGTTTGTTGGTGAATAATCCTGGGTGAATGGTAATTGGTGGTTAATGTGGCAAGGGTGTCACAGTAGCACATAAAGCACATAAGTCACAGAATATGGAGAAGTTCATAATTACTTTGGCGTGATCTGATTCCACATTGGCCATCTGTGCGGCGTACTCCAGAATCGTCTGATCTTCTGACTTGTCTACCAACATAGGACTAATATCATTCTGATTGATGTCCATTGTTTCTTCTGCTCCGACACTTCCAGTCTCCGTTACTTTAGCGATAAAGGCTCTAGCGTTGGACTCTGGATGTGTATTCCAGTCATATGTTCCATCGAGCTGTCTGTCAGATGTGACGTTGGTTAATAGACCAGCTATGTTTGCCTGATTGCTTGAACTACCCTGCTGATATCTCCCTTGAGATTGATTCTGGTACTGGTTCTGGTAGTTCTCGACTTTAGGTCTTTGAGACTCTCTAGCGAAATGACCTAACCCTTGGCAGTTGTAACACTTAACTTTGGATTTATCAAACCCAATCTTATTGTTACTGACATTGAGATTTCTGCCCGTCCTCTTGATGAACCTTTTAACTCGCTGAGTTACCATGGCCAGTTGCCATTGCAGATCCATTTCCTCTAAATCAACAGGATCCACCTGATCATAATCCTCATCCCATAGCGCAGGATCGTTGATTTTACCTTGAACGCAATTGCCATAGGCGGCCACAAATGAAGCCAACATATTTAAAATGGTCTTCAGCTGATTTTGCGCTCATCGGCATCTTTGAATACCCTTGAGATGTAGATGTAGACTAAGGTGGCTTTTCTTCCGATCTAGAAAACCCTAAGAAAGCCCGGCTCACTGAGTCTTCTGTTTCAACCGGAGTCGATGATTCACCCGAAAAGAAAGCTGTAGCCGGCTTCACTTCACTTGCCCCTGAAGGTTTGGACTTCCCAAAATACATATCCGGATCCTGTACCTGGTCATAATCCCATTCCTTTTTCAGCAATTCAAAGTTATAGGCCCTTAGCGTTCCTATGAAATTTTCTAGAGTGAGTGTATAAAACTTGTCTTCATCATGTTTTATCAGCGCCACATACATCTCCCATTTGGCTGGTAAAGCATCTAGAATTTTGACAATCTTCTCTGACTCACTGTACTCGACATCATGGTTGTCTAACTCAGTCAATAAATGATAGAATCTGGTAATCGTCTCATCCAGCTTTTCGTTCTTCAAATCTTTGAATATCGCGAACTGCTGCTTGAGCATTTCCATTCTATTTTTCCTCACCCTAGGATTTCCCTCACACCTTTTCTCCAGTGCATCCCACAATTCTTTTGCTGTGCATGATTGCGAAATGTGTGCAGAATCTCCTGAGGTAAAGCCATTCTAATAATCGAGAATGCTCGGTTCTCGGCATCATACAACTTCTTATCATCATCTTTCATCTTTTGATATGACAAGACGCGTTGACGGCCTTCAACCTCTGTTGTAGGTGGAATGTATCCCTCGTCAATACATATCCACATTCTCATATCATTGAATCTAGCGAAGTCGGCGAACATATCCTTCCACCAATAATAATCCTCCAATTTCATCAACTTAGGTGGAGAATTTGCTTTTCCGACCTCGTGGTCCATCTCAATAAACCTTTGTAAACTTGTCAATTTCTCAAAAATTTTTGAATTTAAAAACTTAATTAATTTAATTTGAAATTAATTTAAATTAACTCTTTCGAACCTGAGTAAGTTCGAATTTAATTAGTTTTAAACTTGTTTGGAAAGAAATTCGAAATTAAGTATGAAGCCCAACTAAATTCGAAGTAAATGACAAACTCGAAGGTTTATCTACACTCGAAGCTGTAAATTCGAATTTAATGAAGATTCGAATTTATAGCAAATTCAAATTAAAGTAAACTCGAATCAAACCCTAAGGAACTTCGAAAGGAGCGTATTTTTCTGACAAACTCGAAATTTGAGTAAACCCTAATACCCCCTTGATGTTCGAGCGCCGCAAGTTCGAAAAACAGCTAAAAGTTCGAAAATTTCAACTTTTCAGATTAAACCAAAGTTTTTAGGCTAAAAACTTTGATTTCGATCAAAAAGATGAACTACTCTGAACTTTTTCCTGATATCTTACTTGATAAACTCGGAATATATCCAAAAATATGATTTTAACCATCCAAAACGTCAAGAAACCACAGATGTTTCTAGTGAACACAAAGAACACCACGAACACCCAATGTCTCTTATACCACTTGAAAGGTCTGCTCTCTACGGATCTTATCTTGACGCGAAACCTTCCAACGAGTGTGGAATCCTCGTTAGTGGCTTGACGGAAAGACCACGCACACCGAAACACGGAGACTACCATGGTGATAGACGAACAACTAGAACGCCCCAACACGATGATTCTCTCCCAACGAAACTCTCCAAATGCTAGCAAGTTCGAGATCGCCTTTTGCTTAAACTCTCTGTTATCTTCGAAAGTCTCTGCCCAAAGTCTGTTAATTAATCGAATTAACCCTTAATTATACTGACAGGTTTGACTTTGTCTAAGACAAATTCAAACTTAGGCCCAATGCCTATTCAAACTTGTCTACCTAGACAAATTCGAATTTGACCTTTAACTAAACTCGAACCTTATCTTTCAAACTTATGTTTGAACTTATGTTTTATCTTATGTTTGACTTTATCTTTGAGTTTTATGTTTGAACTTATTGTAATACGTTACCCTAAGTTCAAACATACAATCAATCAATATCAAACATACATAATTAAACATATAATCAGACATATATATCAAACACTTGTTAATATTCAATATCAAGTAAATTGACTTACACAAAATGCTATCTAAACTTAGACTGCTATCGTCACACATGATGTACTAACATTGTGAGAAAGCAGGTTTCAGTTGTGGGATCAGCAGATTTCATGTCCACAACATATACACATTTCTTTCGTTGAGCACACAACACAACTTTGCCTTGGGGATCCAATATGTAACCCATGTGCTTATCAAAGTTAACCTTGTAGCCAACATCACACAGTTGACTTATGCTAACAAGGTTATGTTTTAGCCCAACCACATAGGCCACCCTTTTGAACACTTCAGCACCAGCTTTAAGAGTTCCATATCCCTCAGTGGATCCCTGTACATTGTCACCAAATGTGACTTTTGGCCCTTTTTCAGGCCTTAGATCACTCAGCAGGTCCTTGCAACCTGTCATGTGCCCTGAGCAGCCACTGTCCAAGTACCAAACCTGGGATGGTTGTTTAGCCTGCAGAGTGTCATGAGAAAAAATATTAATTATTTTTAGGGGAACTCATCATATGGACGAGTTCTCCCGCTTCATCAACATTTGTTGATGGACTGGTGATATCCACGCTAATATTTCCTATTTGAATGGTATCAGTTTGGATACCACTCTCATTGACTAAGTTACTTCCAACACTGCTTGTTTTAGCAATGATGGAACTAGCTGAGTCAACGGGCCTCATGTCCTCAGTTTCAGGACAGTCTTTGGCCATGTGTGTCTTCTTCCCACATTTATAGCATTTTCTCTTTTTAGCCTTTTTGGAAGAAGAACTTTCAGAAACACATTCTGAATTATTTCTGTTGATTTTATCAGCAGGTTTAGCAAACTCATTACTATTTTTCGAAGAATCAACAACTTGGGTGAAAGGCACAATAGCAACAGCTTTGCCTGTTTCTTCTTTCCTCTTTTTGGGAGGACATATGTCAAATACAGGAAGCTTGAATGGTTTTTGACCTTCCACAGGTTTGGGAAACTTATTCCCAGATTTCTCAGCATGAGCAATGGCTTTGCCTTTGCCCTTGCTGAGATGTGATTGATGCTGCCTATCAACATAATCACTGTTTCTGGTTTTGAAAGACTTATTTTCATTTATAACCAGTTTTCCACTATGATTTGAAAACTTATTTGAAACCACAGCAGATTTGCTTTCAACATGAGACTTACCCTTGTTGAAAGCAGGCTGCTTACCTTTTGAAAACTTATTTTCAAAATGTTTAGCATCAAAAGGATTAACATGTCTTTTACCATCAGCTTTGGACCCAGAGCCTGTTTTGTCAACAAGTTTAGTGTCCACAGCTGCAGCTTGAGCATGTTTACCTTTCTTTTGCTGGCATGAATTAGCAGAGTTCTTTCCAGGCTGATTTGATGGAGAACACATTCCATCATTAGCTTTTGGAGCTGTTTCACACAAGCTGTCAGTATTTTGAGGCCTGACAAACCTATTTGTTGAGACAAGCTTACCATTCACTTTTTGAATGAAAGTGCTGGGAAGCTCACCAAGAGTGGATAAGTCATCTTTCAGATTATTTATCTCAACAATGGAAGCTGCTTTGTCAAGATCCCCTTCAAGATAGGCTTAGATTTGTGCAGGGATCTGTTTACTGATGCAATGGCTGACTTTTTGTGCAGACTGGCACCAAGAGTCAACTATCTTTTGAAGCTTTGCATGTTTTACATCTGTCTCTCTCTCTCTCTCTCTCTCTCTCTCTCTCTCTCTCTTTTATCCTAGTAAAATGGAGTTAATGTGTTATAGTTCATCAAGCTCAGTTTCCAACTTATGGAAACTGTCCAGTTTACTGGATTTTATTTCAAGATCAGTTTTAAGCTTAGAGATTTCAGATAGTAAAACATTATGCTTCTCAACAGCAGCTTTTAAATCAACAAGCATGTATTCAAACATTTTAACCTTTTCATCAGAACTGTAAGCCGTAAAGTTTTGTACCTTGTACATCATTGTGGGGTTCTAGTTCTCTAGGCTGCTGAAGGCTTCAGCTTCAGCCAAGTCCTGTTTGAAGTTGCTGGTTGATGGGACGTCAATGTTGGCCATCAGACAGTTCTTTTATTCTACATCTGAGGATGAATCAGACTCCTTCCAGTCACATGTCTCAGCCATGAGTCCCTTTTGCTTGTTGGAATCCACAGAGTTTTCCAACTTTTTCAGCTTAGCCATGGCCATAAGGTACTTAACCCTATAGCCATCGTCCCTGTTAGTCTTGTATGGTTTGGAAGACTGTCCAACAGCTTTTGACACACAGTCATCAGCTATATGGCCAGTTTTGCCACATTTGAAGCACTCAGCCTTAGATTAATCAAATGCCTTCTTTTTCACAGCATTTGAGTTCCCCTGCAGCATATTTCTTCCAAACCTTTTCTTGTTGAACCTTTTGACAAGCATTGCAATCATTTTCTCATCATCAAGTTCAGCAAGGTCTGCACTGTCTTCCTCATCAGACATTTCCTCTCTTTCATCATCAGTCTGTTGATCAGGTTGTGTGAACACATCACATACCTGCCCAACAGGTTGTCTCATGTTGGCCACTAAGGCAGCACCTCTCTTGGACATTTCCAAGGCATTTCTCTTCTGCTGCCTTGACTGTTCATCATTTAGTAAGGATCCATATAAGTTCAGAAGATCCATACCTTTGATGGTGCCTGAATTTATCAAGATGGTAGAAAAGTAGTTCCACTCTTCAGGCAAGATGTCCAAGAACTTGTTCACCAGAGTCAGGCTGTCCTTTGTGATCCCAACAGCTTTGAGATCATTAATCAGAGCAGTAAACCTGGTGTAGGTTTCTGTGAGTGTCTCCTTTGGTTTTGCAAAGAAGAGTTCATGCTGTCTAACAAGATTGTTAATCCTATTGTCCAGTGTGATTGTGGGTCCATCATAGATGGTACACAAAGTATCCCACATCTCCTTTGTAGTCTTCATCTTCTCAACCTGTTTGAACACATCATCAGGCAGAGAGATAACCAGGTTATTCCTGGCTTTTGCATCCAGAGCAACCAGTCTTTTATCTTCATCAAACCATTGAGCTTTGGCCTTCTCAAAGGTTCTGATTTCAGGGGCAGCTCCTTCAACAGCAGGAGTTATGGTAGTAACAGAGGTTGGCACATAGGGACCTTCCATTACTATCTCTGGTAGTTGTACATCCAGATTCTCCAAATAGAGCATCATTCTGCACTTCCAGCCAGAAAAGTTCTGATGATTGAACTTTGGGGGTTTTGCAATTGACCCATTGTCATAGTATGAGGAGGAACTTGCAGCACTGTTGTCCATGGGAAAGTAGGGAGAATGAGAGATCTAGAGTTGACACACACTCTAACACGCTCTGATACCAGTTGTAGGTCCCAAAAGTTTTCCCAATAGTATAGTTCTAAACTGTAGGGGGGGGGGGGGGAATACAGTTATTTAAAACTTAACAATCTTTTTCTCAATGTTTGTGTATATTATTAACAAGTGTTAATTACAAACAAGCTTGAATGCGGAAAGGTTCAAGCTGAGATGAAAGATACTACAGTTGTTCAGCTAATCTAAGACACACTCAGACTAGATACAATGACTATGCTCACTTAGATGCACTCACTGTTTTTACAAGACTCAGATGGACAGCTTACACAAGAACAACTTAGACACACTCTACTGTTTTATATAAGCAGACTTGCATGCATGGAATAACACACTTCAATGCACGTTCTGATTTCACACTCTTGATGTCTCATAATCGTTAAAAGCTTCCTTTTATACTCCAAAGGCGAATCTCAGTGAAGCTTCTTCATTGGACAGATGAGATAGTGGAAAGTCTTTCCAAAAGGACAAAACACCTTTCTTGCACCTTCTGATAAAGCAGGTTTGTCTTCATCTGGCAGAATATTTGTCTTTTCCTTTTTTTCACTGTTGCATAAGGCTTTAACCAAAAGAGGAATGTCAACTTTGCATATTTCTTCTTTTGTTAATGCCATTTTGATATAAGAAAAGGTCTGTCACCCTTTTCAGATATCCGTTTGTCTTCATGTAACAGAACAGCGTGGGCAGTCTGTGCAGTTCTGTTTTCCACTTTGTCTTCGACTTGTAAACTGATCTTGTAGCCAAAAACAATACATGAGGACTTGGAAACATATTCCATAAAGTGTTTAACCTGTTCATAAAGAACAGGTTCTGTTCACAAAGAACAGAACACTTGTAAACTGTCCAAGCTGCTCAACAGAATAGAGCGGCGTAGAGAGTTTATGTCCAGCCTGTTCAGCAGACAGAACAGCTAGGACACTGCCTTTGTTGCAACGAATGCAACATGGTAAACAGCTTTGGGCTGATATTGCAAATCACATTTCAGGTTTCATAAGGCATAAACAGGCCTTAAAATATACCTTCAAGTGCAACAACAGGTTTGATTAAAAATCTCCCCCTCAGATGTAGAGCAGGTTTGACTGAGGCCTTTTTGTGCCTAACAACACACTTTCATGGACTCTACTTCATTGAGGAGCTGTACATTGCGCAGCGTTAATCACCCGTACGAGAGGGCTAATCTCGTGATAAACCTCCCTCCACAAATTGGGCTGCCCAAGTATCGACCGGAAGCTGTCAAAAAATACTGTGCCATGTGATAAGGTAAAGAACAATGGACCCTAGGCGCCAGTATACAATATAAGAGGAATAAATCAGTAGTGGAGACTCTCTCTTGGGCTTCTTTCCGGCCGGTGACAGACATGGCAATGCAGCGATGGATTATTCGATGGAGCGGGTTCCTAATCTTTGATTATCTAGCAAATCGTGGATTATAAGGATCGTTGGCTATCGAACTCCAAAATAATTCTCGATTATATTCCGGTGGGTACCTCATCAACCCCGCAGTAAGGAAGCCTCTAAAACTTCGGTCATTAGCATCCACATCCGGATACAACCCCAATCGCATCACAAACTCCATTAGAGACATCTGTCTACTAACTCCACCCATACGAAAACGGACCGCATTCTTCGCAAATACGTCGTACCCAAGATTCATGAAGCCATACGAGGAATAAAATTACAAGGTCAAATCTGTGTATATCGGCTCCTGAATGCTAAGCAGATGCACCCATGCTCAAGATATGAAACTTCCATTGGAAACTTCGAACATATTTTGGAGTTTTTTTGCATTGTCCAACTCACCATGCCCCACCTTGATTGTTGATAAGAATTCCCAACTCTCAACTCTCCCGGCGTAATTGCTCGCGTTAACAGGGTTGCCAGCCAGGCCCGATAAGCCTCCCGAATATGTAAAGCTATCCCGTTAATTGCAAAATACGGGTGGTTTCGGTTGACATTCGGAACCTGTGGTAACTCGGGTAGCTCTTCTTCGGATGTCTCTTGTACGACACGCCAGCATCTAGAAGAAGATGTTTGTCCGGCACCCCATCGTGTACGTGGAGGCATCCTTGATTTTTCGAAGGAGGAGAGGAAAGATGAGAAAATTTCAAAACTCGCTAGAGATGGTGGTGGCCGGTGGTGGTTGTCGACTGGAGATGCAAGTCTCCCAAAACAAGGCTTTAAAACTTGGAGAAATCGTCTTGTGGATGAATGTACTATGATAGTGTGATGAATTAGTGATGAAAGAATATGAAAAACGGGTTTTGGTGGAGATGGATTTCGACTCCAACTGAGAGAAAAAAAAAGAGTTTTGTTTTGTTTAAAGAAAAAGAAGAAAAACCCTAAAATTGAAACTACTGCGCTAATGCGCGGTGTGCCTAAAGGAAGGGCACAGCGTGCTCTTGTCTTTTCAGTTCCTCGATATTCTACAAACGAATTGACGCGTACTATTTTGACCAAAAGGGCATAACGTGCGTCTATCTGATGGATTATTTTCGGTCTCTCGAGTTTGTGGCGTGCGAAATTTGTCATGGCGTGCTTAGATGAGCACGGCGTGCTCTCTGATAGGCATGGCGTGCCTACTCATTTTCAGCCAAAAACTCAAAAGTTTGCATTGTGAAGCTAGGGGAATATATTGAGATGACCGGGATTGAACTAAAACACGAAAGCAACTCACGAAAAGCACAAAAACATATAAGTAACGTCAAACAAAACTAATTACTTACGAAACACAAACGAAAAACACATAAATAACAAGAATTAAAGCTTAAAATTTGAGAATGAACATGCTTATTTATTTTCGAGTCATAAGCTCGACTCGGCCTCACAATTAATTTAGAATGGGGAGCAACTCGAGGACTTCGACTTCCTCAACAAATGATTCCGACTCGAAGTATCTTTTCACACGTTGACCATTGACCTTAAACGTGTTGTTGTCTTTTGGATTGGTCAACTCAAAGGTACTGTATGGGAAGATATTTTTTACAACATAAGGACCGGACCATCGAGATCTTAGCTTTCCGGGAAAAAGCTTTAATCGTAAATTAAACACAAGTACTCGGTCACCCACACGGATGTCGGAATGATCTTTTAAACGAGCATCATGCCTTTCTTGGTATTCTCTTTATAAATACAAGAATTATCATACGCTTGGATCCGTAGCTCATCCAATTCTTGTAATTGATCATTTCTATGATCACAAACAAGAGAAATATCAAGATTACACATTTTGAGGGCCCAAAAGGCCTTATGCTCGACTTCAACCGGCAAGTGGCAAGCCTTGTCGTACACCAAACGAAACGGAGTGGTACCAATGGGCGTTTTAAATGCAGTTCGAAATGCCCATAGTGCATCATCTAATTTTTCCGACCACTCCTTCCGATTATTTCCAATAGTTTTTTGAAGAATACACTTCAAACCTCGATTAGTGATCTCGACTTGGCCACTAGATTGGGGGTGGTAAGCGGTGCCAACTCGATGAGATACCCCATATCTAGCAAAGGCTTTTTCCATTTGGGCATTACAAAAATGTGTGCCACGATCGCTAATCAAAGCTTTCGGAATTCCAAAACGAGAGAACAAACTTCTTCAGAATTTGAAGTACAACTCACGCATCATTTATGGGTAAGGCTTGAGCCTCGGCCCACTTGGACACGTAATCAATTGCAACGAGAATGTACTTATTGCCATGGGAAGGTGGGAATGGTCCCATGAAAACTATCCCCCAAATGTCAAACACATCACAAACATGAATGAAATTTTGTGGCATTTCATCCCTCATAGAGATAGATCCCCGTGCGTTGGCGTTGATCACAAGATTGAATACTTGGGCATCTTTATAGATTGAGGTCCAATAGAATCCCGAGTAAAACACCTTTTTGGCGGTGTAGCTCGGACCGAGATGCCCACCCGTAAGGCCAACGTGGCAATGGTTCAAAATCTCTTTACATTCTTTCCCGAAAACACATCTCTGAATCACTTGATCCGCTCCTATCCAGAAAAGATAGGGGTCTTCCCATAGAGAGTACTTGAGATCGAAGAAGAACTTCTTCTTTTGTTCGTATGACATTCCTTTTACGAGATTGTCATAAGCAAGGTAGTTGGCAAAGTCGGCAAACCACGGTGTTTTGGGTTCACCATCAACCTTCAGAAGAAATTCATCGGGAAAGTGATTGTTTATGTCACGCTCATGAAGTTGTTCAAGATGAGGGTTTTCAAGACGTCACAAGTGATCCGCGACGAGATTTTTGGCACCTCGCTTATCTTAGATTTCGATATCAAACTCTTGCAAAAGCAAAACCCACCGAATGAGACGAGGCTTTGCATCTTGCTTTGAGAAAAGGAAGCGAAGGGCGGAATAGTCGGTGTAAACAACCGTTATGGAAAGCATGAGATAAGACCGAAATTTATCGAAAGCAAAGACAATGACGAGAATTTATTTCTCGGTGGTGTAATATTCTTGTGCGTCCGTTAATGTCTTGCTTGCATAATAAATCGGCTGGAAATTACTATTGACTCTTTGGCCCAAAACGGCCCAAACCACGAAATCACTCGCATCACACATGAGCTCGAACGGAATCGACCAATCCGGAGCAATCATTATGGGCGCATTCGTGAGCTTCTATTTAAGGATATTGAAAGAATTTAAACACTCATCGGAGAACCAAAAGGGTATCCTTCTCCAAGAGTTAGGTCATGTGCCCCAAAACGATTCCCTCTCTCACCATGAAGTGACATTTTTCCCAATTAAGGACCAAGTTGGATTCCTCACATCGGGTGAGCATTCTCACAAGATTTTCAAGACATGAATCGAAGGAATTTCCGTAGACGAAGAAATCATCCATAAACACTTCCATACTCCCTTCAATCATGTCATGGAAAATGGCCATCATACACCGCTGAAAGGTCGCGGGTGCATTGCATAGGCCGAATGACATTCTTCTATACGCAATCGTGCCAAAGGGGCACGTGAAAGTTGTCCTTTCTTGGTCCTCCAGATGGATAGGAATTTGAAAATATCTGGAGAAACCATCAAGAAAGTAGAAGAATTGGTAGCCCGCTAAGCGTTCTAACATTTGGTCCATGAAGGGAAGGGGAAAATGATCTTTGCGTGTAGCATCGTTTAATTTTCGATAATCAATGCAAACACGTCATCCCGTGACCGTTCGTGTCGGGATGATCTCATTTTTATCGTAATGTACAATGGTCATCCCTCCCCTTTTAGGCACAACTTGAATGGGGCTAACCCATGGACTATCAGAGATGGGGTAAATCAAGTCGGCGTCAAGTAGCTTAATTACCTCTTTTTTCCCCACTTCGTTCATGTTTGGGTTCAACCGTCTTTATTGTTGGACAACTGGTTTAAAGTCATCTTCCATAATAATTTTATGCGTGCAATAAGAAAGACTTATACCCTTAATGTCGGAAGTTTTCCAAGAAATTTCTCCTTTGTGAGCACGAAGAAGAGTGATGAGTCTTTATTTTTGGTCACTCATTAGACTTGATGAAATGATTACGGGTAATTTAGACTCCTCATGCAAGATTGCATACTCAAGATGATTGGGAAGCTCTTTGAGTTCAATAGATGGAGGTTCCTCAATTGAGGACTTGACACGAAAAGGATTTTCATCAATATGGATTGGCTCGACTTCACAAGAGCTACGGGGAGAATCCATGGCTAGCGGTGGCTCTAACTCTTCCAAATTCTCATCAACATCGAGAATCTCTTCCCATTTATCAATCGAGAATATGCTCTTTGAGTCCTTTGCGATGAATGAATGCACATCAAAGTCAAACTCACTATCAAATGCATGATAATGGTAACACATATCATCCGATGTAGATGGATGTTGCATAGCTTTATCAATGGAAAATGTTACCGACTCTCCACCAACTTTCAAAGTGAGCTTTTTATCATACAAATCAATCATAGCACGTGAAGTGGACAAGAATGGCCTTCCTAATAAAAGGGGTACACGGCTATCCTCGTCCATGTCAAGTATCACAAAATCCACGGGGAACACAAATTTATCTACTTTAACAAGAACATTTTCTACAATTCCCCTTGGATACTTGAGTGACCGATCGGCCAATTGGATGCTCATTCGTGTCGATTGCGGATCTCCCAAATTAAGTTTTGCATAAAAGGAGGTGGGCATTAAATTGATGCTTGCCCCGAGATTTGCAATTGCATTTGTGATTACTAAGCTACCAATGTGACAAGCGATAGTAAAACTCCCTAGATCGGCAATTTTCTTGGGTAGCTTGTTTTGGAGCAACGGGTGGAGCATCCTTCATTCATTAGAACTGATGAAACATCCTCAAACTTTTGTTTATTGGTGATGATCTCCTTGAGAAACTTCGCATAAGTAGGCATCTGCGAGATAACATCAATAAACGATAAGTTAATATGAAACTATTTAAAAAGCTCCAGAAATTTACCAAAATGAGCCTCCTCTTTCTCCTTTTTCAGTCGGCTTGGAGAAGGAACTCGCGGTTTCATGACTGGCACTTGGGTGATGGAAGGAGGTGGGACTTGCACGGTACTTAGTGGGCTTGAATGTTGTGCCTCATCCATTGTTTCCTCCTTTTCTCTTTCAACCTGTACAATCTTCAACAACCACGTTATTTGAAACCAGATTAGAAATGTTATCTAGAGTTTTACCACTTCTCAGATGAATAGCCTTGGCTTGCTCTTTTGGATTTGTCTCCGTGGTAGATGGCAGTGTCCCTTTCCCGCGATTAATCAACAACTGAGCAATTTGTCCCATTTGCTTCTCAAGGTTTTGGATTGATGCTTGTTGACCTCTCACAATATCCTTGAGAGTAGGCTTGGCTTCGGTTGATGGGGTGGTGGTATTCGTGGCTTGGTGTGGTTGTTGTGTTGTATTGGTTGTGTTTTTGGGTTAACGAGACTAATATTAGGCGGTGTTAGGATGACGTGGTCGGTATGAGTTGTTTCTTTGTTTTGGGTTGGATGAACTAGCACTCTCAAATCCCGGTGGTACCGCCGGAGATTGGTCATTCGGTTGATGCTATCGAAAATTTGGATGATTCTGATTGTCAACATTGGGATTATAGTATTGTTGAGGTGGGGGTTGAAAAGCTAGATTTCGCCTTGGGTTGTCATATCGATCATCATAAGAATACAAAACATCCTCTTCTAATGTTTCCTCCGCATCATCGTTCCCATAATCTCTCACCGTGCGTGACCCTCCACAAAGTTGACACACTTCTTGAATAGACTTAATGATGGATTGTCTATTAAGAAATGTCATCCTTTTGGTGCACTCATTTGCGGTGTGAGGACCGTCACACAACTAGCAAACCTGATTTGCTATTCCTGGATTTTGTAGTTGGACAATTTGTTTGCCCATCCTAGCAAACTCCTCTTTTACTGGACTCACATCATCTCCTTTCTTCAAAGCACTGCGAATAATCCTATGTCTTAAACAATGTCACTCATGAGTGTTAGTGGCCGCGGTTTCTTTTTCCTTGTAAGCATCAATGGGTCTTTTGTCCATCACACATCCCCCGGTGTAGAATGTGTATACTTGATTGTAAGTGTCCAAACCGTGATGTGGACACTTTCTCAGAAGACCCTTGTACCTTTCCCACGTTTCATACAATGACTCCTCGTGTTCCTGCAAAAAAACTACTGATATCATGTTTTAAACGAGCAGCTTTACAGGGAGGGAAGTACCGCACTAAGAACCAATCTCCAAGTTCCTCCCAATTTGTGATCGACTGTGGTGCAAGTGACTCAAACCATGTTTGAGCGGCTCCCCTCAACGTATAAGGGAATAAACGATGGTACAAGGCTTCTTCGGGCATTTCCCGAATCTTTATCATCTCACAAACGTCCAAGAACTGAGTCAAATGCGCGTTTGGATCATCGGAGTAGAGGCCATCAAAGGGGCACATTTGATTCAAGTATTGAAGATAATGAGTTTTGATAATGTGCCGGTTGAACGGGACAGCGTATGATTGCCGACCCCGACCCAATGTTGGTCGCGTTGGAACGTTCTCTCATAGTGCGATTATCCTCCTCCCCCATTTTGGCTTCAACTTTCGGTTCGGTTTTGGGTCCCGAAACCTCAAGAACCTTGACTATAATTGGGGATACGGTTGGCGGTGTCGATGGTGATTCTTGTTCAAGCGAGGCTTCTCCTTTATCCGAGAGGAGATTTCGGCTCATAAACTCCTGCATAGAAAAAAGGAAACCAACGTGTGATCTAGAAAAGTAAATTATAATGCAGTGATTAAAAACAATAAAAATAACTTTTGCGGATGAATCCCAGAAAGGGTCACTAATCTAAAAACATTCAACTGTTCTCAAAATCACCCGTTTTGTCCCCAGCAACGGCGCCAAAAACTTGATATGCCACTAGCACACCTTAATTCTAATTATAAAATGGAATTAAATAAACTAAAACTATCGGATATATAGGAAAATATTATCTATAGTATACTAGTATAGCTTACGTAAGTCCGGGTTTCGAACTCAGGGACAATTGGTGGAATGATGATAATAAGTTGTCGGTTAATAATTAGTTATGATCATGAAGTGAATGCTTTAAAAATAACGAACAAGTAAAAAGTATAAAATCACGAGCGCAATTCCACACAAGTACGAATTATAAACAGTTTGAAGAAAGGTTTTAAGAATGCAATTTGATAAGGGTAATCAAATGGGAGTGCTTCCCCCTAAACATTGGATGAATAACAATGAACACGATTGGAATGAATAACGTTTGAATTCAAGAAAATAAATCACTAAGATCACTCAACAATGGTTTAAAATCTTAAGTCCACTATTTTATTTAAAGTAAACAAACTTCACTCTAATGAATACTTCCAGATAAAATCACATTCAAGTAATGATGATGAAATTTCAAGATCACTCAAACTAAAATCATCATCCCAATATTAACTCTAAGAAAATATAAAGATCACTCAATTGTATTTTCTCAAATTAATAAAGCAAACTGAATACTCATAATCATGTTTTTGTTAAGAAAGATGTTTAACAATTCACATATCAAAACACTCGTTTATATTAAGATTCACACAAAAATACTAACATCTCTATAATCATAGCTAAACACGTAAATAATACACCCTTTTACTCTCACAAGCTTAAAAGATCAAACAAAGTAAAAAATCCACTCTATTCGAAATAAATATAGAAAACCCGATTCACATCTAGGAACACAAATATTCATGGAAAATCATTCAAGTGTTAAACTAAAGATCAAAAACATTCTTTCACACAAATAATATATTCATTCCAACAAAAAGATATAAATCATCCAATGTTTAGGGTTCTATAAACCCAAATGATTACAATAAACAACTACTCCATATAAATGGAAATACACAACATATACATCATAGGTAAAGAAAAACTAACCATAACCAAAGCATATAAAAATGTTAGAACTCCCTTAACGATGATAATCGATGTTGTGTTGTTGAATCCTTCGAAGTTGCGCTAAAAAATGGCTCCAAACCAACTTTCTTGACTCCCAAGTGATGAGAAATTCGTAGTGTTGTGTGAGAAAAACGAGCATGAATCCATAAATGTTTCCGAAAACGTTGTATTTATAGATCTGGAAGGGCACACCGTGCCTAAAAGTAGGCACACCGTGACTCTTGTGTGTCACCTCCTTATTGGCTCTGAAAATGCAGGGAATGTTCCTGTGTCAGGCTTTGCACGCCGTGCCTAAAAGTAGGCATGTCGTGCCCTCCACTTTTCAACTAATTATCTTACTGGCATGCCAAATCTGGCGTGGTGTGCCTTTGAGGGCACGCAGTGCTCTTTTGAGGACACGTCGTGCCTTGCCCTTTTCAGCTTAAAATCTTGATTTTATTCCCAACAAATTCTACAATTAATGATTTAACATAATAACACTTGGAGGGAAAAAAATTCAACGTTTTAACTCAACAAAATACTCTAAAAATAACAGATATCGCCCGGAAAATGTATATAACGAGGAAATTTGACCGCGTTTCGCGGCGGGGTTTAATGTCATACGAAAAATATTAAAATATATAAAACTAACATATTAACATGCATATTTGATATTTTGAAGCAAAATGTTATGTTATTTCTATTAAATATATTATAATTTTTGAAATTATGCGTTATTGACTTTGAATACAACGTTCGATTCCAAAATTGTTCACACCACCACCATCAGAATATAACTTTCGATTCCAAAGTATGTTGAAAAAGATTTAAAAAAATATCAATGCCAATAAAAAAAAATAAGAAAATGAATAAAAATCAACAAAATCTTCTATTTTACTTGTTTTTTTTTTTAACTTTTTCGCATCCATACAAGTCTGTACATTCGAAATTTTTTATCCGTCATAGCTTCATTTAGTAATAACCATCAACATCAATTAAAATTAATGTATTAAGTAAATTATTATTATTATTAATGAAAAAAAACCTATATAGAGTAACTTAAAAATTTTTTACTTTAAGATACTAGTACAAATAAAAAAGTGATCCCAATACAAAATAAAAATAGAACTACAGTTGCATATCTATTATTATTAAGCATCAAAAAAATATTTATACAATATTTGTAAAAAGAATTACACGTACTCATAAATCATAATCATCATTCATCGACATTAATCATTGTCTCACATTATCTGTTTTATGTACATACAATTGGCTTTGGAGTTTGGAGGAACTAAAAAAAATTATATAAATAATAATAATTATGCAATTGTATTTGATGTAATGTATAAAAAACAGGATTATTATTATTCAAGCATGGAATGTTTGCTAGCTAGCCATTAAACATCTTTTTATCAAGTTTCAATATATAAAAAACATAAAATATATGCATATTTTTTTGAACTAAAATAATTTTTTTTTTCTTAATGTGCTAAATTATATATAATATTTCTTTGTTTATTTTAAAAAATATATATGTGTTACTTTTATAATAACCTTAATTTAAAATTAAAATTAATCAAAATATATGGTAGATAATATTAGTTATTTGTTATAAAATAAAATATATATTCAATACTAAATATTTCTGAAAAGCTATATTCGTGGAGAAAGAAGACATATTTTCTTAAAATATATTTAGGAAATAAAATATATATGTTTAATAGTATATTAGTTTAATTTATGTCAAAGTAATTTTTTAAAATAATAATACATTAGTTTGACTCAACATGTAAAAAACCAATCAAGTAAATTAATAACAATATTCATGAAGTTAAGAGATTTGAACTCATGACCTCTCTCATCACAAGCTATGCACTAACCAATTGAGCTACAAGTTTTTTCATTAAAATATCACACAAATATGTATATATTGTTATTCTAGTTTTACAAATTCTATGAATAGCTTAGGAATAGTAACATTTACTTTGGTAAAAGTTATATATTTAACTACGGCGATATCAGGTAGGTGAAAGGACTCTATTTTTATGTGTTTTCGGTATCGTTTGAGGCTCGTTTTATGCATCTATGCTTCGTAACTACCATACTTTTACTCCCAAATTGTGTTTCAGGGTCAAGAAGTCAAATGGAAGCAGCTCGAGAAAATTCAGCACAAAACGAGCCGGTGGGGGCATAGACCTGCGCCACCCTACGCTGCAAAACAAAAGTATTTTGAGTTGGAGAGCACTTCCAGCGCAAACCGGCGTAGCCTAGGACATACCCCAAGGGCAGGACAGGGCGCATGCCTACGCCTAGGGCTTCGCTCGTGCGGCGTGAAAACCCCGCAGACGCGTTTTTGAGCCCAAAACCCTAATTTCCATCTTCTATAAATAGAGGTCATTTGCAATCATTTTGGGATGTCGGAAAATATTGAAAAGAGTGGCGAAGCTCTGCAGGAATTGATTCACGAGCCGAATACGAAGGTGGAGTGCAACCGTCCGAGCTTACAATGGTTCTTACAATCATTCTTGGTCAAGAACGTACGATGAGCGACTAAACCACCATAACCTTTTGCAGAGGATCTACGGCTAAGTTATATTCTCTTGAATCTATTTTTATGTATTGATGTATTTGGATTTTTGAATATTTTGTGTGATGCAAATGATATACATTTGGTTGTTTTATGAGTAATTGGTTTAATTGGTAAAATCAAGATGGTTCATAGTGATATTATTATTTGTGGCGAGTCCATTAGTTTAGGGATTAAGACAAGTAATGAATGTTGCATGCACTATGCCGAGATTTATTGGTTAAATTATTTACGAATCAGATGACTAAGTAATTGGTTTTGTCAATATGACCGTTACATGATATTCAAGTAGATAACAACTTATGTCGTAGTGATTCTGTGAATGATCATCTTTTAATTTGATTTGTCAATCAATTATCGTGTGCTTGTCGTTGCTTTAATAGTAATTTAGTCGTAATCATTATTCCAAACAAATCACTCATTTCACAATTTAACCACTTTTAATAAACTTAAGAAACTAGCAATTTAACCCTGATTCACATACGCACTCCCTGCGGATTCGACCTTTATTTCTCTATGCTAATAGTTAGTTTTAAGGTTATTTTCTACGAGCCACAACAACGGCTCGTCAGATTTTGGCGCTGTTGCCGGGGAGTGGTAACGTTAGTTAGGGCTAGAAGTTAGTTTTTGCCTTAGTTTAAGTTTTAAGTACTTTAGCTTAATTATTTTTAGTCTTTAAAATTATTATTGTTAAAAAAATCACATAAAAAATATAAAAAATCCCAAAAAGGTAATTGTAGTCCTCTACTTTACCACCAAAAATATAATTAGTTTAATTAAGTCATTTAATTTAAGTTTTAATAGTTTATGCTCAAATGTCGATCGACCAGAGGATTGTCGCTACAGTTTGAACCCGAAATCGAAAAAGTAGCTAAATCTCACTGAAAGACCATTAGGATACAAAAACAACAAAGATTAATCACGGAGAGTTCAAGCTATCAGCAGAGGCACGCTAAGTACGAAAACGATCAAGAGGAAATGATTCCCACTTTAAAGGTTGTTCAATTTCGCCACAAATTCACGAGCAGGAAAAACCGGAGCGTATAGAAGAGTTAGGATGGGTGAACATGCGAGAAGGACGGTTGAGTCACATTACTGCCCTGGTGATGTGCCTGACCCTTCTCCTATTCGATACCCTGAAATTAAGAACGAACCCGAAGTTCGTCCGCAATTATTCCAAATTCTTCCTAATTTCCGAGGGATGCCAAGTGAGGAACCTTACGAGTTTTTAGCTGAGTTTACATCTATTTGTAAAGCAAATCATGTTCGAGGTATAACCAACGACGGTTTGAAACTTTGATTATTTATTTTCTCAGTAAAAGAGAAAGCTAAGAATTGGTTCGTGTCGCTACCCACCAATAGCATTACGACATAGAATCAAATGAAGCGTGAATTTGATCGTATGAATGAATTGTTAAGAGCTTGCCCACATCACGAAGTTCCGTAATGGATGCTTATCAAAACATTCTTTTATGGTGTGAGTCAAGAATGTCACAACATGATCATTTCTGCGACCGGAGGTACGTTTTTAGCAAAAGAAGACGATGAGGCTTGGGAGTTACTGAATCAACTCGGTAAGGGTCTCAAGGTTCAAGTTGGTTCTGAGAATAGCATAGGAGTTCAAGTGATGGCCATAGATATTGCCTGGAAACGAGAGGTTAAGAGTGAAATTTTAGAGTTAGGTAAGAAAATGGATACTGATGAAGGGTCTCAATTGAAATCCATATGTATTAGTTAACTGCGTCACATGCAGCGATCCATCTCATCATTCCGAAGCATGTCCTCTAGTGCATTCCACTGAGGAGCTTGCTAACGAAGTCTATGGATTTTGAGCTCACAGATAGAGGGATAACCCATTTTCGGAAACCTATAATCCAGGATGTAGAAATCATCCTAACTTCTGATGGAAGAATGATCAGCCTACCGATCATCAATATAAACCAAGGTATGAACCACCACGAAGAGAATATCAATATGGTTCTACCTCTACTACTAAAGATGAGCGATACTATAAGTCAAACCAACGTGATCAACCTCACTTCCAAGTGGATACGAACATGAGTTCTTCACAATTCTCGGAGTTCGCAGAATTTATGAAGCAACAGTCAGCTATGAGTACAAATACCATGGAGCTTCTAAGCCGACAAATGGGTCAGATAGCTGAGTCGCTCATGAGACAAGAAGAGGGAAAGCTTCCGAGCAATACCTTCCCTAACCCTTCGCATACTCATGGCATATAGAAGAAGCACGAAATAAATGAAGTAAATGAGGTATCTAAGGTGACTACCCTAAGAAGTGGTAGAGAAGTAGATAACAAGATTGAGATGCCCAAAGAGCAAGAGGCAGAATAGGATACTGACACTTAAGTCGTGTACGAGGAAAAAGAGGATCCAAAGAACAAAGTTCCCAAGAAAGTCACTTTCAAGGAGCCGGTTAAGGCAGATATTCCAACTCCCAAATTTAGGGAGGTGGATAAGGATCGGGACACCACAACTCCTCCTCCTTACCCTGCTGCCTTAGAAAATCCTAAATCTTCTCCTTTTGGCAAGAGAGGCCCACAACCAGAGGATCTGTGGGATTTGTTAAATCAAGTTAAGATCAATATTCCTTTGATTAAGTTTATTCAGCAAGTTCCCTCATATGCCAAATTCTTAAAGGATCTCTGCACACAAAAGAGAAAATTCAAGGTCTCGCTTCCAAAGTAGATCAATTTAACCAAACAATTATGTGCAGTAGTCTCTAGTTCCTTTCCTCCTAAGTTAAAAGATCCTTAATCACCATTGATTCCAGTGAAAATTGGAAATGTGCAGATAAAGAAAGCACTGCTTGATCTTGGAGCTAGTGTTAATATTCTACCTGGAAACTTGTTTGACAAACATGATCTTGGCCATTTACAGACGACTGATATAATCTTACAGCTGGCAGATCGATCAACCAAATGCCCAAGGGGTATTCAATCAGATGTTATAGTAAAGGTTGAAGACTTACTATCCACTTGATTTCCTAGTTTTGGAAACAGAAAGTTTTGGAGACAATCAGCAGGCTATCATCTTAGGTTGACCGTTCTTAGCAATAATAAATGTTCAAGAACCAATAATCTTATTTTGAATCAAAATCCAATTAAGAAGTTTGCGGAATAACACTCAATTGTTTTAAGAAAACTTTTAGAACAATAAGAACAGAATTAAATCAATCAATAATGACTAAACAGTAGGCTCTTTTATTCAAACTCAAAACAGAAGTTGTACCAGAAAGATCCATATGAAGGAGATGAAGTGCAGTGGAGATTGAATTTACTTCTTTGGCCTTATGAGAAGTTTTGTGTTGCTTGCCTTTGAGGCAGGCTACATAATGATCATCACATATGAACTCCTTTTGTGGTAAACCTCTTAGCAATTTATTTTTGACTAAAGCATTCATAGATTTGAAGTTCATGTGACACATCCTTCTGTGCCGAAGTGCACACTCATTAGATGATGCTTTGGATATTAAACAACTTAAACTATTTGTAGAGGATAGATTATCAGTGTCCAAACAGTATACATTGTCCTTTATTGGTGTTCTTAGTAAAACAAGATTTTCAGGTATTTTAAAATCTTTGGATACGACAATGCATCCAGAGTCTGTGAATAGAACAACATTCTTTTTGTCACATACTTGAGACACACTTAGTAAATTATACTTCAGCTGTTCAACATACAATACATCATTAAAGGTCATGTTACCTGCTTTGACAGTACCTTTACCTGTCACCTTACCTCCTTTGGAGTTTCCTCCAAATGCAACATGTCCTCCATCGAAGCTTTTGAAATTGTCTAGCACTCAGAATTGCCTGTCATGTGCCTAGAGCAGCCACTGTCCATATGCCATCTTGTCTTATGTTGGTTCATGTAGTTGTCCTACACAAATAGAAGCTCAGTTAGTAGTGGAGTAAACCAAAAGCAAGCTGGTTTTGGGTTGTCCATGTACGTTAACATAACTAAATACTGTATGTGTATTTTTAAACTTAGTGAGATCCATTGGTGGATTCCGTGATGAGTATTTAGTTATAACATGAGGTGTCCATTTGTTCTTTTCAATTTTTGCTTTAACAGTCTCAGATGATCCACTACCAGTTCCAGTTTTTGTTTTAGCAGTTGGAACTAGGTGTTGATTGTTAACAACTTCAGATTTTATACTACCAGTTCCAACTTTTGGCTTAACAGTTCCAACTTTTACATCAGCAGTTGGAACTGTGCTTTTGCCTTTAAAACACCATTCCTTTTTCACACTCAGTTTAGGTTTAGTGAAAGCTTGTTTTCTCTGTACAGGCTACTTTTTGTTGACTTTTACAAACCTGTGGTCAACTGTGTTCTTAGGAACTGGTGTGGCAGTTTTTGAAGCCTTTAAGACCTTTGGCTTTTGTGAAATAGATTGTTTTTGGACAAGAGTTTGCCTTTCAACTATTTTCTTGTGCAGACATTGTTTGGCCAAATGGTTTTTGATGTCACAGTGAAAGCATCTTTTGACTGTTTTGATTGGTGAATCAGTTTTGTGTGACCATAACTGATTCTTGTTCCTTTGATTTCCCCTCACTTGCTGTTGTGTGGGAAACTTTTGTACACCATGCTTTTGGCATGTGCATACTGGATCATTTTTACCCTTTTTACTTGCCTTGGAAGAGGAAGCAAAATTACAGTTAGAAGGTACAGAGACATTTGAAGCATGTATGTGTCACTCATCTTCTCTTTACCTTTTAAACTGTTAGACTTATTCTTCATGCTGTTGGTTTCTTCCCTCATGATGTTAGTTCTAATAGGGTTAGAAACAAGGTTTATTATGGGTTCACTCATGGTTTTGGGATTACCGTCTTCTTCCTTATTATTATTGTCTACATTAGTGATCATTCTATCTTCCAACTCAGGCTTATCCTCAAGGACAGGATCTACAGTCTTCATCTTCTCATCTAGGGGTTCATTCACAAGCCTATCAGCAACTTCACTCATAAGATGAATGTATTTGTTATCGTAAGGAGGTCGGGTTGCATTGTATCCTATTCCTTCCTTGGATTTTAGTTGAGATTTTTACCCTATCTTTGAACTAAACTTCCATTAGCTATTCTAGGTTTTGATTGGACAACTTGAAGTTACCCAAATCAATGTTTATACTATATACTTTCTTGTGAGCTTCCAGCACCCTTTGTTCAGCCTATTCTAGTTTCTTATTAAGGGTCTCTATTTTCTATTCAAGATCCTTTTTCTCCCACTCATGATATGTCCTATCGTATCCCATATGAATCTCATTGTCCTTATAGTCATTGATATGTTTTTCAAGATCCTCTATTGCCTGCATATACTCTTACCTCCTCTCTTCCATCTTAGCTAGAGTTTTGCACATGCTTTCATTATGATCTTTGTATTTTTAACCATATTTTTGCATGCGTGGGAGCAGAGTTTAGCATTTACCTCAGATGGTAGGTCAGTGGAAGTGACACTTGTAGTTTCTACCATAAGAGCTTGATTCTGGTACTCCTCTTCTGTTTGGTCACTCCAATCAAAAATAGTGTCTTCTTGTGAAACAAGAGTCAGTGAAGATTATGTTTGACTGTTTTGTTGGGTATTGGTTGCTGCTGACTTTGTGATCTACACTCTCTAGCAAAGTGTCCAAGTTTGTGACACTTGAAGCATTCAACCCTTGATTTTTCAAAGGTTGGCTTGCCTTCTGAACGGCCTGAAAGTTTGTTCTGACAGTCTTTTTGAGAAACCTCTTAGCCCTCATTGTCAGCATGGCATGTTGCCACTTTAAATGCATCCCCTCTAGATCATTGGATGGATTAGTTCCAGATCCTCAGGATTGAGAACAAACAGTCCATCACTTGCAACAAATGCCTCATAATTGACCTCAGAAGTATTGCCATCAGTACCTGTAAAATAATCACAGCGGTTTGATTTATCATTAGATGCAGAGGATAATAGAGCAGTGTTTTGATTATAAGAAAAAGCTTTCTTTTTATTCTCTATTTCAAACTGAAACACTCTCAAGCTGTTGTAGAGATCATCCAACTCTATTTCGCCTAGAGTGTCCTTTGTTCTCTACTGTGCAACATACACTGTCCATTCTTCACAAAGAGATATGAGGAACTTTCTATTTACCTCATCTTGATCCAGGCTAACCTTAGCAATTTCCAATTCACCTATCAACTTATTAAACCTATCAAAGATTTGGGTAAGGTTTTCGTTCTTTCCACTAGAAATATTCTCATATCGCTGTTTTAAAAGATACTTTTAATTTCTTTTTGTGCTAGCATTGCCAACAAATCTTTTCTCTAAAGCAATCCATAGAGAATGAGTAGTATAGAATTTTTTAAACAGATGTTAATATGCATTACGAATAGCTATTCGTAAAATAGTGAGAGTTTGACTTCATTGTGTTGTAATTCAAACTACTCCTAGTCCTTACACCAGCATTTGGATTTCCTATGATGCTCTCAATCGGATGATTCTTATTAATCCTTGATGTTTCTATCTCGTCAACCCTAAGATTATCTCCTAAGTTAGATCCTATTTCACCTATCGGGGGAACGACTTCAGACTCTACATTTTCTTCCTCATGAACACTGTCTTCCGAGTTAGAACTTGTTGTCTGATTTTTGTTTGTAGGCAACTCTGAATCATTCTCTGCTGGAGATCTATCTTCAGTTGTTGTAGGCTCAGATGTTGATGGAAAGGTCGTCCTTGGAAAGCTTTGACCCTCGTCATTCAGATTTAATGACGACAAGTCCTATTCGATTGTACCTGCATTTCCATCCGAAGGAATGTTAAATGATTGAAACAATTTGTCATAATAAAAATCCATTCCGGACCAGTTTGGGGTTCATGTGTATAACTTGTTACATCAATGTTATACACAATCTCTACAGTACCATTTGATTTGTTAAAAACCCGTTTGTTTGGTGAGTTCGGCACATAACCTAGGAAATAACCTTCGTCGGCCTTTTCACCAAACTTACGTTGATGTTTTGTTTTCATTAACGTACATGGTACGCCAAACGATTCGAATCCAGTTAAATTCGGTGGCCTTTTATTCAAAACTTCATAACAGGTTTTGTTCAATGATTTGACAGTAAGGACCCGATTTAAAACATGACACGCGGTATTCACTGCCTCCCCCCAAAACATGGTAGGAAGCTTTGAATCCGAGAGCATGGTCCTTGCTGCTTCAATCAAAGTCCTGTTTTTCCGTTCTGCCACCCCATTTTGTTGTGTCTCATATGGTGCCCTAAATTGATGCACTATGCCCTTTGATAGGCAATATACACCAATTACAGTGTTTTTGAATTCCGTTCCGTGTCACTCCTGATACGTTTTACCCGCGTTCCGTAAGAGTTTTCCACTTGGTCTAAGAACCCGATTAGCTTGGCAGCTGTCTCGTCCTTCGTACCTAAAAAGAAAACCCAAGAAAATCGTGAGTAATCAGCAGTAATAACCAAATAATACCAACTACCACCTATACTCCTTTTGTTGATTGGTCCGAACAAGTCCATATGCAACAAATCGAACGTGACAGCTATAGAGTTCTGAGTCTTGGACTTGTGTGCCTTCTTGTGTTGTTTTCCTTTCTTGCATGGTAGACACTTGTCCTCAAACTGAAAACTCTTCATTCGAACACCTTGCACCAATTCATTTTTCGTAATGTAATTCATTTTTCTTAAGTGCAAGTGTGCCATGCGTCTGTGCCACAAAACTGATTCAGTCTCTGAAGCCTTTGATAGTAGACAAATTGGTCCCATCGAAGATTCCGACTTGTTCATGTCTGGCATGTACAGGTCATTCTTCCTTGGAGCCCTCATCAGTATCCACTCTTCAGGTACTTTGAATCCCGGTTTCAGCACTAACGCCTCATTATCAGTAGAAAGTACTGAGTTCTTCTTATCACATATTTGAGATACACTAATGAGATTGTGGACCAGTTTATCTACGTGATAAACTTGATCCAATTTGATAGTCCCATTAGTGACCACTCCAGTACCGGTGATATTTCCTCATTTATTTCCGGCGAACGATACCATTTCCCTATTCCCTCCCTTGAAGTCTGCGAGTAGACTTCTTTCCCCGGTCATCTGCCTCGAGCAACCACTGTCGACGAACCATTTGTTGTTTAGACCTGTAGTTATCTCCTGCACATGAAAGAAAAGAGGTTAGTTATCACGGGGAACCCAAGCCATGACTGACTTGGTAATACCATTCTCGTCCACATACTTGAACTCTTTCAAATACCCATCTCTCCTTTCAGGTGACTTGGGTTTTTGATTTAGAGCCTGTTGTGGTGCAGAGTGATTTAGGTTCACTCTCGGCCTTTGAATAGGCATTTGCTGTGGAGCTCTTGAATAATTTCGATTATAAGGCATTTCCGATTGATATCCCTGAGCTCTACCTGGTGTTTGATGTCTTACAGGAGAGTGTGACCTAACCGGAGTGTAAGCTCTTCTAGGTGTAGTACTCCTATAAGTTTGTTGTGGTCCTGACCTATATTGATTAGGGACTCTATTTGGTGAATTAGTCCTAATCACTTCGTTGAGTCGACCTGACACAGGTGTTTGTTTTAGAGCGGATTTTGGTGTGGCCTACACAATTTTCTCGGTATTTTGAGAACCACTTGTGCTAGCTACACTTGAAGAAGGTTTATGTTGTTCCGGCTTTCCAATTTTAGGTGTAGAATCTACCTTCCTATGGACAACTAGAAGCAACATGTCCCTTTTCATGACATCTAAAGCAAGACATTTTGTCAATCGACTTCTTATGGGTGCCCTTTGACTTTGGTGTCTCACTAGAGTCTTGTTCTTTCGTCTCAACTATAGTGACTTTTTCCTCCTCTTGATTATTAAAGTCAATTTTGGCTTCTCCTACAGGCTTATCACTGGAAGATGGCACAAATTTAACTTTCTTAATCTTGACATTATTACTAGTCAGCCTAGCTTCTTTATCCTTAAGTGGTTCAGACATTGTTTCAGGTGCTACCTCTGATTCAACCGGTTTTTCAGTTTTCTCCTGAGGCTGAGGTACATAGTTATCAATGAAAGGTGGAGGACTCTCATTATACCCTAAACCTACATGTTTCTTAGACTGTCGCTGTGCATCTAAGATCTTCCCTAGGTTCAGTGATGAGTTCCTAAACTTTTCCAGTTTACTATTCACCTCGGCTACCTTAACCTTAGACTCAGCTAGCTCTACCTCTTTGATCTTAAGCTCTTTGGTCAATGCCTTAACATGTTCATACATGAGTTCTATTCTAACACACTGCTCACTGAGCTTGTCTTTTAGAATTATAACATCTTGTGCATCTGCCTTAAGTTTATTTCTAAGGTCTTCCTTTATATCTAAGAGGCTAGCGTTGTCCGATTTTAAGGATTCATTTTGAGCAGTTATATTTTGATGTGATTATAGCACTAAGTTTAATCTATCATTAGACGTAGCACATAAAGCACATAAATCACGGAATATAGAGAAGTTCAGAATGACCTTGGCGTGATCTGATTCCACATTGGCCATCTGTGCGGCGAACTCCAGAATTGTCTGATCTTCTGACTTTTCTAGTAACATCGGACTGATATCATTCTGATTGATGTCCCCTGCCTGTTCCTCTGCTCCGACACTTCCAGTCTCTGTTACTTCAGCCATAAAGGCTCTAGCGTTGGACTCTGGATGTGTACTCCAGTCATATGTTCCATCGAGCTGTCTGTCAGCTGTGACATTGGTTAACAGACCAGCTAAGTTTGCCTGATTGCTTGAACTACCTTGCTGATATCTCCCTTGAGATTGATTCTGGTACTGGTTCTGGTAGTTCTCGACTTTAGGTCTTTGACACTCTCTAGCGAAGTGTCCTAACCCTTGGCTGTTGTAACACTTAACTTTGGATTTATCAAACCCAATCGTATTGTTACTGACATTGAGATTTCTGCCTGTCCTCTTGATGAACCTTTTAACTCGCTGAGTTACCATGGCCAGTTGCCATTACAGATCCATCTCCTCTAAATCATCAGGGACAACCTGATCATAATCCTCATCCCATAGCACAGGATCGTTGATTTTCCCTTGAACGCAATTGCCATAGGCGGCCACAAATGAAGCCAACAGATTTAGATGGTCTTCAGCTGATTTTGCACTCATCGGCATCTTTGAATACCCTTGAGATGTAGATGTAGACTGAGTTGGCTTTTCTTCCGGTCTAGAGAACCCTAAGAAAGCCTGGCTCACTGAGTCTTCTGCTTCAACCGGAGTCGATGTTTCACCAGTAAAGAATGCTGTAGCCGTCTTCACGTCACTTGCCCCTGAAGGTTTGGACTTCCCAAAATCCGGATCCTGTACTTGGTCATAATCTCGTTCCTTATTCAGCAATTCAAAGTTATAGGCCCTCAGCATTCCTATGACATTTTCTAGAGTTAGAGTATAGAACTTGTCTTCATCATGTTTTATCAGCGCCACATACATCTCTCATTTGGCTGGTAAAGCATCTAGAATTTTGACAATCTTCTCTGATTCACTATACTCGACATCGTGGTTGTCTAACTCAGTCAACAAATGATAGAACCGAGTAATGGTCTCATCCAGCTTTTCGTTTTTCAAAGCTTTGAAAATAGCGAACTGCTGCTATAGCATCTCCATTCTATTTTTCTTAACCCTAGGATTTCCTTCACACCTCTTCTCCAAAGCATCCCACCACTCTTTTGCTGTTCGTTGATTGCGAAATGTGTGTAGGATCTCCTGAGGTAAAGCCATTCTAATAATTGAGAATGCTCGGTTCTCGGCCTCATAAAGCTTCTTATCATCATCTTTCATTTTCTGATATGACAAGACATGTTGACGGCCTTCAACCTCTGTTGTAGGTGGAACGTATCCCTCGTCGATACATATCCACATTCTCATATCATTGAATCTCGCGAAGTCGGTGAACCTATCCTTCCACCAATAGTAATCCTCCAATTTCATCAACTTAGGTGGTGAATTTGCCTTTCCAACCTCGTGGTCCATTTCAATAAACCTTTGTAAACTTGTCATTGTTTCAAAAAATTTTGATTTCAAACTTAATTAATTTAATTCGAAATTAATTTAAATTAACTCTTTCAAACCTGAGTAAGTTCGAATTTAAATAATTTTAAACTTGTTTGGAATTAAATTTGAAATTAAGTTTGAAGTTCAACTAAAATTGAAATTAGGACAAATTCGAAATCCTAGATAGAATCGATGGCCTAAATTCGAATATAGTGTGATTCGAATATAAGGCAAAGTCGAATTATTAAACTCGAATCAAACCCAAAAAGAACTTCGAAAGGAGCGTATTTTTCTGACAAACTCGAAATTTGAGTAAACCCTAATACCCCCTTGATGTTCGAGCGCCGCAAGTTCGAAAAACGGCTAATACTTCGAATTTTTCAAGGTTTCAGATTAAACCAATATTTTTAAGAGTAAAAATATTGATTTCGATAAAAAACTTGAACTAATTCAAAGTATTTTCCGATATCTTACTTGATAAACTCGAAAATCCGTCCAAAAGTGTGATGTAACCGTCCAAAACGTCAAGAAACCACAGATGTTTCGAATGAACACAAAGAACACCACGAACACCCTAATGGCTCTGATACCACTTGTATGGTCTGCTCTCTACGGATCTTATCTTGACGTGACACCTTCCAATGAGTGCGGAATCCTCGTTAGTGGCTTGACGGTAAGACCACGCACACCGAAACACGGAGACTAGCATGGTGATAGACGAACAACGGATCGTCCCAACACTGTGATTCTCTCCACACGAAACTCTCCAAACTGATAATTAATCGAATTAACCCCTAATTATACTGACAGGTTCGACTTTGTCTAGGACAAATTCGAACTTGGCCCAACGCCTATTCGAACTTGTCCTCCTAGACAAATTCGAATCTAACTTCAAACTTATGTTTGAACTTATCTTTGAACTTTATGTTTGAACTTATTGTAATACGTTACCCTTAGTTCAAACATACAAACAATCAATATCAAACATATATAATCAAACATATATATCAAACACTTGTTAATATTCAATATCAAGTAAATTAACTTACACAAAATGCTATCTATACTTAGTATCGTCACACAGGATGTACTAACATCTAGGACACTTAGAGAAAGTTTTAAAGAGATGCATTGAGACCAATTTAGTCTTAAGTTAGGAAAAGAGTCACTTCATGGTGAAAGAATGGGTAGTCTTAGGTCACATAGTGTCTGAGAAAGGCATGGAAGTAGACAAAGCAAAAGTCCAATTAATATTTTCACGTCCACCCCCACCAATGCTAAAGGAATAAGAGCATTCCTAGGCCACGCTGGTTTTTATCGGCGGTTTATCAAGGACTTCAGTGAAATCTAAAGGCCCTTATGTAATCTTTTGGCAAAATATGTTGAGTTTAAATTTGATGAATCATGTATGCAAGCATTTGAGAAACTTAAATCGAAGTTAACTGAAGCACCAATTCTGCACTCCCCAGATTGGTCTCAACCTTTTGAGATCATGTGCGATGCAAGTGATTATGCAGTAGGTGTTGTACTAGGCCAGAGACTAGAATAGAAGCCAGTGGTTATTTACTATGCTAGTAAAACCTTTAGTGACGCACAAATAAATTATACGCATATGGAAAAAGAATTATTAGTCGTTGTATTTGCCCTAGATAAATTTAGATCATATATATGGGGGGCAAAAGTAATCGTGTACTCTGACCATAGCGCTTCAAGGCATTTATTAGTTAAGAAGGATGTCAAGCCTTGACTTATACGGTGGATCCTTCTGTTACAGAAATTTAATTTAGAAATTAGAGATAAGAAAGGCACGAAAAATGTTGTTGCCGACCATCTATCTAGGCTCCCAATTATCCTAACAGATTCAACTGATCATATCAGGGACTCCTTCCCTGATGAGCAATTATTGTCAGTTTCCAAAATTTTTTGGTTTGCGAATTTAGTTAACTATTTTGTATCAGGAAGATTTCCGGAGCACTAGAATTCACAACAAAGAAAATATTTTTATCCTCAAGCAAAGCAATACATTTGGGATGAGCCAGATTTATTTAAGATAGGTGCAGATCAAATTATGAGACGATGTGTCCCTGATTCAAAACATGTAGATATTCTTAAACACTGCGGAATGGTTCAAGCTGAGATGA
The DNA here is from genome assembly GCA_020465985.1 of Centrapalus pauciflorus. Lineage (NCBI taxonomy): Eukaryota > Viridiplantae > Streptophyta > Magnoliopsida > Asterales > Asteraceae > Centrapalus > Centrapalus pauciflorus. The sequence continues at coordinate 125,724 of JAANYP010009035.1, read as the reverse complement.
CAGATACAACAGATGTTTAACTAATCTAACTTACACTCAGACTAGGTACAATGAATACAGTCACTAAGATGAAATCATAGTTTACAAGACAGACAGATCGACAACTTGAATAAGAATAGCTTGGATACACGTTACTGTTTTAGTCAAGAAGACTTGCATGCATGAAAACACACTTCATTGCACGATCTGAATATCACACTCTTGGTTATCTCACATTCCTTAGAAGCTTCCTTCTATACTCTCAATGAGAAACTCAGTGAAGCTTCCTCATTGGACATAGAGATAGTGGGATGTCTTTCCAAAAAGACAAAAGAACTTTTCTGCACGTTCTGACAAAGCAGAATTGTCTTTACATTGCAGAATCTTTGTCTTTTCCTTTTTGTCTGTATTGTAGAAGGCTTTAACTAAAAGAGGAATGTCAACTTTAAACCTTTCATCTTCTTTTAAGGCCATTTTGATATACGAAATGGTCTGTCACCCATTTCAAATATCCACTTTGTCTTCATGTAACAGAACACCGTAGGCAGCTTTTGAATCTTCTGTTTTTCCACTTTGTCTTCGAATTTTTAACTGATCTTGTAGTCCAAAACAATAGATGTGGACACGGAAACATATTCCATAAAGTGTTTAGCCTGTCATAAAGAACATGTTCTGTTCACAAAGAACCGAACACTTAGAATTTGTCCAAGCTGCTCAACAAGATAGAGCAGCGTAGACAGTTTATGTCCAGACTGTTCAACAGAATAGAACAGCTTGGGCAATCTTCCTCAGTTACAACAAATACAACAGGGTAAACAGCTTTGACTAATATTGCAAATCACTTATCAGGTTTCAATAAGGCATTAACAGGCCTTAAATTATACCTTCAAGTGCATCAAACAGGTTTGATTAAAAAACTCCCCCTAAGACGTAGAAAATGTTTGACTGAGGCCTTTTTGTGCCTAACAATCTCCCCTTATTTTCAATAATCAGTCTAAGCTGATTCTATCAATAATCACTATATATATATATTTACAGTACACTTTGCTGAGATGAAATTACAACATTGAAGTAAAGTAAATGATCAGTTTATATATACTGATTTTGATAATAAACAACACATGTTCTTACAAGAGTACAACTAATGTACTAAAGTAGATTACAACTGATGTAATAAGGAAATTACAACTAATGTAACAATATACAACATATGTACAAGGAACAGTTTCAACAAATTTTGGACTGTTGATAGTGGGTGCAAATAATGGAAAGTCTGTCCAACTTATGGACAGATTCCATTCTTCATCTACTCAGCAGCAGATGGACCTCCAAGCTGTTGTGGTTCTTCTTCGAACATTTGTTCGAATTGCTCCCTAGTTTCATCAGTTTCCTCCATTTCATTTCTTAGGAACATGCAGTTGGGATGTTTAAGCTCTCCTCTCTCATGGAACACTTTAGGCTGTTCCTAGATAGCTGCTCTCCATCTTATAGATTTTTCTAAGGAGTAGGCAAGTCTAAAAGCTATGAGTTGCTTAAGACCAACTGTGCAAATCTGATGCTCTTTGGAAACAATTTTTCTTTGATAGGGGATCTACAAAAAATACCCCAAGCTCAGGTTCCTCTATCAGCTTATCTTCCTCATGTTCCACTCCTCTGGGCAGGCTGTGATCTACTTCTTTTGATCTCAACAGCTACATCGCCTTGATCAATCATTATTAGGAGTTCTTCTAGCTCAGTATCCTTCCTCCTTCTCCTGGCCTTAATCTTGGGTTCAACCAATGAGGTACCCTTGATTTGTTCTTCTGTAATCAGGCCAAGATTCTTAACTCTTTCCATTAATGTTTTGAGATATGCCCTGATAGTCTTAGCGGCTTCAAACTTAGACTGACTCAAGGCAACTGCCAATTCCATCCATTCTCTATACCCCATTTGAGAAACATCAGTGTGTTCATATGCTTCCAATTCTGGACTTTCAGCACCTAGCATGGTTATTTGAAGCTTCCACTCTTTGCATTTCTTTGAAATAGGAACAACTTCGACAATTGTTTCCTTGGCAAGCCTTCTGTTGTCAACATCAAAGAATTTCTTCCTTGCCAAGTTGTCAAAGTGAATTTGGGCTCCTGATGAGGAGGATGCTAACTTTGGTTTGATCACAGAGACCTGAGCACCTTTTCTTTCTCTCATTCCTTTTCAGCCACTAATTCATTGTCAGCCTCTAGCAGTTTTCTTTGAACATCCAAGGAAGGCATTTTAGCTTTTCTTTCCTCCTTGTATGCAAAGGCCTTTGTAGCTTTAGCAGAGGCTTCTTCTCTCTTTAGCCTTTCAAAGGCTCGAAGATGCTCTTCTTTGTATTTATAATAAGTCTCCATAGAAACACCTATTTCTTTGGCCCGAGCCTTATCAAATTTCAATTGAGCAGCTTTGAGGTAATCAGGGTCTACTGAGGCTTTTCTCTTCCCTTTAGCTGTTGAGGCTACAACAGCTTCAGTTTCTTCTTTCTCCTCTTCATCAGTTTGCTCCAAAATTAGATGTCTCCTTTAGCTTGGCATGTCCCCAGGAATGGTTTCCTCCCCCTTAGATGGTGTAGGGCTTGGAGATCCAGCCTGAGTAGGTTGAGCAGCTTTAACAGATTTGGAGACATCTGCAGCAGGAACTGTTTGGGAAATGTCTGTTGCTTGACCCACGGATGTTGATATCTCGTTAGAGGGAGATGGATATTTCTCCCCCTTAGACTTGGTCTTTGAGGCAGACATCTTCTCCCCCTTTGAAGGAGATGGCTCAGAGCCTTCAACAATGGGTCTGCCTGAAGAAACGAATTCAGTAGGCTGAGCAGCAGTTTTGGCAGCAGGTTTGGAACCAATAAGGTTATGCACTAAGAAAGCCAAGTTGTCCTTTACCTCTACAAGTTGGGTAACACAGGTTTAAAAAGAGGCAGAGTGAGAAGTAGCAAGAGATGACAGCTGAGTAATGGCTTCCCTGTCAGAAGTTGTGAACAACAAACTTTGAAGCTGTGCAAGATTTAATATAAGAGAATATTGCATATCATCAAGGTTTGTTGACACAGAATTGGACAGAGAGACCACTAAGGTGTTCAAGCTGGCCAATGTGGAGGGGATAGTATGTTAACAAGTGTCTAGGAGAGTTGACAGCTATTGGGAAACAATTGCTAGGGAGGACAAAGAGTCCTGTTGGGTAGAAAGAATTGTTGAGAGGGTAGTGGAGAGTGTTTGCAGCTGTGCAGTGAGTGCAAGCAGCTGAGAGGATTGATCAGTTTGAGGACTAGGGGTTGGAAAGGAAGTCTTGAACGAATCAAAGAACACCTTAAGCTGAGCAGACACAGGGTCTGATATGATAGAAGGGAATAAGGTCATTGAGGTTTCTAAAGAACCAACATTGTTGGTCAGCAAAAAGAGCTGATCCTTCAAAGGAAGATCTTTAGGAGATGGAGGAGTATGTGTGGATTGTTTGGATGGGTAGAGGGTGAAGAATGTGAATGTGATGGGGATGAGGCAGGTGTTTGTGGATTTGGGGGGGAAGGCAGGGAGACTTTGGAGAGTAATTTCATAGCATGGACATATGTGAGATGGCCCAGCTTGGAAGGGTCAAGGGAACCTTCAGCAGTGGCTATATCTGCATCATGAGGAGAAGTGGTGGGAGTTGGTGTTCTTTCAGATGATGCTTGTGTTGTAGCACCTTCATTAAGACCTGGGGTGGTTCCCTCAGTAGTACATTGGTTTGCAGGTACCTCTTCATGGGGAGAGGAGATGTGCATTTCAACATCATCAGTGGTGAAATTTGATGATGGAATTTGCATTTGGGGAGCAGCCAAACCAGAGGGATGGTCCAATCCCCTTAGGTTCATCAGCTTGGGATGAGGGTCCTTCAACAGCTGTTGGGTGTACAACAGCTGCATCACCAGGAGTAGAAGTTTGAGGCTGATCTGCTGGATGATCTGTTCCAGCAACTTTGGCACATCGTGAAGACTCAGTTGGTGTAAGAGAAGTATGAGGTGGAGACTGTGTGGACTCAGTATGGAATGGAGTGAACTCCTGTCTTTCAATATCCTCAGCCTGTTGGGAGGCTGGGATAGTGGATGTGATAGTCTCCTTTTGTACAACTGGTTCCTGTTGGGAGGAACCAGAGGGTCTAGGCTAACTCTGGGTTGGCTCTCGTTGGAGTGAAGTCTACTCTAAATGTGCTCAACTTTCTCCAAAAATAGGAGAAGCAGTAGGGGTTGCTTCTTTGTCCACTGATTCCTGTTGAGAGGGGTCTGAGGGGCTAGTATGGGATGATGGTTTCTTCCTAGCTAGAGATTTTCTCCTTCAATATTGAGACATTGTGGAGGATTGAGGATAAGTAGCAGGAATTTGTGTTTGAACTGGTGGTGAGACTGGGCCAGAAATAGGGGGTTAACTTGTTCCATGGTCTCAGGTGCCACAGAGGCACCAGCCACAGAGGCTTCAGGTTCAACGAATGAACCAGGGTGAGAAGTCTGCTCCCCCTCAGCCACTGAGGCTGATGGGGTAGACTTGGACTTAACTAGGTCCCTTTTGACCACCTTGGCCTGCATTTGGATTTTCTCTTGGGAGCAGCCACTGGATCAACTCTCAAAGCAGAGGGTCCTTCCACCCAACCAAGTAACCTCCTCATTAGTGTTGAGAGAGGAGGTTCATTTCGAAGAACTGGTGTGTATAAGACTCTATTCCCAATGACAAGGAATGCAGCAGTAGTTAACAAAGGCTGAGAGTTGTAGAGATGCTCACCACAGACACGTTTGAAGATGAGGCTCAGAAACCTTGGGTATCTGACAGCAGCAGGGCGAGTTTCTTGCTCTACCAAGTTCCTCAAATTCACGAAAATCCAACGAGCCATGTTCAGTGTAGTCTCATCCACAAACTATAGGACTATGGGGATTTCATCTCTGCTAAGCTGGTAAAATGAACCAACCTTGCTGCTAAAGCACATCACCACCTAGACAAATAGGAAACTCTAGGTAGGTGATAAATCCCTTCTGAACAGTGTCGCTCCAACTCTGGGTTCTGCTACACCACAGAAGCGTAGTAGATTGCCCATCTTATCATTCTTAGGCTGGGGTTTGTCATATGTTTCAGCAACAGGAAGATGAAGGACTTCCCTGATAAGAACAGTGGTTATCTCAATGGTCTGAGTCCCATTGAGGATGGTTCCCCTGATGGTTTTTGTTGATGGATCATTAGCACAGGTGTACCAAAACTCATACACCATCTCTTGGTACAGGACACCAGGAGAGGCAGTCATAGCATAGTGCAGGGGGTGAACTTGCAAAAAGTCCACCATTTTTTCATAACCCTTCTCCACGTAGTTTTTGGGAATGGTTAGGTTGGCTATATAGTTAGTGGGTTTCAGAGTAAGCATCGTGGTGACTGAGGAATGTTTTTCAACATCATCACCAACAAAAATTGGAAGCAGGGGGTTGTTATGGTGAGCCATTAGAGAGTAGTGGAATGAAGGATGCTGGATACTTAGTCGATTTAGGGTTTTTCAGATAGTTATGGAATCAATAAAGAAGAAGAGGATGATGAAATAGTGAAGGAGGTATTTATAGGATTTGAACGTGAGTGAGTAGGAGAGTGAAAGGTTTGGGCGGATGATTTGTAATGTTCTTTAACGGAAAACGGAACGGTTTGCCATGTCAGAACGGTTGTTAGACCACTTGAACCTTTTTGACTACTAACACACGTTAACAAACATTATCCGCAGGTAATTAAGTTAAATAAATACCGAAACGAAGTAACTTAATTATGAGGAAAGGTAATTAAAACTGATGTTCAAGCCTGTGATGAGCAGGTTTCATCACAAGCTGTTCATTCAACCTGTGCAGCTAGATGAGAACAGGTTTATGTTCAGTAGCTGATCAGGTTACAAGACAATGTCTTGTATGACAAATTCAGAGAGTGAGCAGGCGGAAGGTTTGTACAACAGAACAGGTTTGAAGTTAAAACATATTATACGTCCAAGCTGTCCAACTTTTTCAGAAATTGGCTAAGTATAGAACATGCAGAGCCTGTTCTGTCTAAGCTGTTCTGAGAAATTTGAACAGTTTGAAACATGCGATCTTTTAGAGCATCAAGGACAGTTAGTCACCTTTATATAACATGCCCATCTTGCTTAAAAGGTAATTAAACCTGTTTTCATCAAGAGGCTTGGTGAAAATGTCTGCAAGCTGTTCATCTGTAGAAATAAAACTTACCTTCACATTACCTTTCTGGATGTGATCTCTGATAAAGTGGTGTCTGACATCTATATGCTTTGTTCTGGAATGAAACACTTTATTGTTGGAGATAGATATGGCACTTGTATTATCACATAGAATAGGAGTCTTCCTATATACAAGCCCATAGTCTTCAAGTTGATGCTGCATCTATAGAATCTTCCCACAGCAATTTCTAGCAGCAATATACTCAGCTTCAGCAGTAGAAGTAGATACTGAGTTCTGCTGCTTGCTACACCAACTAATCAACTTACCACCAAGGAGTTGACATCCACCTGTTGTGCTTTTCCTGTCCAGTCTGCAGCCTGCAAAATCAGAATCTGAATAAGCTGTTAGTTCAAGACTTGAGTCTCTGGGATACCAAAGACCCAAACCTGGTGTACACTTAAGGTATCTGAAGATTCTTTTTACAACAGCTAGATGTGATTCCTTAGGATCAGCTTGAAACCTAGCACATAAATAGGTAGCGAACATAATATCTAGTCTACTAGCAGTTAAATATAGCAAGCTCCCAACCATGCCTCTGGGGTTTTGATAGGAGAACTTTGATCAAATTTAAACTTTTTCAATAGATCTAAAGTATACTTTCTTTGATTGATGAAAATTTCATTTGAGGTTTGTTTAACCTGTAATCCTAGAAAGAAAATAAGTTCACCCATCATACTCATTTCATATTTTGATTTCATGAGTAGTGAAAAATTCTTGCATAACTGCTCATTAGTAGAACCAAATATTATGTCATCCACATAAATTTGAACAAGTATAATATCAGACTTCACCTTCTTTATGAACAATGTGGTATCCACTTTACCTCTGGAATAACCATTGCTCATAAGGAAATCGGTAGAGTGTCATACTAGGCTCTAGGGGCTTGTTTGAGACCATAGAGAGCTTTGTCCAACTTAAAGACAAAACCTGGATGATGTTCATTTTCAAAACCTGGAGGCTGCTTGACATATACTTCTTCTTGCAGCTTACCATTTAAAAATGCACTCTTGATATCCATTTGAATTACCTTCATGCTTTTGTGGGCAGCATAGGCTAGAAACAAACGAATTGCTTCTAACCTTGCCACGGGAGCAAATGTTTCATCATAATCATTGCCTTCATCTTGTCTATAGCCTTAAGCAACTAGTCTTGCCTTATTTCTAATAACATGCCCTTACTCATCCATTTTGTTTCTGAAATTCCATTTCGTGCCAATTATTGTATTACCTTTGGGAGCAGGGACCAGCTTCCATACTTTGTTTCTCTCAAACTGATTGAGCTCTTCTTGGATGGCAGTGATCCAATTGGCATCTTTCAGTGCGTCATCCACTTTCTTTGGCTCCATTAGGGATATAAAGCCAGAAAACATACAGAAGTTTCCTAAGCTGTCCCATCTTGATTGGACCCCTTTGTTAATGTCACCGATTATTTGATCATTAGGGTGACACCTAATCCACTTAGGATCATGTTTCAATGAAGATTCTTCTGTATCATTTTCATCTCCAACAAATCCTGTAGAACAACTTTCAATATTTTCAGACACACTGTTATCTTGAGTTTGTTCACCTATTGAACATGAATCTCTATTGTTGAACACATCAGCAGAAGATCCAAGGAAATCAGCATTGAGAGGTTCTGGACATGGTGTTAATTATGTCAGTACACTTATTCACATAGGGTGTATCAACATAGTCATCATCATGTCTATTGTGGTTAACAGGTTCCACTCTGGATGAAGTGGAAGCTTTTGAGTCCTTTTCTTCATTGATGGAATGTATGAGATTATCAAAGCTGAACTCTCCTGAAACTGATTCAGGAACAGCTTTGGTAGGAGCACTCCTAGACTCCTCAAAGTTGACATTGATAGATTCATCTATCACCTTTCTTTTGTAGTTGTATACTCTATAAGCTTTAGATATAGCAAAATATCCAACAAACACACCTTCATCAGCTTTGGGTTCAAATTTTGCCAGCTGGTCCCTCTGATTCAAAATGAAGCAGGGACATCCAAACACATGGAAAACTAATACTTGGCCTTCTTCCTTTGAGTAACTCATAGTGAGTCTTGTTGAACCTCTTCACCCCTAAGGATCTGTTTTGAGTGAAGCAGGCAGTGTTGACAGCTTTAGCCCAAAATGATGAAGTCAAACCTGATGCACACAGCATGGTTCTGGAAGCTTTAATGAGAATTCTGTTTCTCCTTTCAACAACTCCATTTTGTTGTGGAATTATTACAACTGAAAAGTTTTTTGAGATCCCTCTTTTTCACAGAATTCCTCAATAGTACTGTTTCTGAATTCAGTATCATGATCACCTCTAAGCTGCTTAACTTGAGCAGAGTTCAGCATTTTCATCTTTTAGATAAATCCAATAATTTCTCTAGCATCCTCTCCTTTGGTCTTCAAAGAGATCACCCATGTAAACCTGGATAACTCATCAACCATTACTAGAGTGTATCTTCTACCTCCTAGGCTTGGGACACTGACAGGTCCAAACAAGTCTATATGGATTAAGAAGAGGGGAGTATCAATAGAAAAATTTTGCTTGGATTTAAAAGTTGTTTTTCTCTACTTGCCTTTCTCACAAGGTGTGCAGAGTTTATTCTTAACAGAGGTTATAGAAGGCAAACCTGTTACCAACTCTTTCTTACAGAGTTTGTTGATATTCTTGAAGTTCAGGTGTGATAGCCCTTTGTGTCATAACCAGTTCAGATTTGCATTGCTTCTTTAGATAAAGCAGGTTTCAGTTGTGGGATCAACAGATTTCATGTCCACAACATATACACATTTCTTCATTTCTTCACACAACACAACTTTGCCTTTGGGGATCCAATATGTACCCTAGGTTCTCATCAAACTTAACCTTGTAGCCAACATCACATAGTTGACTTATGCTTACCAGATTGTGTTTTAGCCCAGACACATAGGCTACTCTTTTGATTATAGAAGCACCAACTTGAAAGGTTCCGTATCCCTCTGTCGATCCCTGAACATTATCACCAAAGGTGACTCTTGGCCCTTTTCATGGCCTGAGCTCACTCAGCAAGTCTTTGCAACCTATCATGTGGCATGAGCAGTCACTGTCAAAGTACCAAACCTGGGATGGTTGTTTAACCTGCAGAGTGTGATGGGAAAATATTAGTTATTTTTAGGGGAACTCATCATAGGGATGAGTTCTCCTTCTTCACCATCATTTGTTGATGGACCAGTAAGATCAACACTAATATTTCCTATTTGGATTGTATCAGCTTGGATATTATCCTCATTGACCATGTTACTTCCAACACTGCTAGTTTTTGCAATGCTGGAACTAGCAGAGTCAGCAGGCCTCATGTCCTAAGTTTCAGGATAGTCTTTGTCCATATGTGTCTTCTTCCCACATTTATAGCATTTTCTCTTTTTAGACTTTTTGGAAGAAGTACTTCCAGAAACACATTCTGGAACATTTTTGTTGAACTTCTCAGCAGGTTTAGTAAACTTATTACTATTTTTAAAAGAATCAACAGTTTGAGTAGAAGGCACAATAGCAACAGCTTTACCTGTATCCTCTTTCCTCTTTTTAGGAGGGCAGATATCAAATATAGGAAGTTTGATTGGCTTTTGACCTTCCACAGGTTTGGCAAACTTTTTCCCAACTTTCTCTGGTTGAGCAATGGCTTTGCCTTTGCCTTTACTGAGATGTGATGGATATTGCCTATCAACATAATCACTGCTTTTGGTTTTGAAAGACTTACCTTCATTTATAACCAATTTTCCACTATGATTTAAAAACTTATTTGAAATCACAGCAGATTTACTTTCAACATGAGACTTACCCCTGTTGAAAGCAGGTTGCATACCTTTTGAAAGCCTTTTCTCAAAATGTTCAGCATCAAAGAGATTAACAGGTTTCTTACCATCAACTTTAGATCCAGAACCTGTCTTGTTGGCAGGTTTAGTGTCTAAAGCTGCAGTGTGAACTTGTTTTCCCTTCTTTTGCTTGTGTGAACCAGCTGAGCACTTAGCAGACTGATTTGATAGAGAACACATTCCATCATCAGTTTTTAGAGCTTTTTCACACAAGCTGTCAGTGTTTTGACGCTTGACAAACATATTTGTTGAGACTAGCTTGCCATTTACTTTCTGAATGAAAGTACTTGGAAGCTCACCAAGACTAGATAATTCTTTTTCCAGATTATTTATCTCAACAATTGAAGCTGCTTTATCAAGATCCCCTCCAAGAGAGGCTTGGATTTGAGTAGGGATCTGTTGACTGATACAATGATTTACTTTTTGTGCAGATTGGCACCAAGAGTCAACAATCTTTTGAAGCTGTGCATGCTTTGTGTCTGTCTCCCTCTTTTCTTCTAATAAAATGGAATTGATGTGTTTTAATTCATCAAGTTCAGTTTCCAACTTATGGAAGCTGTCTAGTTTACTAAATTTATTACAAGATCAATTTTTAGCTTGGAGATCTCAGACAACAAAGCATTATGCTTCTCAATAGCAGCTTTTAAATAAACATGTAAATATTCAAACATTTTAACGTTTTCATCAAAACTGTAATACATAAAATTTTGCACCTTATACATCATTGTTAGGTTCCAGTTCTCCAAACTGCTGAGAGCCTCAGCTTCAGCCCGGTCTTGTTTGAAGTTGCTTGTTGATGGGACATCAGTGTTGACCATCAGACAATTTTTATCTTCTTCATCTGATGAAGAATCAGATTCCTCCCAGTCACATGTCTCAACCATGAGTCCCTTTTGCTTGTTGGAAGCCACTGAGTCCTCCAACTTTCTCAGCTTAGCCATGGCCATTAGGTACTTAACCCTGTAGCCATCGTCCTTGTTTGTCTTGTATGGTTTGGATGTTGAGCCAACAGCTTTAGACACACAGTCAGCAGCTATATGGCCTGTATTGCCACATTTAAAGCACTCAGCCTTAGTTTTGTCAAACGCTTTTTTTATGGCACCTGACTTCTTTTGCAGCATTTTTCCACCAAACCTTTTCTTATTGAATTTTCTATCAAGCATTGCAATCATTTGCTCATCATCAAGTTCAGTAAGATCTTCACAGTCTTCGTCCTCAGACAATTCTTCCATTTCATCATCAGCCTGTTGATCAGCTTGTGTGAACACATCACACATTTTACCAGCAGGTTGTCTCACGCTAGCCACTAAGGCAGCACCTCTCTTGGACATCTCCAAGGCATTTCTTTTCTATTGCCTTGATTATTCATCATTTAGTAAAGATCCATATAGATTTACAAGATCCATACTTTTTATGGTGCCTGAGTTTCTGAGAAAAGTAGAGAAATAATTCCATTCCTCAGGCAGAATATCCAAGAACTTGTTTACCAGAGTTAAACTATCCTTAGTGATCCCAACAGCTTTGAGATAATTGATTAGAGCAGTAAACCTAGTATAGCTTTCAATGAGAGACTCCTTTGGCTTTGCAAAGAAGAGTTCATACTGTCTAACAAGATTGTTGATCCTGTTATCGAAAGTGATAGTGGGACCATCATAGACGGTACACAAAGTATCCAACATCTCCTTTGCAGTCTTCATTTTCTCATCCTATTTGAACACATGATCAGGAAGAGAAATAACCAGGTTGTTCATGGCCTTTGCATCAAGAGCAACCAGCCTTTTGTTTTCAAAGATTCTGATCTCAAGAACAGCTCCTTCAGCAGCAGGAGTGATAGTAGTAACAGAAGTTGGTACATACAAACCTTCCATTACTATCTCTGGAAGTTGTATATCCAGATTCTCTAAGTAGAGCATCATTCTGCACTTCCAACCAGAGAAGTTCGGATGATTGAACTTAGGGGGTTTTGCCATTTGAACCATTGTCATAGTAGGAGGAAGAGCCGGCATCACTGTTGTCCATGGGGAAATAGGGAGAATGAGATATCTAGATAAACACACACTCTATCTGCTCTGATACCAGTTGTGGGTCCCAAAAGGTCTACCTAGTATGTTGCTCTAAGCTGTAGAGGGGGTGAATACAACTATTTAAAACTCAACACACTTTTCTCAATGTTTGTGTATATTATCAACAAGTGTTACTTACAAAGAAGCATGAACTGCGGGATGGTTCAAGCTGAGATGATAGATACAACAGATGTTTAACTAATCTAAGACATACTCAGACTAGGTACAATGAATACACTCACTAAGATGAAATCACAGTTTACAAGACAGACAGATGGACAGCTTGAATAAGAACAATATGGACACACGTTACTGTTTTATTAAAGCAGACCTACATGCATGAAAACACACTTCTTTGCACAATATGAATATCACACTATTGGTTATCTCACAATCCTTAGAAGCTTCCTTTTATACTCTCACTGAGAATCTCAGTGAAGCTTCCTCATTGGACATAGAGATAGTGGGATGTCTTTCCAAAAAGACAAAACAACTTTTTTGCCCGTTCTAACAAAGCAGAATTGTCTTTACATTGCAGAATCTTTGTCTTTTCCTTTTTGTCTTTGTTGTAGAAGGTTTTAACTAAAAGTGGAATGTCAACTTTAAACCTTTCATCTTTTGTTAAGGCTATTTTGATATAAGAAATGGTCTGTCACCCATTTCAAATATCCACTTTGTCTTCTTGTAACAGAACATCGTAGTCAGCATTTGCATCTTCTGTTTTTCCACTTTGTCTTCGACTTTGTAACTGATCTTGTAGTCCAAACCAATACATGAGGACACTGAAACATATTCCATATAGTGTTTAGCCTGTTCACAAAGTACAGAACACTTAGAATTTGTCCAAGCTACTCAACATGATAGAGCAGTGTAGACAGTTTATGTCCAGCCTATTCAACAGAATAGAACAGCTTGGGCAATCTGTCTTAGTTGCAACGAATGCAATAGGGTAAACAACTTTGACTAATATTTCAAATCACTTATCAGGTTTCAATAAGGCATTAACAGGCCTTAAATTATACCTTCAAGTGCATCAAACATGTTTGATTAAAAATCTCCACCTAAGATGTAGAGCAGGTTTGACTGAGGCCTTTTTGTGCCTAACACGTGCTCTGTGGGAAATTAAAAGCACTAATTTTAATTTGCACGATGCCGATGTTGATAGAAAACCAAGGTTTTTCACGATAGAATGCTAAAAAATTAAATATTTACCAAACGAAACAAGGTTTGGTTATTTAACGCAAGACTTAGACTGTTTCCGGGTAAAGTAAAAAGTAATTGGACAGGTCCATATATTGTAACTGAAGTCTACCCACATGGTGCGGTAGAAATTCAGGACCTAAAAGGTGGTGCCCCATTCAAAGTCAATGGGCATAGACTCAAATTATATGTTCAATGGGCCACCAATAATATGCTAGTTATTGAACTTATAGAAGATCTAAAAGTTAGTTAGTCTAGTATTGGAGCAGTACGTCTGGCTGAAGACGTAAAACTTAGCGCTTCCTGGGAGGCAACCCAGAGAACTTTATGGGTGTGTTTCTGGAAACCCTCACGAGACAACACTCATCTACTCGGGATACCGAGGGGTTTAACGGTTTGTTGCACATGCTAAGTGCAATCGTGATTCTCTACGAAAAGGTGGATTATTTGTATTTCTTTTTATTAGTTAATTTTTAAGTTTATGTGTTAGTTTTATGTACCAGCTAAGTTGGGGAGGATTTCTCCTCTCAGTCTTAGTTGCTTTTAGGCTTAAGTTAAGTCTAGGAAGCACCACATCAGAAATTAAAACTTTTTAGCACGCACGATGAATTATTTTAACCCGATTTAATAGTGTAAGTTGGGGAGAGTGAGCATAAAAATTCTAAAGATTGAGAAATGGGTTTAGAGACTTGTGTGCGCCCCAAATTAAAAATCAAGAGACCTGAGCGCAGGCCTATGCCTGCCCGACGTGCTAAAAGTCTTATAAATACATAACCCTACGCCTCAAACGTTATAAACCCTAAAAATCTATCTTGGAGCGGCGCTTTTCAAATTAAAAGGCCTAAACCCTATCAAATAATGCCCTTTTCACGTCAAATCTTCAATTCGTTGCTAGTTTTTCTCAAGAATCGCTAAGGTATACTCTTCTTAACGCCCCTATTTACATTCTACGTTAGTTTTTATAGATTTATTATACATGCACGGGATGAATTTTTTGGGGGTTACATTATTTTTTAATGAAAAATGGTTAAATATAATTTTATATATTAATATAAATTAATATGGATATACTTTTGCAAAAGTTTTATTAAAAATCTTAGTTTTTTCCAAATATGCATTATTTTTAAAGATTTTGAAAAGTTTTGTCTATAGGGTTATTTTTAAATGTGAAAATATTTATTATTGAGTTCATGCATTAATAAGGTTAGTTTTGGCTCACACTATTGGTGAGAAATCAGGAATTAGATCATTTAGAGTGAAAAAGGGTTTTTAATTATTCATGCATTATTCATATAGGAAACCCTATTTTAATATCCTATTCTCCGCATATTATAATTGTAGATGTCGAGCCAATACAATGCTAGCGGCAGTCGTAATGCGAACACCAGTTTTACCCGAACCCCTGGGATGAGAACCCATAACCATGGAAATGTCCGCTTTGAGACACCAGTCAATGTGGAATTTCTCGTAGTTCCCCCAAACACTAATAATAGTAAACCACCCCGATTCCACATTGACTGAACCTTAAAAGAAACTGATTTTGAGGGATATGATTTTAGAGTGTTTTGAGAGACTGGGGTGGGCAAAAGCGATACAGTGGGAATTGCCCTATATCTATACTAGTCTAATCCAGTAGTGGTTCGCCACTATGCGGAGAGCAGACGGGTACGAGGAGCAGGATTTCGAATTAACGGGCATGGTGGGAAATAAAAGAGTGACAGTCTCTCAAAAAGAAGCTTTTGGGGAGTTTTCTATAAATAATGATATTCCACGGCCGAGAGAGTTTTGGTCATCTCTCGATATTCAGGAGGTAGAGTGCAAAAGATTAATGGTTGGGCTAAACAATGGGTTAGAATGATAGCCACGGTTTTTGGGATGTCAATAGAAGATGCACTAACCTATATTAATTTCTATAGGGGAGACCTGTGACCACTATCCAAAGTCCTATGGAAGTTTGTTATTTTTAACCTCCTTCCAAGACACCAAGACACGACTACCGTTAGACCCCAGGAAATCTTATTAGTACATGAGCTTATGACAGGGTACCCAACTATATCCCTAGGGTACATTAGTATGCAAAATCTATGATAGTGTAATATCATGGGTCAGGGAACAAACTATCCACACTGTAGGATGTTGACCGAGCTATTTATTATAGAGAAAGTAGTGTCGGAACAGTGACCGATAAAATATCTCAACCCACTTAGGTTATCAAATTCGTTGCCCTAAAACCTTTAGATTAACCTTGATCCCATTTATTGCCCCTGAGTACCCGGTGGAGAGACAAAACAACAAGGGAAAAGCTAGGATGGAGATAGATAAGGATGACGAGAGGCCATGGAACAGAGTGTCAACTGTGGATTTATTTGGGAGTCATATTGATATTCTGAAAGATGTCATGACTAGCCTCGTTTTCACGAACAAATCTTTGCTAAAGGACATCGAGACACTTGAAGCAGGACAAAAGAAGTCTGATTAGATGTTGAAGTGTGTTTACAGTTGATGGTAGCTGAGCTAGAAGAAGTCGTGGTTCCTCCGAAATAATTCTAAGTTATTTGCAAAAATATGCTTGGTTTGTGTGTGAGACATTAAGTATTAGTTGTTCTTTTATTTCTTATGTGGTTTTTGATTGTAATCTCAAACTTTATATTTTTTAGTTTTTTATGTTTAAGTGTGGTGTGAATTTTATACTTAAAAGTTTGAGTTTGAGTTAATTTATAATTATTTAAGTTTATTTTTGAGCAAGGATTGTGTACCGATAAATCTCTCATTCTTAAGTGATTCTAGCATTTTAATGTGACGAGGACGTCACAACGGTCTAAGTTCGGAAGGGTGGGTTCTAATAATGTTTTATCAATTAACTTAGCCTACATAAAAAAAATTTAGACCACATTTTTCACCACAAACCAGAGGGATATGCTGTCCTACGCACCAAAAATAGCTTAAAAAATCAGATTTTTCATCAGCTGGGCGTAGGGCTACGCCCAGCCCACGCCTCACGAAGTTAAAAGGCAGATTTCAGCATTCTTCTTCATTTTTCTCCCCCTATTTCAATTCTAGCTAACACTTCAAAATCTTCATAGGTCTTGCCTCAACTGTAGATAGACCTCAAATAATCTGATGTGTGCTCGGAGAGTAAGACGGTCGTCAATCAGCTCAATGCCTCTCCTTATCTCATTACTTTCTTTAAGAGGAAGACGAAGTGTAGAAGGCAAACAACGATCTTGCTTAAGTTGCTCATGAAGGCCATTTATGATCAGTATCAAAGTTCCATCTGAATAGGAAGGTATATCTTCAAATCTCATGAAGCACTTTTCATTTTTTATGTTGCTTAACACGACTCCGTGTTCAGACTTTAGAAGAACCTTAAATTGAGTGTGGAGGTGTATTTGTGGAAACTCATATCGAGGAGCAGTCACTCCTACACAACTACTTAGGTTTTCAATGGCCATTTGGAAATCTTTAATGTTCAGAGTCATGGAGATAGGATGCATACTGCGGAGAACCGCCATTATAGCACAAGTGTGTGTCTTACTTAGTCTTTCCCTTTTCAGATGAAGAAACGGCCACTCAAGATCGTCGAATTGAAGATTATCCAGATCTGACTCGCTAAACATAGATATATCATTGTTTTTGCGGACAATAGTAAAGGATGGAGACCAGGTCTTGTAAATCCTGTGGCATGAGATGTCTCTGATATTTTTTATTCGAGCTTTAGACTTGACCCTTTCTACTTGCTGAGAAGAATTGATCATCACAACTTCATACTCCATTTGCTCTGATCTACTACGTTCGTCGAGCCTTAGGAGCCACCTTTTAGAAATCTTCCCAACTGTTTCCTTAAAAAACATGAAGTCCAAATGATGTTTGAGGAACGGATAGAGAAGATTTTCATCATACATTTTCTTGATGTGCTTCTTTCTCTCTTTCTTCTTTTCTCTCTTTCTATCAGCCTAATTTGACCATTCAGTTGGCTCTGGAGAAACGCAAAGGTATTCCTGGGCTTTTTCAACTATCATAGCCCTCAATATTTTCTTTTCTGCTTCATATAGACCCCCATCGACCAAGGCATCAACCCATTCTGCTTCATTTTGAGCAAATTGTTCTTCAGTGAAGATTGGAACTGTAGAAGACCATCCTACCTTTGAAGAAACAAAAATGTCTCTTACCCTTCCTGACTTTGGCATTGTACTAACGAGTCTTTCTTAAAATGCATCGACTGTTGTGGGTAAGTTCAAGGAGGGAATGGGAGAAGATGTGAATTCAATTGGGTTTTCAGATGTAGTTTCAACTTTGGGAATGAGGAGCTCATCATCATCAGAGTCGTCTGAGTATATTTCAATAATTTCGTGACTAGAGGGTTTCTGAGTAGATTCAGAAGGCTCGACTATTATTAAGGCGCGAGACAGATCTTTAATAATGTGTGCTTCAGACTCTGTGGCCTTTTCTAAACCCTCAGATGCCTGAGCTTCCCCTATAACAGCTAAAATTGGCCCTTCACTCACTAGGATAGCCTCTGAAGGTGTAGATACCTGCTTCCTTTTCTCCGCCTCAGGAGGACCCTCATCGTCAGGGTCATCATGACGACGTTTAACACCATGGGCGGCGGGACTGCATGATTGTTCCAGGGTTGCCAAACTCTGTTGCATGACCGATAACTGGGATTGTAACTCATTAAACTTTTATTCGAGCTTGGAGTACAGTTGAACCACGGAAACATTAGCTGCCTCGAAATGCTCTCAGGTCGGCTTTTGTGACAAGATCATCACTCTGGACTAGTACGGGAGTAGGAGGAAAGTGTCTTGGTGGCGACACTGATGAGGAGGCTTGATCCTTACCCTTCAGAAGACGAAGGATAATGCCAAACTATTCATCCTGGTATGCCTTTAGAGCATCCAGGTCGCCTCGTGTAATCCAGGCTTCACGTAGATCCCCTTTTTCCACCTCAGGTGTAGTACCTTGATGTCCAGCTATCACAGTTGGTGTAATAGTAGTTGTGGCTAGAATTCCTTCCATCATTACCGCCACACTTGTGATGTGAGTGGATTCGGAAGTTCAGGATGTCACGAAGACATCATATGTTGCAACAGTTGTCCTAAGGTATGTATAATGATGTGTTGGACTAAGTGTACACAAGAAATAATGTGACGATCGGGGCGGGGATCGTCGGATTTCAACACCTCCTGTCTCCAAGTGAGACAGTGGTGGCATATGAGGAACTTCCCCATGCGCAATTGAAACACTGGTCTGTGGAGAGACCAGTGAGTGGCTAGGTTGGGGTGTGCATTCGGCCACTAGGCTAGTGGCTTGAGAGTGACTTGCCTGGATTTGGCTTGTTTGGGGTTCACCCTCTGCACTCACTAACCTCTCGGCGCTCCCTGAATGTTGCGCCCTTGGACTTGGTAACAAAAAATCCATCATATTCTCATTGAACTCATGCGCAGTGTCTAAGGTTGTCTCTACTCCATCCAAGTCCTCTACCACCCCTTCAGGAGTTAGAACATCAATAAGACTATGTTGGGTGGTAGGACTTAATCGTTCTTCTGCTATGTGCACACTTTGAATATCTAGATTTGGAGATAGATCTGGTGCAGGAACATCGTCTGCTGACTTAGATCGGATGGCTGTCTTGGATGGCTTGCTACTTGCCATATTAGTGATGGCACAGTGGCTGCTTCTTCTTCAGCCATCACTTCCAACCCGTCTCCCTTAACTATTGCTACTCTCTCTCCCATTCTTGACTCTCAGAACTTTCATAACTTTCAAAACTATCATCTCCCCCTGCACCCTCAGAACTCTCTAAACTCTCACTCCTGCCAGCTTGAGGAGGCTGCCCCGGTACTAGGGCAGTCATAGCTAGTTAATGAAGTCCTAAATACTCTCTCACTCTTGTACTTGAATGATCAGCATGCGCGAAGATTTCTTGTGGGAGAGGACGAACCATAATGCCTTTGTTGTACAAGATGTGGCTTCAGAATTCCCAAGGAGTAGACGGGATACATCGGATTCTTTGACCTCGGAAATATCGTCCTTGTAGTTTCCATGAAGTGTCGGACAAAGAGTTGGAAAAATCTTTGAAAGGGAATGTATTTATTCTTCTTTTTGTCATTTGCTTTATCTTGAATATATTCCCTGATCTCGTCCCAGATGAAGTTTTCGTAGTCAAAATGTTAATCAAATACAAAGGAGTGGAACATTCTTAGCGTGGCCACACTTCCAGTGTCATTGCCAGAGGCTTTCCTTGTCATGCATTTGGTCATGATATTCCAAATTATGTACCATAGACCTTGAAGACCTTTGGTCTTGAATTGAGAGATTCTAGATAGAGGACCATGATACCCCATGCCGAGGATGTCTATACATAAAGTATCAACTTCCACAGGAGGATCGAAGTCAACTTTGCCTTGGATAGCATTTGTAGTGGGAAGACGCAAGATGGTACGCAACATAGGAAGGGAAAGAGCAACAGTTTGATTGTCAATCTTGGTTCGAAGTAGACCCTCACCATTAATGGTAACGAACTCCAGATAATGCCAGAACTGCTGAAGATAGACTTTGGGAACTGATTCAGCAGCAGTCAAAGCATAATGGATCCGGTGACCCTGAATGATGTCATAGACAACATTTTTGACTTTGAAGAAAGAGTCGGGGTCTAAATTCCAGTTGTTTACAAAATGCGACACCCACAGATTGGTGTCTAACAAATGATATACTGGAGCAGCCATATGAAATCTGATGTCTATGTGCTTTGTGCAAAAGTGTTGAACTGGATTACAAGAGATAACGATGGAACTTCCGGAGTCATAGTAGATAGGGATTCTGGATAGCTGGTAACCATAGTCACGCAGTTGTGTTCGCATCCACAGCACCTGAGAACAACAGCTAGCTGCTGCAATGTACTCAGCTTCAGCTGTGGATGTTGAAACACAATTTTGTTTCTTTGATGACCGAATAACCAGCATGTCCCTAGGAATTATACGCTTCCTGAAGTGCTCTATCTGTCAAGATGGCAACCTGCAAAGTCTGCGTCTGAAAAAGCAGTTAAATCGAAAATGGATCCTTTTGGATACCAAAGACCAAGATTGGGAGTGCCCTTTAAATATATGAAAATCTTCTTTACAGCGAGAAGGTGTGATTCTTTTGGGTTGGATTGAAAATGTGCACAAAGACATGTGGATAACATTATATCTGGCCTACTTGCAATGAGATAAAGCAACGAGCCAATCATACCCATGTATTGTGTTGCATCAAAGCTTTTCCTAGAAGGATCAGCGTTTAGCTTGCAATGTGAAGCCATAGGAACTTTTGATGAAGTACAAGAATCTAATTTAAATTTTTTTAGCATGTCTAAAGTATATTTAGACTGATTGACAAAAGTTCCTTCTGGAAGTTGTTTGACTTGTAATCCGAGAAAGAAGTTGATCTCTCCCATCATACTCATCTCAAACTTCGACTCCATTAGATCTGAAAAGCTATTACAAAACTCAGGATTTGTAGATCCAAATATAATATCATCCACATAAATTTGTACAAGCATTATGTGCCTTCTATCAGATTTAGTAAACAGAGTTGTGTCTACTACATCTTTTGAAAAACCAGATATAGTAAGAAACGAAGATAAGCTATCATACCAGGCACGAGAAGCTTGTTTTAGACCATATAAAGTTTTGTCTAG
The DNA here is from genome assembly GCA_020465985.1 of Centrapalus pauciflorus. Taxonomy (NCBI): domain Eukaryota; kingdom Viridiplantae; phylum Streptophyta; class Magnoliopsida; order Asterales; family Asteraceae; genus Centrapalus; species Centrapalus pauciflorus. The sequence goes on along the minus strand of JAANYP010009035.1, from coordinate 104,721 downwards.
AACATAAACATGATCAGGTTTATGTTCATCAACAAAACCTTCAGGTTGTGAAACATAGACCTCCTCGTTGAGGACTCCATTCAAGAATGTTGTTTTGACATCCATTTGATATACTTTGAAATCTTTGTAAGAAGCAAACGCCAAGAATATTTTGATGGCCTCGAGTCTTGCAACTGGGGCAAAAGTTTCGTCGTAGTCAATTTCTTCTTGATGACGATATCTTTTAGCAACCAGTCTTGCTTTATTTCTTACCACTATCCCATTTTCATCTCACTTGTTTTGAAGATCCATTTTGTTCCAATAATGATCTGATTCTTTGGTTTGGGCACAAATCTCCATACTTGCAGTCGTTCAAATTGATTCAATTCTTCTTGCATAGCAACAATCCAGTCAGGGTCCCTCAAAGCTTCATCCACACGAGAAGGTTCAGCACTGCTTAGAAACGATGAGAACATACATTCATTGGCTGATGCACTTCTCGTTTGAATTCTAGTGGACGGATTACCAATGATTTGGTCAATGGGGTGGTTATGAGTCCATTTGGTTTCATGTGGAAGAGGGGATATGTATGGTTGAGATTGATGAACATCGTATTGGGTGATTGATTGTTCAACTCTTTCAAGGGATGGCATTATTGTATCTGGTTCAATAAATTTTGGTTCGCTATAGGTTTGATCGGGAATAACAGAATTTGAGGAATCTTGTTGAGCTGATTCTAATGCTTGTTGTGGAGAAGATTCGGTGATTGGAGATAGTTTAGTTGGAGCTGAATCAGATTATGTTGTTGCATTAATCACCGAGTTGTCCAATGTTATCATAGTTCGTTCTGCGAAAACAGAAGATGAAACGTTCGGATTAGCAGACTCGAAGTAATCATTATATAAAATGATAAAACAAAGTAATCAATGAGTCGTCTGTTGTTGCAGTATCTGAAGGACTTTGAGATTGAGGAATTGACGGTCTAGAAGTTGTAGCCTCATTACTGGATTCAGCTAATTCAACAAATGATACATTGACGCTCTCATTTACAGTCCTATTGCAAGTGTTGTAGATACGATAAGCTTTGGACGATGTGGAGTATCCAATAAAAATTGCTTCATCGGCCTTCTCGCTGAATTTTCCGAGATTCTTCCTGTCGTTCAATACAAAAAACCTACAACCAAAAATGTAAGGTCTACACACTACGGATCTATCTAGACGCGAGACCGTCAACGAGTGCGGAATCCTCGTTAACGGGTTGACGGAAACAACTCTCACTCGGAACACGGAGACTATCAATAAGCTGTACAAACGACGACGGACGCACCTACGAATTGATTCTCTCCGAAACAACACTAATAACTCTGATAAACTCGAAATCGCCTTTTGCTTAACCTCTCTCGAATTCTGCAAAAAGTCCCTTAATGATTCGAGTTAATCCCTAATTATAGAGGCTCATTCGAGTTTGTCAAGGGCCAAACTCGAATCAGGCCCAAGGCCCATTCGAGTTTGTCCCCTTGACACTCTCGAATCTGCCTAAGAATGTACATTCGAATCTGCCTAAGTAACTCATTCGAATCTGACCTAGATTCGAATCCCAGTCCTTAGAGATTTCGAATTTACTCTTTCACATATTTAAATTAGTATTGAAACTTATGTTTTCAACTTATGCTTGAATTTATCTTTGAAATTTATGTTTGAACTTCTTGTAATACGATACATCAAGTTCAAACATACAATCGATAACTGTCAAACATATATAAACATATATATCAAACACTCGTTAATTCTCAATACTTTGAATATTACTTAAACCAAAATGCTAGATCGCTTAGACTGCTATCGTCACACAGGGTGTACCAACAGATTCCCCCTTGACGATAGCTTCTAACTATTTACATCTTGATTAAGTACTAGAGCTATATATACTACTACCTGCGTATATACCTGCATTTATACATACTCTGACTACTTTTTGGAACTTTCTGGCTTCAGATCTCCATCCTTCATGAAAGAAGATATGCTGACCATGAAGCTTCTTCAGATCGTCCTTTGACAGATTTATCAGATGTAGTGGATCATACACTCTCAAAATAACTTTGTCGTCTTGATCCTCCATGATAGCTTCAGCAGTTTCATTATCAATGTACCACCATTTCATGTTGCTCAAAATATCTTGTGGCATCTTCTTCATAGGCACCCTTCTTAAGCATTTAACAGGTTTGTAAACCATTTTAGCCCATGGTCGACCTGTATGAGGATCTATTCTTGAAGAATCCTCGACTCTTTGTCCTGACCTCGGTTGGAGTCTTTCAAACCTTCCAGATCTCCCTTCTCGTCTGATTATCTTAGCGATCACTTCACCATAGGGATCATTTCCGATATTGATCAACTCTTTCCAAGCTAATTCCTTCACCTCTACCTTCGGCAATGTGTTGAATACTTTAAGCTTGCGCCTCAGGTACTGGAGACCATCTCTTCTCTTTAGAATAAAAAGATGCAGTTCCCTGTCGAAGAGCCAGGTAATAATACCTCCCGAGAAGTTTCCTGCACCTGGAATCCTCATATTCTTCTTTATTTTCGGCTCAGTTTTCTTCTCTTCCTTGCGGAACCATAGACTTAACAATTCGGCTCTGCTAGGCTCTCTTTCAGCCTCCTCCAGTTCTGAATCATCTACTGACGCCAATTTGACTTCATCAATATCTATTACATGTTGATCACTATGCTCATATTGTTCTGTGACAGGCTGTGATTGAATGATTACTTCATTTACATTGTCGTCTTCATCTATCACAACTTCATCATCAGACTTCCAATCAGCAATATCATCTGGAACAAACTCTCCTCCTTCTAGATCTTCTATATCATCTTCAAAATCGAATTCAAGGTCTAGAGGAGCTTCATAAATGTCCATCACTGCTTCTATTATCTCCCGTACTTCAGATTCTGAGGCTTTTGAAGAACTGGCCTCTCCTCCTATGGCTCCCGAATGACCTGGCTCCCCCTGAATCTCAGCATCCTGAGCAGCAGAAAAACCTACTGGCTCATCTCTTTGCGCACTGGGATCATTGCCGTCATTATCATCATCCTTATCATCATCCCTGGGCAGCTCTATTTGATCTCGGCAGCTTGTCTCCCCCTGAGCCTTTAGATTTTTCATTAATTGCTCAATCAGGGAGCGCATCGATCTTATTTCGGCCGCTTGATCAGCTACAAAGGTTTTCAGCTCCAAGTTATCTTCCTGAACCTTATCCACAGTCTTCTTGAGCTCGGCATTCTCGATATCTGGATTGGCATTATGCTTTTGTATTTCACCGAGAGCCGTTGTCAACCCAAAGATTTGAATTTGCTGGAAGTCAACTCTGCTCTTCAGTTCCAAAAACCTTTGATTCTCTGCGTAGGTAGATGAGGTGGATGGAATAGATTGTATTGGGGTCGGTATGATTGGAGATGGAATGTACGGTTCAACGGGTGGTGGTGGTGGTGGTATGGTAGTTTGAGCGGATGGAGGCTGAGGGATTTCTGGCTGAGCAGCAGAAGCTGAGGTAGCTCCCTGCATAAAACGGTGTCGTTTAGCCCGTTGCCTTGTTATCAATGGAGCAACTTCTTCTTCCTCAAAATCAAAGTCATCAGACTCCCTTGATGCTCGTCGCCTGGTAGCTTCATCAGTCACCACTAACCTCGATCCATATGTTCCTATCTGGACAGATGGTTCCTCGATTACAGTCTCTGGGGCTTCAACCTCAATCTCTTCCATATCTTCAGATTCTGTAGCTGAAGTGGATTTGTCATCACCTGCTGACTGAGGTTGATATTCATCGATTTGTCTAAACACGTCTACTTCTCCCTCCGGAGGCTCCAAAAGTTGATCAACAAGCTCAGCTGTTATCTCTTCATCAGCATTAGGCCCAGAAGCCCAGATTTCCTCCAATGTTTGTGCAATCGGATCAGATTCAATTGGTGCATCTGAAGGCCCAGCCTCTTGTGCCTCTTGAGGTTGACTAGTAGAAGGCCTACTTGCCTGAGTTTGACTCGCTGAAGATCTTTGGCGTCTCCTCTATTGCTGAGGGCGCGGTTGTTGCTGTTGTTGTTGTGGCTGTCGTTGCTGAACGTCCACCTCACCAGCCCAATTGGCATCATCAGGTGCTACAAAGTTCCGGTCTATTACAGCCCCAAACAAAGGTCGCTCTACCGGGACCGCTAACCTTCCTCTATGAGAGGAGCAATCAGCAAAAATCCTCTTATCGATAACCGCTATGCTTTGAATGTCATTAAGCTGCGGCAGATTTGGCAGAAAATGCCTGATTAGCATCATGACAAAACGTGGATACAAAAGAAATCTTTCCCTCTCCGGAGCCGTTATCTGATGAACGAACTCCGAGAAGAACATCTCTGAAAAGCTATAATTCTGATTATAGACCAATGCGATTATCCCTGATTGGATCTTTGATACTATATAATCAAATCCCGCTTTCTTTGCCGCGAAGCATACCATAAACACGTGTGCCAGAAATCGCCATTGCCCAATAAGTCCACTCTTCATATAGGATGTCTTAGTAACATCCAAACTATATCCTATCCTCATAAAGGCAGCCTGCCTAATACTTAACGGGAAATCTATAGGTCCATTTTCTTGCTCCTGTGTTCCCAGTTGCAGAACTTGACGCAACATGTCAGCAGAAAATACCAACGGCAGTCCAGCTATCCTTGTCCTTAGTACTGTTGGAGTGACAGTGCAATCGACTTGCAAATGTTCAAAAAATTGCCGCACATAGGGAATAACGATTTGGATGTTATGGGATAATACGAACGAGATCCTGGACTCCACCAGGAAATCCACCATCTGTCGGAAACCCTGCGCTTCAGGGATATTATGGTCAGGGGGAATGACCATATTATGCTTTGGAACAAACACTCTATCAGCCATGTCTACACAATAAGGAAAATATTAGAATTATTAAAAATAAATAAACTTGTTTAAACTCAAATTTGTTTTATTTTGAACTTGTGTAAGTACAAAATCCAACACATATGAATTTCTACAAGCTCAAGTAAAGGTTAAATTAAATAATTCAAATATATTGACAGACTCGAACAAACAGATTCGAAGTAACTTATTTTCGAGTTTAAAGTACCATTCGAGTCTAATGACCAATTCGAGTTTACTGACAAACTCGAATCAAGCCGTGAACAGACTCGAAGGAGTCGGCCATAACCATCACTAAAATCCATGATTTTAACCATTTTGGACTCAAAAAATCACATTTATTAGTCCTACTAGGTTCTAATCAATGATATTAGTAATTAATTTGAGTTTTTACCGGATTAAAGTTTGTAATTTTGAAAAACAAACCTTCTACCAATAAAACTTTAACATTCAGTGATTTTTGCTTAAATGGTGTATAAAACTACTTAAATCTTGTACAAAACACTTGTTTATACCTAGATCTATGAGTAGTATCGAACCCACACGGACAGAAACTCGACAAATAGTCTTTTTCTTGAAAGCGACAAACTCGACCAAATAGATTCGAAATCGCCAGACAGACTCGAGGGAACAAATTCGAAAACAGATGACTTAATGACCGTTACTGTTAACCTATTTATACCACCTACTTTCGAGTTTAGTGACAGATTCGAATCTACAGACAGATTCGAGCCCTTATATTTTCGAGTTTAATTTAAACTCGAATTCACCCCTGAAACTTTGAAAATTTCGAAAATTTTGAAATAAATTCAACTTATTAAATCTTATTGTGCAACGAAATAAACTATGCCAAATCTTTTACCCTAAGCACAAGATTTTCACGCAATGTTTATTTTATTCAACTATGAATGCACCCTCAATAATTTTTGACCTTTTTCCTAAGTAAAATAAAAATAAAAATAACTTAGAATTTTAAAATTTTGACCAAAAAATTAACTTAGACTTATACTACATTTATTAAAATTTACGACCTGTGCTAAACACTTAACAAATTATTTTTGATGAGCATAGTCAAAGAAAGGTTCAATCAGATAGCGGTGTCAGATACTCACTTTCAGTACTTAAACTTTCACACTTAGGGATTTTTGATTCCTTTGAATGTTTGGCGTGACATACCCATTTAGCCGATTGTCGGTATTTACCCCTTTAAACATGCTACATTTCGGAATTTCCCTTGGCATTTTTATTTATCATGAAATTATCTTACGTGACTCGGACATAGACATACTTTTATGATCAAGGCATACAGACAATGATTCTAACTTGTTGGTATTTGCAAACTTTCTTTAAAAGACAAACATCGGACACAGCTCTGTATTTTCATACAACAACGTGTCTTAGTTTGACTTAAGGTTTATTTTTAAAGCTAGAAAGACAGCGGTGACAGGTCTGTACCGACGTACAACAAAGCGACTTATCTTGCTAACCCGAATTAAAACAGAGGCAACAGGTCTGTACTTACGTACAACAGAGTTACATGTTTTTGACTCTCAATTTTGTATGATTTTTCTATTCTTTTCATTTTAAGATGTATTTGATGTTGCTATACATCCCCAGAAAGTTTGCATACCTGATTTAGACTTAAAATTTGTATGTCTGGTACATAAAAATTATGACCGATTGGTCATACATCTAAGTTAGGGACACGTTTGACTTTTTCTTGAATATTTTATTAGCCTTGGGACTCCCTATATGTATTATGCCTACCAACACATCAAACTAAAATAAAGTATAACACTTAGAATTTTAGGTTCATTATGTGTGAAAGCCTAAACACTTAGAGTTTGTAACGACTGTGCTAATTTTCGTCACTTTGAACCTATGCATCTAAGACTTAACTCCTTTTCTGATATTCTCTTTTTTTTTAAATTTTTTATGGTTTTATCTCTTTTTTCTTTTGTTTTTCATAAGAAATAGCAATAAAACAAGATAACCTACTAACTTACTAAAAATAGAAACTATCCTAATTTAGCAAACTTACTATAAAGAGAAAGAAATACTACAGCAATAAAAGGAAATAAACTTCTACTAAGGTCAAATTACTCTGGGTTGCGCATTCCATTTAGTTGAATCAAATATTTAAACTGTGACTTATCAAAGGCTTTGGTAAATAAATCAGCATTATTATCGTCCGTTGCCACTTTTACCAATTTGATTAAGTTTTTTTCAGCACAATCACGAATAAAATGATGCCTTATGTCTATGTGCTTTGTTTTACTGTGTTTAACTGGATTATTCGTTATAGCGATTGTAGATTGGTTATCTATCCTAATAGGAGTTTGAGTGTAAGCCAAACTGTAATCCCGCAATTGTTGTTGTATCCACAGAACCTGTGAGCAGCAACTACCAGCAGCAACATACTCGGCCTCGCACGTTGACACGGCTACTGACGTTTGTTTCTTGCATTGCCAGGAAACCAGTCTCCCTCCTAGGAATTGACAACCTCCAGTTGTTGATTTGCGCGTCAAGCTGCATCCTCCGTAGTCAGAATCCGTGAACGCCTCCAACTCTAGATCTCCCTCCGCGTGATACCAAAGTCCCAGCTTCGGTTTCGACTTGAGGTATCGTAGAATCCGCTTCACAGCTTTCATGTGCATCTCCTTTGGATTAGCTTGAAACCTAGCACAAATACACACAGCAAACATGATGTCAAGTCTTGAAGCAGTTAAATACATAAGTGATCCAATCATGGCCCGATATAACGTCGGATCCACATCGGTATCACTTTCAGTACCCGGTCCGAGATTGTGATTCACTTGAATCGGCGTGCTGAAATGGGCAGTCAGTTTCGTCCCTTCCATCCTGAAGCGTTCCAATATGTCATAGACATACTTCGTCTGATGGATAAACATATCTTCCTTCTTCTGGTCAACTTGTAACCCCAAAAAGAAATTTAACTCTCCCATTGCACTCATCTCGAATTTCGACTTCATCACCTTCTCGAAATCTTTGCACATTTGTTCGTCTGATGATCCAAAAATGATATCATCGACGTACACTTGTACCAAGATGAAGTGTTCTCCCTTTCTCTTAACGAACAGTGTACTATCTATCCTACCCCTTTCAAACCTGTTTTCTAATAAATGGTTGGATAAAGTCTCGTACCACGCCCTTGGTGCTTGATGCAATCCATATAGAGCCTTATCTAAACGATATACTCTATCTGGATATTTTGGATCTGTAAATCCGGGCGGCTGTTCTACATACACCAGCTCCTTCACTTTCCCATAGAGGAAAGCACTCTTAACATCTAGTTGATATACCTTAAAGCCCTTGAAGGAAGCAAAAGCCAGAAACAACCTAATGGCTTCCAGCCTAGCTACTGGCGCAAACACCTCATTGTAATTGATTCCCTCCTCTTGGTTGAAACCCTTTACAACTAACCTAGCCTTGTTGCGAGTGACTATACCCCGATCGTCTCTTTTGCACTTAAAAACCCATTTGGTTCCTATGGCAATATCCTCTCGAGGTAATGGAACTAACTCCCACACTTCTAGTTTCCTGAACTAAGAGAGTTCTTCCTGCATCGCTTCAACCCGGGAGTTATCCTTTAGTGCCATTTGCACATTTTTTGGCTCTACTTGCGAGATGAAACAAGAATAGAGGCAGGTATGATAGGCCTCGGAGTCATTTATCATCGACAACAACACAGTGTTGTTATTTAAACTACTCCTAGTCCTCACACCCTCGTTAGGATTTCCTATGATGCTTTCTATAGGATGGTTCTTGTTGATCCTAGAGGTCTCTATCTCGTCAACTCTCAGATTATCTCCTAAGTTAGATCCTATTTCACATAATGGGGGAACATCCTCAGATTCCACATTTTCCTCCTCGTGGACATTTTCCTCAGAGTTGGAATTTGTTGTCTGAGTCTGGTTCTCAGTTGAAGGTGCTTCTGGATCAGTGACTTCTGGAGATCCATCTTCAGTCGAAGTAGGCTCGGATGTGGATTGAAATGTAGACCTCGGAAAGGTATGACCTTCGTCATTCAGATGCAACGTCGCCATGTCCTTTTCGATTGTACCTGCATTTTCATCCAAAGGAATGTTAAATGACTCAAATAATTTATCATAGTCAAATATCCATTCCGGACCTGTTTGGGGTTCATGTGTATAACTTGTGACTTCAATGTTATACACAATCTCTACTATACCATTTGTTTTGTTAAAAACCCGTTTGTTTGGTGAGTTCGGCACATAACCTAGGAAGTATCCTTCGTCAGCCTTTTCACCAAACTTAGGTTGATGTTTTGTTCGCAGTAAAGTACATGGTACCCCAAACGGTTCGAAGCCAGTTAAATTAGGTGGCCGTGTATTCAAAATTTCATAACAGGTTTTGTTCAAAGATTTGACAGTTAGGACCCGGTTTAATATATGACATGCGGTATTCACTGCCTCCCCCCAAAACATGGTAGGAAGCTTTGAATCCGACAGCATAGTCCTAGCTGCCTCAATCAATGTCCTGTTCTTTCTTTCGGCCACCACATTTTGTTGAGGCTCATACGGTGCACTAAATTGATGCACTATGCCCTTTGATAGGCAATTTACACCAATTACAGTGTTTTTAAATTCTGTTCCATTATCACTACGTATCCTTTTAACCCGTGTTCCATAAGAATTCTCCACTTGGTCTAAGAACCCGATGAGGTTGGAAGCCGTCTCGTCCTTTGTACCTAGAAAGAAAACCCAAGAAAATCATGAGTAATCGTCAGTGATAACTAAACAATACCAACTATCTCCTATACTCCTTTTGTTGATTGGTCCGAAGAGATCCATATGCAACAAATCGAATGTAGAGGTTATGGAGTTCTGAGTCTTGGACTTGTGTGCCTTCTTATGTTGTTTGCCCTTCTTGCATGGTAAACACTTGTCCTCGAACTGAAAACTCTTCATAGGCACACCTTGCACCAACCCATTTTTTGTTATATAGTTCATTTTTCTTAGGTGCAAGTTTGCCATGTGTCTGTGCCACAACACTGATTCAGTCTCCGAAGCTTTAGACAATAAGAAGATCGGACCCATCGAAGTTTCCAGCTTGTTCATATCGAGCATGTACAAGTCATTCTTCCTTGGAGCCCGCATCAATATCCATTCTTCAGGAATCTTGAACCCCGGTTTTAGCACTAACGCTTCAGTGTCAGTGAACAGCACTGAATTCTTCTTGTCACAGATTTGAGATACACTAATGAGATTGTGAACCAGTTTATCAACGTGATAAACTTGATCCAACTTGATCGTCCCATTAGTGACCACTCCAGTACCCGTGATGTTTGCTCCTTTATTTCCCGCGAATGATACAAATCCCCGATTCCCACCCTTGAAGTTTGTAAGGAGACTTCTTTCCCCTGTCATGTGCCTGGAGCATCCACTGTCGACGAACCATTTGTTGTTTGGACCTGTAGTGATCTCCTGCACATGAAAGAAAATAGGTTAGTTATCACGGGGAACCCAAGCCATAATTGACTTGGTTATACCATTCTCGTCCACATACTTAAACTCTTTCAAATACCCATCTCGCCTTTCAGGTGACTTGGGTCATTGAACAGGAGTTTGTTGTGTTGCCGAGTGATGTAAATTCACTCTTTGCCTTTGAGTAGGCATTTGTTGTGGAGCTCTTGAATAATTCCGATTATATTGCATTTCAGATTGAGATCCCTAAGCTCTAACCGGTGTGTGATGTTTAATAGGAGTGTGTGACCTAACTGGAGTATATGCTCTGCTAGGTGTTGTGCTCCTATATTGTTGTTGAGGTCCAGACCTAGATTGATTTACGACTCGATTCGGTGAATTAGTCCTAACCACTTCCTTTGGTCCACCCTTTACCGGTATTTGTTTCACAACTTGTTTTGGTGCAGCCTGCACAGTTTTATCGGTACTCTGAGAACTACTAGTGCTCGCCACACTTGTTGAAGGCTTAGATTGTGTTGGCTTCCCTGTCTTAGGTGTAACTTCAGTTTTCCTAAGCGGACAGTTAGAAGCAACATGCCCCTTTTCATGACATCTAAAGCAGGACATCTTGTCAATGGACTTCTTGTGTGTGCCCTTAGTCTTAGGTGTCTCACTTGTGTCCTTGTCTTTTTGAACATCTATTGTGACTGGTTCATCGTCCTGATCATTAAAATCAATTTTACGTTTTCCTGCAGGTGTTTCACTGGAGGAAGACACAAATTTGACTTTCTTAACCTTGACGTTTGTATCAGTCACCTTAGGTGTATTTTCTTTTACAGGCTCAGATATAGGTGTAGGTATGTCCTCTAAGTCTACTGATTTCTCAGTTTTCTCCTGAGGTTGAGGCACGTAGTTTGCATTAAAAGGAGGAGGAATCTCATGAAATCCTAGACCTACAGGCTTTTTAGATTGGCGTTGAGCATCTAAAACTTTCCCTAGGTTCAGACTTGAATTCCTAAACTTTTCTAGCTTACTATTAGCCTCGGCTACCTTCACCTTAGTTTCAGCTAGCTCTACTTCTTTGGTCTTAAGATCTTTGGTCAAGGCCTATACATGCTCATACATCAGTTTTAATCTAACACACTGTTCACTCAGCTTGTCTTTTAGAACTATGACATCCTGTGCATCAGCTTTAAGCTTATCCCTAAGATCTTGCTTAATGTCATTCAGGCTAGCATTATCAGATTTTAAAGACTCATTTTGAGCAGATATGGTTTTATGTGATTCTAATACCAGATTCAACCTGTCGTTAGAAGTAACACATAACACACATAATTCATGGAAAAGAGAGTAATTCAGACTTACCTTTGTGTGTTCTGATTCGACGTTGGCCATTTGAGCGGCAAACTCCAGAAGCGTCTGATCATTCGACTTCTCCACCCACATCAGACTGCTATCCCTTGTGGTCTGCTCTTCCCCTTCACATCCATTCTCGGTGACTTCAGCCATGAAAGCTCTAGCATTAGATTCCGGATGTGAGCTCCAGTCGTAGGTACCATCCAGCTGTCTGTCTGATGTGACATTTGATAATAGACCAGCTATATTGGCTTGACCGGAAGATGAACTCGGAAGGTAACTCTGTTGAGACTGGTTCTGAAACTGTCCATGATGCTGATTCTGCCCTTGGTAACTATCTACCTTTGGTCTCTGACACTCTCTGGCGAAGTGTCCCAAACCTTGACAATTGTAGCATTTGACCCTGGACTTATCAAAGCCAATTCCCTTATTATTCATATTCAGATTCCTCCTAGTCCGTTTGATGAATCTTTTAACCCGTTGGGTTACCATGGCCAGTTGCCATTTGAGATCCATCTCCACAAGGTCGTCAGGGTCTACCTGATCATAGTCTTCATCCCAGAGTGCAGGATCGTTTATTTTCCCTTGAACGCAGTTCCCATATGCGGCCACAAATGATGCCAATAAATTTAAATGTTCTTCGACCGACTTCGCGCTCATGGGCATCTTAGAGTATCCCTGAGATGTTGATGCCTGAGTTGCCTGAGGTCGCTGTTCTTCTGATCTTCCCAACCCTAAGAACGCTCTATTCAGTGTGTCATCAGTCTCTGCTGGTGACGACGTTTCTCCGGTGAAAAACGCTGTAGCAGTCTTCGTATCTGCTGCAACCGAAGGTTTTGATTTTCCAAAATACATGGCTGGATTTTGGACTTGTTCATAATCTGTTTCGGCCTTCAGTAGCTCGAAATGATAAGCCCGCAACGTTCCCACTATATCCTCCAATGATTGAGTATAATACTTATCTTCATTAAGCTTAATCATAGCCACATACATCGCCCATTTGGCTGGTAAGGCATCAAGAAGCTTATTGTTCTTTTCTGTGTCATTATACTCACTGTCGTGACTCTCAAGCTCTGTCAGCAGATGATAAAAGCGGGTGATGGTGTCGTCCAGCTGTTCATCCTTCAAAGCCTTGAAAATAGAAAACTGCTGTTTCAACAATTCCATGCGCTTCCTTCGAACACTCGGATTACCCTCACACCTCTTTTCCAGCAACTCCCAAAGCTCCTTAGATGTCTTTTGATTGCGGAATGTGTGTAGTATATCCTGAGGCAAAGCCATTCGAATAATCGAGAGAGCTCTGTTCTCGGCTTCATATAGTTTCTTATCATCCTCCTTCATCATTTGATATGATAAGACTCTTTGACGGCCTTCAACTTCTGAGATAGGTGGAATGTATCCTTCGTCAATACATACCCACATTCGCATGTCGTTGAAACGCACAAAATCGGCAAACCGATCTTTCCACCAATAGTAGTATTCAAGTTTCATCAGCTTAGGCGGAGTATTAGCCTTCCCGACCTCATGATCCATTTCTAGAAACTTTTGAAGATTTGACATCGTTTCAAAAGTAATTGAATTGTAACTTAATAACATTAATTCGAAACTAATTTAAGTTAATTCTTTCGACTTTTGGTAGATTCGAATATAATTAAGTTTAAATCTATTTGGGATTAAATTCGATTAAGTTTTGAAATTCAATTAAATTCGAACTTGATGACAGATTCGAAAGTTGTGAAGACCACCCCTTACGGGGCAGTTCTCACCAGTCTAGGTCCCACATCATGCAATACGATATCAATCAAACTAAGATAGAGTAATTATAATGCGGAAAATTAAATTACAGTACAAGCTATTAAGATTTAAGTTTATTACAGATTAAGTTTTTAAATTAAACTTATAAAGGGGCACAAGTCTAATCTAATTAATATCATCATATTATCAAAATAAATCTACCCAGATCACCATAATATCGTCATCCAATTAGTACCAAAAGGGGGTCGCTGAGTAGAGGTCTATGAAACTTCTGTCTTGAGCGTGTAAGACCTAAGAACTAGGTCCGGCAGGTGACTTTCCTTTGCCTTTTCCTGTAAAAAAAATGTGAAGTAGCAACCATAAGCAACGCTTAGTGAGTAAATAGATTTTCAAATTTACATGCATGTCAAGCGGATCATCAATCTAGCGTGATATGTCTTGGCTGCCGCTTCAGCCCTCATGATTGAGACATAGAAATCATAGAGTCGGATGATGCTCAGGCCACGCTCACGCTTAAATTGTGGGGATCAGCCACATACTGGGCTAGCTACCAGTAAATCAACGTGGTGGAACATCGGAGGTCATTACCAAGTTCATTTGAACTGGTGAAATAGCCAGGTCTAGAACAATAGACCAATCAAGGCTAATCAAGCTGAATCAATATAACAAGTCTATTCAATGATGAAGCATAAGTAGTCAATGTCATGATAGCAGTAGTCTCAAAGCAGTATCAGAATGAATTATAAATGCAATAACATAAGAAATGATGATCAAATAGCTATCATGATCCACTGGGCAACACCTAACCATGGTGTGCACAGGTCACAATCCAGCTGATAATATAAATGTCAAATCGATCTAGCATCAACAATATGTCTCAACCGGAAATTCAAGCATGTTAAATCTGAATATCTATAACTCACAGTGTTGGGTCTTTATCAAACAGATATAAAATCTGCCACCTGAGTTATCTCAGGATTTTATCTCAATCTATTCTCTGTCAAATCAAATCGGACCCGCTTTATAAATCTTTAAATCTTTGTTCAGAATTTCACTGAACCTGTCCAGAATTATAATATCAATCTCATATAAATATCATCATCTTCTAACTTTTAAATTCCTTATTTTTATCTTTAAAATATTTATTTTATCTGATTCTGATAACTGATCATTCATAAATCTTTCTTTCAATTAAATTTATTGTTTCATTAATTCTCAAGGGTCAATATATATACATATATATAAAACTAAAATAGAATACTATTTTGAAAATAAAATTAAAGTCAAATCAAATCTTCAGAATATGTACCTTGAATTTAATATTAGAATAGGAGCTTTCATTTAATATTTTAGTCAAATTTCAACTTTGAGGACCAACATTTCGAATCTATTGTCCAACACCTAATCTTCATTCGAATCTATTAGATTCGAAACATACATTTCGAATTTGTGAATAGGTTTGAACACCCACATAATTACATTCGATGGCTTAGTTCGAATCTATTTGACATTTCGAATCTAATGGATAGATTCGAATATAATTCGAATTTAATTAAATTTCGAGTTTGTTCTATGTATTTTCGAGTTTGTTCTTGGCATTCTCGAATCTGTTCATGTTTACAGCTTTAAAACATGAATTTCTAAGGCATAAATCACAAATATGATAAATATTAAACCTATGTTTGATTATATTATACTTATTCTAGTTAAACTCCATAAAAATAGCTTTAAATTTCATAAAACTAATAAATTCGAAAATACCGAATATATATAAAAACGTAAAAATATCAATTCTTACCTCAAATTCGTATGCAATCTCGCAGGAGATAGTATATTCGTGTAGTATTCTCCGAGATCTTTCTAACGGTATATATATCTTGATAATCGGACGGTCGGTTTGGAAGAAAGTTTAGAGAGAAGGTAGAGAGAGAGTAGAGAGAGAAAGTTAGAGAGAGAGAGTAGAGAGAGAGAGAATGTGAGTTTTTGATATAAAATTCACGTTTATATACTTCATCTAGTTATATTTGCTAGCTAACCCACTTTCATTTTTTGTATATTATATCTCTTTTATTTAATTCTCTTTAATAATTTATTAATTCATAAATATAAATTTTTATATAATTTTAATTAAATATTTCATTACTTAATTAAATTATAATTCAAATAATGTAACATTATTACATTAGCGGCTCAAAATATTACTGAATTTACGACTAGATCAAAAGTTAGGTTGTTACAGAATGGGCTCCACCACGCACAAACTTCGTCCCCGAAGTTAGCTATGTTCGAACAGACTTGGATAAGTAGCTTTCATGACATCTCTGGATTCCCAAGACTGATGCGAACCTTTGTGGTGTTTCCACTGGACGAGCACCATCTGTATCTCTTTATTCCGAAGCTTTTTGGTCTTCGAGTCCAGAATACGTTCTGGCTCTTCAACCACGCGAAGCTTCTCATCAATCTGCAGGTTAACATGTGGTATCTGAACTTCCCTTTCGTCAGCTAAACTCTTTCTCAGATGACTGACATGAAATACAGGATGTATTCCAGCTAAGTCAGCCGGTAGTTCAAGACAATAAGATTGATTTCCAATCTTTTCCACAATCTTGAACGGACCAATAAATCTCGGAGCTAGCTTGTTTCTTTTAATAAACCGCACCACATTCTTCATTGGGGATACTTTCAACATCACCCAATCGTTAACTGCAAAACTGATTGATCTGTGCTGGTTATCATAATATGACTTCTGCCTGCTCTGAGCTTCAAGAATATTTCTTCTAACAAGTTGAATCTTTTCGTGTGTCAACTGTAGAAGGGCAGGACCCGCTATAGGCGATTCACCTGTTTCACGCCAACAGGTGGGAGTTCTGCACTTTCTTCCGTACAAAGCTTCAAAAGGAGCCATCTTGATCGTAGAATGATAACTGTTATTGTATGAAAATTCGACCAACGGCAAGTGGTCATCCCAGTTTCCACCTAAATCAAGAACGCAGGCACGAAGCATATCTTCAAGAGTAAGGATAGTACGCTCACTCTGACCATCTGCACTTGGATGATAAGCAGTACTCATAGAAATCCGAGTACCCATCCCATCTTGTAGTGCTTGCCAGAATCTGGATGTGAAGCGACTATCACGATCAGATACAATAGACTTTGGCACACCGTGACGAGAAATAATTTATGTGATGTACAACTGTGCCAATCTATCCAGAGAATAAGTTTCTTTCATTGGAATGAAATGTGCTGATTTCGTTAAACGATCAACGACTACCCAGATAGAGTCGTGCTGTCTTTTGGTCTTTGGCAGCTTCGTAATGAAGTCCGTTGTTATATGCTCCCACTTCCATTCAGGAACTGGCAGTGGTTGCATATCCCCGAAGGGTTTCTGGTGTTCTGCCTTAACCATTTGACATACTTTGCAGCTTTCAACACGTTTTCCGATGTCTTTCTTCATTCCTGGCCACCAGTAGTCAGCTTTCAGATCAAAATACATCTTTGAGCTGCCAGGATGAACAGATAACTTGGACTGATGAGCTTCGGATAGAAGGGTGCTACGGATTGAACCATACTTAGGAACCCAGATTCGGTTTCCCTTGAGACAGTGAAGTCCCAAATGGTTCAGAGTCAGAAATTGTAGTTGCCCTTTTAGATTTTCAGAATCTATGTTCTCTTCTTTCAGCGCTTCAGTTTGAGCAATTCTGATGTCTTCAATAAGATCAGAAGAGAATATTACAGGAGTTAAGGCATAGCAGCACTTTTCTGGATACACTTTTCTACTCAATGCATCCGCGACAACATTTGCTTTGCCGGGATGATATAAGATCTCGCAATCATAATCCTTGATAAGCTCCAAGGAACGACGCTGCTTCATATTCAGATCTTTTTGAGTGAAAAGATGTTTGAGACTCTTGTGATCGGTGTAGAGCTGACACCGAGTCCCATATAAATAGTGACGCCAGATTTTCAAAGCAAAGGTAACGGCAGCCAACTCAAGATCATGAGTTGGTGCACTTTTCTCGTAGTCTTTTAATTGCCTTGAAGCATAGGCAATTACTTTTCCCCTTTGCATCAGAATACATCCTAAGCCAGTACCAGAGGCATCGCTATAGACGACGAAATCATCATTACCTTCTGGCAAGGCTAGGATCGGCGCTTGAATCAACTTTTGCTTCAGAATATCGAATGCCTCTTGCTGTTTATCGGTCCAAACGAAAGGAGTATTCTTTCGTGTTAACATTGTAAGCGGCACAGCAATCTTTGAGAAGTCCTTTATGAATCGCCGGTAATAACCGGCCAATCCAAGGAAACTTCGGATTTCAGAGGCATTGCGAGGTGTTTGCCATTTCTGAACGGCCTCGACTTTCGAAGGGTCAACGGAAATCCCTTCGCCAGAAACAACATGGCCAAGGAACTGGATCTATAAGAATCAAGATAGAAATTCAAATTCTGAGGTGAATCATAGAATAGTTAAGGAAACAGCTCAAGACATATAAAATAGAGATTATACCTGTCTGAGCCAGAATTCGCACTTAGAAAACTTTGCATAGAGTCTTTCTTTTCTTAATAACTCTAGCAATTGCCGCAGATGAATAGAATGATCAGCCTCCGTTTTGGAGTAAATCAGAATATCGTCTATGAACACGATAACTGATTTATCCAACGTTGGTCTGCACACGCGATTCATGAGATCCATGAACGCCGCTGGTGCATTCGTTAATCCAAACGGCATTACGAGAAATTCGTAATGACCGTATCTTGTACGGAAAGCTGTCTTCGGTATATCCTCATTTCTAACTTTCAACTGATGATACCCAGAACGGAGATCTATCTTTGAGAAATAACTAGCTCCTTGTAGTTGATCAAACAGATCATCAATCCTGGGCAGAGGATATTTATTCTTTATGGTAACCTTGTTCAACTCGCGGTAGTCGATGCACATACGGAAAGTTCCGTCTTTCTTTTTAACAAATAGAACAGGTGCACCCCACGGAGAAGAACTTGGTCGGATAAACCCCTTCTCTAACAGTTCTTGCAGTTGCTTTGACATTTCCTGCATTTCTGCAGGTGCAAGTCTGTATGGAGCTTTTGCGATAGGAGCCGCACCAGGAACCAAGTCAATACTGAACTCGACTTGTCGTTCCGGTGGCACTCCGGAAATGTCATCAGGAAATACGTCTGGGAACTCACAGACGATAGGAATATCGGACAAAGATTTCTTTTCAGAGCTGGACTCAGATAGAGCATAACAAAGGTAAGAGTCGTGACCTTTAGACAAGTATTTGTGAGCCTTTTCTATAGACATGAAACAATGTGCACCTTTCCTCTTCTCGCCCTTGATCTCCAATACTCGGCCGTCTGAAGACTTGATTCTGATGACTCGCCGGTTGCAGATAATTGTAGCCTCGTTGTTCATTAGCCAATCCATGCCGATGATGACGTCAAACTCTTTCAAGGGAATCGGGATAAGGTCCAGGTTGAACACGATATTATCAACAAGTAGAGTACAATTACGGTAAACAGAATCAGCCATAACATAACTGTTACTGGCTGTCTCAATGTCAAGTACAACAGGAAGCTTTGACGGGGACTTATATAATCTTTGAGCAAAAGATGTAGATATGAAAGAACGACTAGCGCCAGAATCAAATAGCACACGAGCAGGTATCGTATTTAACAGAAACGTAGCAGTGACTACGTCAGGTGTTTCTCTCGCTTCCTCGGCTGTTATTTGAAAAGCTCGAGTCTTTGCAGTCGGCGTTGCAGCAGAACTCTTAACTGTAGACCCTCCAGCTGATGACTGAGACTGATAACGCGACCCGCTACGACACTGATACATAAAGTGTCCCCTTTTTCCACATTTTGCACATCCACGTCCTTGCTGTGGACATTCTTCACTACTATGACCGATCATGTTGCACGCGAAGCAAGTAACGTCATCCGGATTACATAGTCCCATGTGTGATCTTCGGCATCGCTTACAGAATCGTGGTTCATTCGTTAGGGAATAAGCTTGTGCTTTCTGTTGTGAACTATGCTGAGATTGTTGGGACTGAGACTTATTCGGCTTAAAGAATCTGCCAAATCGCTGTTTCTTTGGGGGAGACGGATTCATCGGGTTAGTAGACGGAGCATAAAGCTGATCGCCGTACTCTAAGTAACCTCGCTCAATTTGTCTAGCCGCTTCTACCATTTCCAAGTAACTCTTGTATTTGATCGCGCTCATCGGATGTCTGTATCTTGGATTGAGTCCTACACGAAATCTATTCATCTTTCTCTCCTCGGTAGCTACTTGATATGAGGAGTAACCGCATAGACGTGAAAACTCGTGTTCGTATTCATCAACTGTCTTCGTTCCCTGAGTCAGCTGCATCAACTGTACCTCCATCTTACCTTGTTGGTCAATCGGGCAGTACTTTGCATTGAACATTTCAAGAAACTGCTCCCATTCTAAAGTCTGAATCACCTCCTCACCATAGATACTTCGCTGGGTTTTCCACCAGGCACGAGCAGCTCCCACAAATAGTGCAGATGCATAACTTACTTTCTTCGAATCTAAACAATCAGAAATCCTGAAGATTTCTTCAGTATGACTAATCCAATCCATCGCCTGAATCGGATTAACTGTACCCTCGAAGTTCAGGGCACCGCTGGCTTTAAAATCTTTAAATTTGCAGCCTTTTGGCTGAGCTATTTGGGTTTCTGGATTTGAATTATCAGAATCAGATTCATTGGTCTGGACTTGCTTTTCTTTTCTCTTATTTTTCTTATCATTACGTCTTTTAGCTTCGGCCTCATCTCTGGCCTGAAACTGTTCTTGCATAATCTTATTCTGTTGTTCTGAGTGTTGTGCTAGTAATTGTTGCATCATCTCAAACATTTGTTGTGGGGTCATGTTGCTTGGTATGTCACCTGATCCTGATCCTGACATCTTAGCTGAAAATTAAAATCAATTAACTATCAGTTTATAGACTTAGATCTATGTACCCTTTTTCCCATCCTAATAGTCTGTACATCCTATCTCAGTTCAAACCACCTAAATGATTGATACATATATATTGCTTCAGTTTGAGACCAAGTATACTCACGTAATACTTGATTCACTCAAACTATGGTCTCTGATACCATCCTGTGAAGACCACCCCTTACGGGGCAGTTCTCACCAATCTAGGTCCCACATCATGCAATACGATATCAATCAAACTAAGATAGAGTAATTATAATGCGGAAAATTAAATTACAGTACAAGCTATTAAGATTTAAGTTTATTACAGATTAAGTTTTTAAATTAAACTTATAAAGGGGCACAAGTCTAATCTAATTAATATCATCATATTATCAAAATAAATCTACCCAGATCACCATAATATCGTCATCCAATTAGTACCAAAAGGGGGTCGCTGAGTAGAGGTCTATGAAACTTCTGTCTTGAGCGTGTAAGACCTAAGAACTAGGTCCGGCAGGTGACTTTCCTTTGCCTTTTCCTGTAAAAAAAATGTGAAGTAGCAACCATAAGCAACGCTTAGTGAGTAAATAGATTTTCAAATTTACATGCATGTCAAGCGGATCATCAATCTAGCGTGATATGTCTTGGCTGCCGCTTCAGCCCTCATGATTGAGACATAGAAATCATAGAGTCGGATGATGCTCAGGCCACGCTCACGCTTAAATTGTGGGGATCAGCCACATACTGGGCTAGCTACCAGTAAATCAACGTGGTGGAACATCGGAGGTCATTACCAAGTTCATTTGAACTGGTGAAATAGCCAGGTCTAGAACAATAGACCAATCAAGGCTAATCAAGCTGAATCAATATAACAAGTCTATTCAATGATGAAGCATAAGTAGTCAATGTCATGATAGCAGTAGTCTCAAAGCAGTATCAGAATGAATTATAAATGCAAAAACATAAGAAATGATGATCAAATAGCTATCATGATCCACTGGGCAACACCTAACCATGGTGTGCACAGGTCACAATCCAGCTGATAATATAAATGTCAAATCGATCTAGCATCAACAATATGTCTCAACCGGAAATTCAAGCATGTTAAACTCTGAATATCTATAACTCACAGTGTTGGGTCTTTATCAAACAGATATAAAATCTGCCACCTGAGTTATCTCAGGATTTTATCTCAATCTATTATCTGTCAAATCAAATCTGACCCGCTTTATAAATCTTTAAATCTTTGTTCAGAATTTCACTGAACCTGTCCAGAATCATAATATCAATCTCATATAAATATCATCATCTTCTAACTTTTAAATTCCTTATTTTTATCTTTAAAATATTTATTTTATCTGATTCTGATAACTGATCATTCATAAATCTTTCTTTCAATTAAATTTATTGTTTCATTAATTCTCAAGGGTCAATATATATACATATATATAAAACTAAAATAGAATACTATTTTGAAAATAAAATTAAAGTCAAATCAAATCTTCAGAATATGTACCTTGAATTTAATATTAGAATAGGAGCTTTCATTTAATATTTTAGTCAAATTTCAACTTTGAGGACCAACATTTCGAATCTATTGTCCAACACCTAATCTTCATTCGAATCTATTAGATTCGAAACATACATTTCGAATTTGTGAATAGGTTCGAACACCCACATAATTACATTCGATGGCTTAGTTCGAATCTATTTGACATTTCGAATCTAATGGATAGATTCGAATATAATTCGAATTTAATTAAATTTCGAGTTTGTTCTATGTATTTTCGAGTTTGTTCTTGGCATTCTCGAATCTGTTCATGTTTACAGCTTTAAAACATGAATTTCTAAGGCATAAATCACAAATATGATAAATATTAAACCTATGTTTGATTATATTATACTTATTCTAGTTAAACTCCATAAAAATAGCTTTAAATTTCATAAAACTAATAAATTCGAAAATACCGAATATATATAAAAACGTAAAAATATCAATTCTTACCTCAAATTCGTATGAAATCTCGCAGGAGATAGTATATTCGTGTAGTATTCTCCGAGATTTTTCTAATGGTATATATATCTTGATAATCGGACGGTCGGTTTGGAAGAAAGTTTAGAGAGAAGGTAGAGAGAGAGTAGAGAGAGAAAGTTAGAGAGAGAGAGTAGAGAGAGAGAGAATCTGAGTTTTTGATATAAAATTCACGTTTATATACTTCATCTAGTTATATTTGCTAGCTAACCCACTTTCATTTTTTGTATATTATATCTCTTTTATTTAATTCTCTTTAATAATTTATTAATTCATAAATATAAATTTTTATATAATTTTAATTAAATATTTCATTACTTAATTAAATTATAATTCAAATAATGTAACATTATTACATTAGCGGCTCAAAATATTACTGAATTTACGACTAGATCAAAAGTTAGGTTGTTACAAAAGTCTCCAAACTCGAAGGTCAAGTCAAACTCGAATACCCAGCAGATTCGAAGCACCCTGTTCGACTATAGTCCAAACTCAAAGCAAACTCGAATCAAATAAACTCGAATTATCTCTCAAACCAACTCGAAAGGAGTGGATTTTGGTTAGACTCGAGACTAAGAAAAACCCAAATTACTCCTAACAGATTCGAGCGCCGTAAACTCAAAAAACGGCTAATACTTCGATTTCTTAACGTTTTGCAGATTAAATCAATATTTTTACAACGAAAAATATTGATTTCGATCAAAAACGTTAAAAACACGAAGTATTTCCCGGATGACAATCTGCTAAGCTCGAAAAACACGAAAAACACGAGAACTTGAGAGATCAACCGTCCAAAAGCGTCAAGAAACCTAGGATGTATATTTATGAACACGAAGAACACTAAGAACACCCCGTAGGCTCTGATACCACTTGTAAGGTCTACACACTACGGATCTATCTAGACGCGAGACCGTCAACGAGTGCGGAATCCTCGTTAACGGGTTGACGGAAACAACTGTCACTCGGAACACGGAGACTATCAGTAAGCTGTAGGAACGACGACGGACGCACCTATGAATTGATTCTCTCCGAAACAACACTAATAACTCTGATAAACTCGAAATCGCCTTTTGCTTAATCTCTCTCGAATTCTGCAAAAAGTCCCTTAATGATTCGAGTTAATCCCTAATTATAGAGGCTCATTCGAGTTTGTCATGGGCCAAACTCGAATCAGGCCCAAGGGCCATTCGAGTTTGTCCCCTTGACACTCTCGAATCTGCCTAAGAATGTACATTCGAATCTGCCTAAGTAACTCATTCGAATCTGACCTAGATTCGAATCCCAGTACTTGGAGATTTCGAATTTACTCTTTCACATATTTAACTTAGTATTGAAACTTATGTTTTCAACTTATGCTTGAATTTATCTTTGAACTTTATGTTTGAACTTCTTGTAATACGTTACATCAAGTTCAAACATACAATCGATAACTGTCAAACATATATAAACATATATATCAAACACTCGTTAATTCTCAATACTTTGAATATTACTTAAACCAAAATGCTAGATCGCTTAGACTGCTATCGTCACACAGGGTGTACCAACAAAAAACACAAAAGTATTTGATATAGGGTAATCTTTTGTTGATTAGCTCAAAGGGAGTTTTGTTGAAGCGTTTATGGATTATGTAGTGGCAACCGCTTCGGCCCACAGAAACATTGGCAACTTTGAATAGGCAAGCATTGTTCGAGCGACTTCCACCAGAGTTCGGTTTCGTATTTCGACAATCTCATTTTGTTGTGGAGTCCTGGTAGCAGAATATTGATGATGAATGCCTTTCAATCTCAGGAAAGTTTCAAGAACCAAATTATTGAATTTTGTGCCTTGATCTGTTCTGATGAATTGGGCAGCTGACTGCAACTTTGTCTCAACAAGTTTGATTAGATAGATGATATGTTGAGGAGCTTCATCTTTGGTTCGCAAGAATCGGACATATGTGTATCTGGAATAATCATCCACTACAACCAACACATAGTGCTTTCTGTTGATACTTTGGATTCTCATTGGTCCACATAAGTCCATGTGGAGAAGCTCTAACGGCTTTTTGGATGTGGGTTCGGGTTTGGGTTTATGTGTTGCTCTCTTCATTTTTCCTTTTTTCGCATGCTCCGCAAAGATGATCTTTATCGTACCGGAGCACTGGCAAACTCTGACAAGAATTTTTTAGACCAGTTTGTTTATGTTGTCAAATTTAGGTTAGATAAACGATGATGCCACAACCAAGAGTCTTTTTTTGAGGCCTTGGAGAGTAGGGAAATGCTTTCTTTCAGTTTGAGTTTTGCCAGATCGATAGTATATAAGTTTGAGTTTCGGGATCTTGACAGTAGTTCATTTCCCGATTCAGTTCTCACACTACATTTGGTAACTTTAAAGTTCCCCTCGAGACCCTTATCATAGAACTGTCATATGCTAAAGAGATTGTGAACCAATCCAGGTACATAGTTCACATGTTGGATGATGAGATTTTCTGAAACTAAATCTCCATGACCAACGATCGGTAAATGACTGTCATTCCCAAATTTAACTGAGCCGCAATGTTCCTCGACGTAGTTAGACAATAACTCAACTCTACCAGTCATGTGACGAGAGCATCTCGAATCCATTACCCATGTTTTTACCTGTCATTGAAATCAGGTAAGTAACCACATAAAGCACCTTTCTATCACTAACCGTATTCTGAACTGGTGTGTCCAGAAAACTTGTATAGTTAAAAGCGGGTCGTGAACTGTGTGCACAGGTACCATTCAGCATAAGATCAATCAGACACTACGGAAACCCATTGAAGAATGGGTTTTTTCAGGTTAGCACAAGATGGAATTCCAAATATATGTAACAGAATATTTGTAGGAACCCATTTTTTATTAGTGTCGCAACTTGATGCAGAAATCTTTTGGACCCATTTGAATATTGGACTTTTGGATTTCGTTTCAACTTTGGGTTGTTTGTAACCCTCAGATTTGGTATGTTTGACAGGCCTTTTCTCTATCCAGAGTTTGGTGCATTTGATTCCTTTTGATTTCTCATGGCATTTTTCAAGTTTTGAATTTCTTTTCAGGAACAGAAGTACATGAAGTAGATGAACATGAACCAACAAATTTTTTCATTACATAACAAGGTTTTGAAAGTCTATTTACATTCATGTTTTTCCCTCTTACATTTAATTTACTTCTTGAAACAGAATTGTTGGAAATGACATGCAATGACACAGATGCCTTCTTGAAAAATGAAGCTTGCTTGATTGCTTTTTTGGAATCATTCAGATGATCTTAAACATCAGACAAATTTGAATCAGTTACATGTGAACTCTTAGACTGAGAAGAAATTCCTGAGTGAGTAGGTTTCGTAGAATACTTGAAATTCTTTGTAGGAGAATGTCTAGTATCCTTTGAAACATTGTTTTTGAGATTTGTTGAGCACTCACCTTTGAGGGTTCTCGGAGGAACTTTCGATATTTCTTTGCCTTTTTCAACATTAGGTACAATGGTGTTTTTGAAAATTTTGACTGGCAGTGCAGAAACCTTTGCTTTTGATTCATTAAAGAGAGTGGAGAGCCTGGTTTGTTTCAGTTGAGAGATTTCATTTTCCAAGTCCTTGATGATAGTCAGGTATGTAGCCAGGTCATCATCATTGGAATTTAAAATTTTGTTCTTTGATTAAGAACAGTTTTCTCTCTTTTTCAAAAACGATTCTCTGCTTTTCTGCCAACTCTACCGAAGGTTGGGTGTGAAAGGAAGAAATTTGTATTTGTAAGTCAGTGTGAAAACCTTGATACGCAATATCCAGAACTGTTTTTTCAAAACCTTTGCAAATAAAATTCTCCTCACCTTTCAAAATTTCTTTTTCAAGATGTGTGATTTGATTTTGAAGAATAAAGGTGGGAATGTAAGAATGAGATGTTGATGCAACAGGTTAGCATCCATTTATGAATTTGAGTAACTATGTATGTAGTCATCCGATAGAGTGGGTTCCTAGTGGAATAACTGTCATTTAGTTGTTCATAGTCAAAAGATGTATACTTGTTTTCATAAACCTTTCTTTTTTATTCTTCCTCATTTAAGGCATCTTTCATTGAACGATGAAAAACCGCCTTAAACTCATGGCCCATGTAATTGTAATCATACAGGGTAGGTAAAATGTTTGATACCTTGTTGAGAATTTTCGGGACTTTCATACCTAATACCTTTCTTATAGTGGTAGAAATGAGACTCTTTTGGTTTGTTCATGTGGATGGTCTGATCAGTTTGACCACATTTCAAAAATTCATCCTCAAGAGTTTTTACTTTGGCATACAAATCCACTCTTTCTTTGGAAATAATTTTGAAGTTCATTCTGAGAGTTCTCACATGAGATTGATTCAAATTTGTTTGACACTTCAGAGAGATGAGATTTCAATGAATTGTTCTCTTCTTGTATGTTATTTGAAGTTTTAATTAATGAAGAATTCATATCATTAAGCTTGGCCATGTCTATCTGAATTTTTGATTTTTCACATTGTACTTTGAGCAACTGTTTATCAAAAATGTGAGTCTTTTCCTTTTCAAAAACAAATTTCTGTTCTAGAGAAAGATATTTTTCGGTGAGAAGTTTGAAATCGTTGATTAAGTTGAATTCAAATACTGAATGTACCTCACTAGACTCGCCATCAAAAGAGTTGAAATCTTTGTCGTTAGTCATTAGATAGGATGAGTTGGACGTCTCTTCAACCTGTTCATCATCCGAGGCATATCTTTCCTCACGTCCTTCACTTCTATCAGTTCTGGATTCTACGAGCTGTTCTTTAACCACCTGCATATCTGACCCTAGATCATCAGATCTGAGACCGAAGATATTTGCCACATAACATGGAACATCGTTAGCTCCATCATTTTCACCATCAGTCTGATCATCCATCAAATAGTCATCCTCTACTACTAGAGCTTGACCGCCTTCTTTCCTTTCAATCATTGCCAGCTTTCGACGATAGCAGTCAACATTTCGCTGAAAGGGTTTAACACATTCTCTGGCAAAATGACCCAGTTCACCACACTTGTAATAGACAAGGCTCTTTCCAGAGTTTACATTTCTTTCTTCAGGTTTGTTCCTTTTGTCTCCTCCAGCCAGCCTCTCAATTCTTTCCTCATCAGGGTGGCGATAGTCATCTTGATGATTTCCGCGCCTCTACTCCCTCTTTATTTTCCATTTGAATTTGTGATCACCTCGTGGTTCCTCACGACAATCAGTTCTTCTGGGTTCATGGGTATTGCTTCTCTCTTCTATGAAACTACGATCAGTTTTTCTTTCTTCTCTTCGATCATCATTTCTCTCTTCCTTGCGCATACGCGGCCCAGTTTCATACCTCAAGTTGTTGTTGGTCTTTTTCTTAAAGAACCGTTGATTGAACTTGTTTGATAGAAGAGCTAGTTGATCACGGAAGTCTAGCATTTTAGAGTCCGAAGAATTGTTAGGTTCATGGCTTGACTGGCCCATTTGAGAATCTTTGTAGGAGTAGGGGATGGCTGGGGATTTGCCTTTGGTATCAGTCATTAGGGCAAGGGAATCTTTCACTGGTCTGGTCCCACTGGCAGATAAAGAGTCAACCTTGTTCCTTATAGCTAGATGATCATCAACATCGTCTTGAAATTCTTGCAGATTTTCAAATAAGAAATGGATCTTGATATCATGATTTCTCTTCACTATACGGCATGTGGAATTCCATTCAGGTCGAAGAGAAGCGAGAAAACAGAGATTGATGTCGTCCTGTGGGATGGTGACTTTGTCACTTTTTCAATTCGTTTGAAACGGAGCAGAAACGATTATAAGTACTTTTAAGAGTTTCTCCGTCTCGTGACTTGAATTTGCAGAAAGCAGATTTGATGTTCTCCCTTTTCATCTTGTCACCCTTCTCAGACCCTCGCATTTGGTGATCAACTTCATCCCACATGGCCTTTCCAGTCTCTTGACTATCAATACTATTAAGAATTGTGTTGGGAAAGGCTTGTAAGAGATAGTTTTCTAAGTGGATGTCAGCTTTGGCTCTGAGTCTATCATGTTCAGTCTGAGGACCTCGTGGTTCACGAAGTTTGGGAATTGATGGATCATTGTCAGGTTTGGCAGGTATGATGGTGAAATATTCTGCAGGATCTTCTTCTAGAGATTTGAGCATCAATGAACCAAGGTCATGTAGTGCTTAAAATCTTAAAAACTTTCTCTTCCATTAATCTTATTCTCCACGATACAGAACCGGTTGACGAATATCTGTTCCCAAGATTAGAGCCTCATTTGCCACGATTGATTTTGAATAAGATCTTAGAATTGGAAACTTGGAGAAGATTGTTTTTCGAAATAAAAAGCTTGCAACCTTAAAAAGAAAAGGATCAGTGGAGATTAAAAAGTTTTGGAAAACAGTGAGGTTACCGAATCCTTTTGGTATTACCGAAACCTTGGTATTACTTAAATTACTTGGTTTTCGGTATTTATCATGTACTGAGACCTTGAATTACCTGAGACCACTTCCAGTATTTAAGACTACCGAAACCTAGAAGAGTTTCGGTAGGTCTTGGTAGTTATTACTGAAACCTTTGCTAATTACCGAAACCTCCAGAAACCATATGAGTACCGAAATCTTTTGAAAGCGACCGAAACCTCTTAAGGATTCGGTATTTGTTGCTGAAACTTGTTTATGTACTGAAACCTTTGACCAATACTTGTACTGAAACCTTGTATCGAAATCTTGTACTTTCACCGAAACTTCTAAAAGGGAAACCATTTTTGCAACTTTCAGCACCATTTTTCAGGCCTGAAACTTTTTGCCAAATACAGAGATATACCTCAAAGTACTGAAAATTTTATGGTTTCGGTATTTCCAGTATTTCATGATTTTTTCAAGATTTTTCACACAATACAAGTTGTAAATCACAGAAATGTTCCATACATGTCTCAAGTAATTCAATTTAGGTTTAAATAAGTACTTATATCAAAGAAATTTATGGTATTTTTGGTCAAATTTGAGACACAGTTCACAGAACTTACGAACTGATGGTTTCAACAAAAGAAATTCATTTACTCCATGAAAAAGATGTTTTGCCCAATAAAAATATTCTTGTTGATTAATAACAACATATAAATGATATTTTAGCAAAATAATAGTTTGGACCTCTTTGAGAAGAAGTAGATTAAGAGCCGGTTACGTTTCTTGAACACAACTCCAAGTTGAAATCCAATTCCAAGCTCTGATACCAAATGAAAGCTTGATTTTCCCAGATGTTACACAATCATGACATATAGATCAACTCACAAACAGATTTATCAATGCAAACACTCTATAGGATGAAGAAGATGAAAAACTCTTGAGAGAGAAATATATCAGTGCAAACAATCCTCATTCAACAAATAAAACCCTCCATCCCATATGGCTTTAGTAACCATAGGGACTATGGGAATATTACATAAATGGTCCTTGAACTTGAACCATTACATAAACAATTACATAAATGAAAATAAATTATTACAAAAAAAAAAAAAAAATATTAACTAGAGATTGATATAAATAAGTCTAACAATTTTCACAAACTCTAAACCCCTTTGCTCTATGGCTTGTGTGCGGCTACCCCATTTTTGTTCCATTTTTGTGCTAAAAATTACAAATCCAAGCTTAAAAACACTCATATTACTATCTATACCAAAGATCTAGGATAAAAATCACCTCTTTGTGGGTATTTTCATCAATTTTGGAGATTTTTGGGTTACGAAGTGGGTGGAGAAAAAAGCTAGAATTCTATCATCTTTAAGCTTTCAATCACCAAGGTTAGTCTTTTTATTGTTAAAATGCAAGTTATTTCGTACTACTTGAGCAAAATGAGAGTATGAAGCTTCATGGTCATCCATGGAGTTTTCATAGTAATTTTGACTTTTTATAGTCAAAGTATGTTAAATTGCATAGCTTTGATGATAATCTTGAGAAATGTATGTTTAGATGCTATTTTAGTTAATTTGTCATGGTTAATTTCTAGAAAATAAGTTGGAATCATAAAAGTTGGTTGCCTAAATGTGCATATATGTTATAATTTATAAACTTCGGGTAATTAGCTAGAAAATAGGTATTATGTGCTAAATGGGTTTTTAGTGATAGACACACTAGTTTATTAACCGGTGTATTACATGAATAACTTTAATAAATTTGTTTCTTAAATGTATATAAACTTAAAATTAAAAAATTTTATTTAATTAATACAAATAACATTTCATTTATCTTATTATAATTAATTTATGTATAAATCACTAAACAAAAAAACTAATCATTAATAACGTTTAAGTTTATTATTAGTATTAATTTTAGTATTATAATTATTAATAAAAAAATCTTTTAAATATTGTTTGTTGTGATTTTGTGGGATTTAAGGATCTAATCATGATCTTATCTTAGAAGTAATTTAATTTAAAATTACTAATTTAATTTTAATATTAATAACATGTGTCATTAGTAGAAGATGCCACTTGGCATCATGAGAAGATGGCAAGTGGCAATCTAATTACCCTTTTATTAGTATTTATTTATAGATGTTTAGTGCTTATATGATGGCAAATGATAGACTATATATAAGATGTGCATAATTGAGCGTAAAAGTATATATATACGCATCTAAACATAGTGAGCGTAATTGGGAAAAATGTAATTATAGGTTACATTATTAAATTTATCTCCTACATTGATTGGTTGATAACTTGTAGAAGTCGAGAAGAACCCGCCAACGAACCCAACCAGTTGATGTACCGGTAGAATGGATCCTCAATATTTTACTATCCCAACATCCCGAGGAAATAAGAACGTAGTTATTTCTTTATAAGAAATATTCTAGGCATGTTTTAGTATAAAAGAGGGTGAGAAGACAGGACTTCGAGGATTATGGAGTCCCGTACTTGTTTGACTTCTTACGATGGGAGGGGGTGTTCGATTTATGCGGCCCACATATTCATCAGGCTGACACAGTGGAGTGGATGTCTACCCTTAGGAGGGAGACGGGTAACACATATAATGAGCTTAGGTTAATAGGCACGGTCCATGGGAAGGACGTGGCGATGGATGCTAGAATCCTTCGGCAATTGTTTAATTTAGATACCGGAGTGGGAAACAAAGGGTCTACCCAACGTGGGTATGGGTATAAGTCTGAGGCCCAATTGGCCTTTACTGATTTGATCTGGACTGGAGAGTGGCTTGAACAGGTGTGTAAAGTGTTCAACCAAACCACTAAGGTAGCGGAAAATTACACTACCTATAATAGGAAGGATTTGTCCCCTAGGTGCTTGTTAGTGCCTCCTGTGTGACGATAGCAGTCTAAGTATAGACGCTATTTTGTAATAGTCAATGTGTTCATAATTGCGTACGTGTTTGATATATGTTTGTTATATGTTTGATAATATATATGTTTGATATTGAGTGTATGTATGTTTGAACTTGGTGTAACTGATGTGTTATAATAAGTTCAAACATCAGTTCAAAGATAGGTTCAAACATAAGTTCAAAGATAAGTTCAAACATAAGTTCAAAGGTAAGTTCAAAGTAACTGGTTCGAACTTATGGAGGACAAGTTCGAAAGGCCTTGGGCTTAGTCGAACTTGTCCTGGGCAAGTTCGAATCAAGGGTTATAATTAAGTGTTAATTCGTTTTAATTAACAACTTCTGCAAAACTTTTGCAAAGCCGAAGCAGAGATTAAGGCAAAGGCGATTTCGTGTTTGTTCTTGAAGAGAATTACGTGTTGGGACGTTCTATTGTTCATTTATCATCGTGTGTGTCTTCGTGTTCCGGTGTGCGTGGTCTATCCGTCAAACCGCTAACGAGGATTCCACACTCGTTGGACGGCGTCGCGTCACGATTGGATCCGTAGGTAGGTGACCTTACAAGTGGTATCAGAGCCATAAGGGTGTTCTTGGTGTTCTTCGTGTTCATAAACAACATCCGTGGTTTCTTGGCGTTTTGGACGGGAAAAATCACATTTTATGTTACTTTTTCGAGTTATACAAGCTAGATAACGGAGAAAAATTTACATTAGTTCACCTTTTTGGTCGAAATCAGTACTTTTATACTTAAAAATATTGGTTTAAACTAAAAACCTGAAAAAATCGAACTTTTGGCCGTTTTTCGAACTTGCAGCGCTCGAACATAGGGGATATTAGGGTTTGTTTGAATTTGTCAGAAATTCAAATTTTTCAGAAAATACGCTCCTCTCGAATTTATTTTAGGGTTTCATTCGAATTTGACTGAGATTCGAATTTGCTAGCATTTAATTTTGTCAGATTTCGAACTTGGAAGGAACCTTGAACTTGTCAGAATTTCGAATTTGTTGAATTTGAACTTACTGAAATTCGAATTTAATTTCAAATGAATTTAATATTAATCAAATTCGAACTTACTTAAGTTCGAAATGGTTGATTTAAATCAATTTCTAATTAAATTAATTAAGTTCTAATTCAAAAAGTTTAGAAAGAATGACCAGTTTGCAAAAGTTTATCGGAATGAATCACGAGGTCGGTAAGGCAAATTCACCACCAAAGCTGATGAGGTTGGAAGACTACTACTGGTGGAAGGATAGGTTTGCCGATTTCGCTCGTTTCAATGACATGCGAATGTGGATATGTATCGACGAGGGATACATTCCACCCACTCAGGAGTTTGAGGGTCTTCAGAGAGTCCTGACATATCAGAAGATGAAGGATGATGACAAGAAACTATACGAGGCTGAGAATAGAGCGTTTTCCATTATTCGCATGGCACTACCTCAGGAGATTCAACACACATTTAGGAATCATCACACAACTAAAGAGCTATGGGATGCACTCGAGAAACGGTGTGAGGGAAATCCGAGGGTTAGAAAAGGAAGGACCGAGATGCTTAAGTAGCAGTTCGCAAATTTCAAGGCATTGAAAAACGAAAAGTTGGATGAGACAATCACAAGGTTCTACCACTTTTTGACAGAGTTGGATAATCACGATGTCGAGTATCGTGAACTTGAGAAGATTGAGAAACTTCTTGATGCTTTACCAGCGAAATGGGATATGTACGTAGTGCTCATAAAGCATGATGAAGAAAAATATGAAACTCTTACGCTTGAAGGAGTCATTGGCACGCTGAGGGCTTATAACTTTCAGTTACTCAAGAAGGAACGGGAGTATGATCAGGTCCAAGATCCAGACATGTATTTTGGAAAATCAAAACCCACGGTCGCGAGTGAACTGAAAACAGCTACAACATTCTTCACGGGCGAAGCGTCTGCTCCAGTGGACGTAGAAGACTCAGGCAGTCGGGCATTCTTAGGGTATTCTAAACCGGAAGATAAACCGACTCACTCAGCATCTACTTCTCAACTGTACACAAAGATGCCTATGAGTGCACTATCATCCGAATCTCATCTAAATCTTTTGGCTTCGTTTGTTGCAGCATATGGAAATTGTGTATAGGGAAAAATAAACGATCCTGCGTTATGGGAAGAGGATTACGATCAGGTGGATCCTGATGATTTGGAAGAAATGGATCTTCAATGGTAACTGGCCATGGTGACTCAGAGGGTCAAGAGATTCATAAAACGAACAGGCAGAAATCTGAACGTTAGCAACAATAAGATTGGGTTCAACAAATCCAAGGTTAAGTGTTATAACTACCAGGGATTAGGACATTTTGCTCGAGAGTGTCAAAGACCCAAAGTTGAAAACTATCAGAATCAATCTCAGGGGAGATATCAGCCTCGTAGTTCGGGTAATCAAGCGCACATCGCTGGTCTGTTAACCAATGTATCATCAGACAGACAGCTTGATGGGACGTATGATTGGAGTTCAAATCCTGAATCTAATGCTAGAGTCTTCATGGCTGAAGTAACTGAGACTGGGGATGTCGGAGCAGAGGAAGTAACAGAGGACAATGAACAGAATGATACAAGTCCTGTGTTGGTGGAAAAGTCAGACAATCAGACTATTCTGGAGTTTGCTGCACAAATGGCAAACGTGGAATCAGATCATACAAAGGTAAATCTGAACTTTTCTACATTCCGTGATTTATGTGTTTTATGTGCTTCTTCTAATGATAGTATAAATTTAGTTCTAGAAATACATAGCAATTTAACTGCTCAAACCGAATCCTTAAAATCAGATAATGCTAGCCTCTTAGATATTAAAGAAGATCTTAGGAATAAGCTGAAAGCAGATGCTCAAGATGTAATAGTTCTAAAAAGACAAACTAAGTGAGCAGTGTGTCAGGATAGAGCTTATGTATGAGCATGTTGAGGCTTTAACCAAAGAACTTACTATTAAAGAGGTAGAGCTAGCTGAATCAAAGGTTAAGGCTGCAGAGGTAAATAGTAAGTTAGAAAAGTTTAGGAACTCTTCACTGAATCTAGGGAAAATCTTAGATGCACAGCGTCAGTCTAAGAAACTAGTAGGTTTAGGTTGTAAAGAGAGTCCTCTACCTTTTAACGATAATTATGTGCTTCAGCCTCAGGATAAAACTGATAAACCAGTTGAGTCAGAGGTAGCAACTGAAACTGTATCTGAATCTGATAAGGATAAATCAACTAAGGTGACTAATAATGCTACGATTAAGAAAGTCAAGTTTGTGCAGTCTTCTAGTGACAAAATTCTAGGAGAAGCTAAACCTGAGGTTCATAATCAGAAGTAGGAAATAGTCACGGTAGTTGAGAAGAAAGAAACTGACACTAATGTGACACCAAAGTCAAAGGGCATTCATAAGAAGTCAACTGATAAAATGTCTTGTTTTAGATGTCATGAAAGGGGACATGTTCCGTCTAGCTCTCCATATAAAAAGGTAGAATCTACACCTAGTGTTGGAAAGCCTGAACAACATAAACCCTCATCAAGTGTAGCTAGCACAAGTGGTTCTCAAAACTCTGAGAACATTGTGAATGCCACACCAAAAACTGCTGTTAGACAAATACCGGTGTTGGTTAGACCAAATGAAGTGGTTAGGACTAATTCACCGAATAGAGTCCCAAATCAATCTAGGTCAGGACCTCAACAAGTCTATAGGAGTACTACACCTAGAAGAGCTTACACTCCGGTTAGGTCTCACACTCCTCAAAGACATCAGATACCAAGAAGAGCCCAGGGATATCAATCTGAAATACCATATAATAGAAATTATTCAAGGGCTCAACAGCAAATGTCTAACCAAAGGCCAAGAGTGAACTCAACTCACTCTGCACCACAATAGGTTCTCACTCAAACACTCAAGTCACCTGAAAGGAGAGATGGGTATTTGAAAGAGTTCAAGTATGTGGATGAGAACGGTATTACCAAGTCAGTCATGTCTTGGGTTCCCCGTGATAACTAACTTGTTTTCTTTCATGTGCAGGAGCTAACTACAGGTCTCAACAACAAGTGGTTCGTCGACAGTGGTTGCTCTAGACACATGACTGGGGAAATAAGTCTACTCACAGACTTCAAGGGAGGGAACAATGGAATCGTATCATTTGCTGGGAACATGGGAGGAAACATCGCTGGAACAGGAGTGATCACTAATGGGACTATCACACTTGATCAACTATATCATGTTGATAGACTTGCTCACAATCTCATTAGTGTCTCTCAGATCTGTGATAAGAAGAATTCAGTTTTGTTTACTGATACTGAAGCGTTAGTGCTGAAGCCGGGATTCAAAATTCCTGAAGAGTGGATTATGATGAGAGCCCCAAGGAAGAATGGTTTGTACGTGCTGGACATGAACATCTCAGATTCATCGATGGGAACAATCTGTCTGTTATCTAAAGCTTTAGAGACCGAATCAGTCTTATGGTACAGACGCATGGCACACTTGCACCTGAGGAAAATGAACTACATCACTAAACATGGACTGGTGGAAGGTGTCCCGATGAAGAGTTTTCAGTTTGAAGACAAGTGTGTACCGTGCAAGAAAGGCAAACAACACAAGAAATCACATAAGTCTAAGACTCAGAACTCAATAGCTTCCACCTTCGATTTGTTGCATATGGACCTATTCGGACTTAACAACAAAAGGAGTATAGGTGGTAGTTGGTTCTGTTTAGTTATCACTGATGATTTCTCACGATTTTCATGGGTTTTCTTTTTAGGTACGAAGGACGAGACAGCTGCAAAGTTGATTGGGTTCTTGGATCAAGTCGAAAACTCATATGGGACGAGGGTAAAACGTATTACGAGTGATAATGGAACAGAGTTTAAAAACACGGTTATTGGTGTATATTGCTTATCTAAAGGCATAGTGCATCAATTTAGTGCACCTTATGAGCCACAACAAAATGGGGTGGCAGAACGGAAGAACAGGACTTTGATTGAGGCAGCAAGGACCATGCTCTCGGATTCAAAGCTTCCTACCATGTTTTGGGGGGAGGCAGTGAATACCGCTTGTCATGTTTTAAATCGGGTCCTTACTGTCAAATCACTAAACAAAACATGTTATGAAGTTCTGAATGAAAGACCACCAAATTTAACTGGCTTCGAAGCGTTTGGGGTACCGTGTACATTAATGAAAACAAAACATCAACCTAAGTTTGGTGAAAAGGCTGACGAAGGTTATTTCCTAGGTTATATGCCTAACTCACCAAACAAAAGGGTTTTTAACAAAACAAACGGTACAGTAGAGATTGTGTATAAAATTGATGTAACAAGTTATACACATGAACCCCAAACTGGTCCGGAATGGATATTTGATTATGACAAATTGTTTGAATCATTTAATATTCCTTCGGATGGAAATGCAGGTTCAATTGAACATGACTTTTCGTCATTAAGTCTGAATGACGACGGTCAAGGTTTTCCAAAGACGAGCATTCCATCAACTTCTGAGCCTACAATGACAGAAGATGGGTCTCCAGCAGAGAATGATTCTGAGTTACCTATAAACGAGAATCAGTCTACTAATTCTAACTCCGGGGACAGTGATCATGAGGAAGAGAATGTAGCACCTGAAGTCGTTCCCCAGTTAGGTGAGATAGGATCAAACTTAGGAGATAATCTTAGGGTCGATGAGATTGAAACATCAAGGATAAACAAGGATCATCCAGTTGAGAGTATCATAGGAAATCCGCATTCTGGTGTAAGAACTAGGAGCAGTTTGAATAACAAGACGGTGTTGTTGTCGATGATTAACGACTCCAAGGCTTTTCACACTTGCCTTTATTCGTGCTTTATCTCACAAGTAGAGCCGAAGAATGTGCAAATTGAACTGAAAGACAATTCTTGGGTTGAAGCGATGCAAGAAGAACTGTCACAATTCAGAAAGCTAGAAGTGTAGGAGTTAGTGCCGCTACCGCGAGGAGAAGTTGCTATAGGAACCAAATGGGTTTTTTAGTGCAAAAGAGATGATTGGGGTATTGTAACTCGCAACAAGGCAAGACTTGTGGTAAAGGGATTCAACCAAGACGAGGGTATTTATTACAACGAGGTGTTTGCACCATTGGCAAGGCTCGAGGCAATTCGCTTGTTCTGGGCCTTTGCGTCCTTCAAGGGATTTAAAGTCTATCAGATGGATGTATACAGTGCATTCATGTATGGAAAGGTGAAGGAACTGGTGTACGTCGAACAACCGCCCGGGTTTACAGATCCAAAGTATCCAGACAGAGTGTATCGTCTTGATAAGGCTCTGTATGGATTGCATCAGGCACCAAGGGCATGGTATGAGACGCTATCTACTCATCTTTTAGACAACGGGTTTGAAAGAGGGAGAATTGATAGTACATTGTTCGTGAAGAGGAAGGGAGAACATTTTATCTTGGTACAAGTGTACGTGGATGACATTATTTTCGGGTCATCAAACGAGCAGATGTGCAAAGATTTCGAGAAGGTGATGAAGTTTGAGATGAGTGCTATGGGAGAGTTGAACTTCTTTCTGGGTTTGCAAGTTGAACAAAGGAAGGAGGGTATGTTTATCCATCAGACGAAGTATGTCTACGATATTCTGAAGCGCTTCGGGATGGAGGGAACAATGCTGACTGCTCACTTTAGTATGCCGATTCAAGTGAATCACAATCTCGGACCGGGTACAGAAAGTGATATTGATGTGGATCCGACTCTATATCGGGCCATGATGTAAGGTCGCCTTCCTGCGGATCCTATCTTGACGCGATGCCGTCCAACGAGTGTGGAATCCTCGTTAGCGGTTTGACGGATAGACCGCGCACACGAAACACGGAGACACACACTGTGATAGACGAACACCAGAACGTCCGGACACGTGATTCTCTACAAGAACACACACGAAATCTCCTTGCAAGTTCGAGATCGCATCTGCACGAATCTCTGGATCGATTTTGCAAAAGTCTTTTCACCCAGATGCTCTGATTTCTCTGAAGTTCGACAGAACCTCTGAGCCGTCAAAGATCTGTTTAATCAAAACTGATTAACTCTTAATTTATAGGTCCTGGTTCAAACTTGGCTAGGATAAGTTCGACTAAGCCCAAGGCCTTTCGAACTTGTCCTCCATAAGTTCGAACCATGACCTTTGAACTTATCTTTGTACTTGTTCTTGAACTTATTCCTAGAACTTATTCTAGAACTTAATATGATAGTCTAGAACTTATCATGCAAATTTAAACATCACACACAATCATGATATCAACAACAAAACTAGACTGTTGTCGTCACACCGGATGTACCAACAGACTCCCCCTTGACGATAGCTTCTAGTTGTTGTTCATTGATTGTAATAGACTATCAGATTCAGAGACTGTGAATATCGAAACTAGACAGCTATTGTCACATCAGGTGTATCAACAGCCTCCCCCTTGACGATAGCTTCTAGTACATATTCATTACTCTATGAATACCGAAATCACCTTTTCTTCTTTATTATCCATGATTGCCTCTCCAGTTTCGTTGTCCTCACTGGTTTGTAGACTAAGTTAGGTCCATGTCCTACCAGTCAGAGGATTTATTCTTATTTTAACCACAGCTCTTCTACGAACTCTTAGATTAACCTCTCAAATCTTGCAGAACGACCCTCTCTTCTGATAGTTTTTGCAAACACCTCAGCATAAGAATCGTCTTCCTAGATTTATAAGGTCCTTCCAAGCTAAATTCACACTTCAGAATCTGATTCATCATAGAGAGCAGACTTCAGCATCTCTAGATCTATCACATTCTGATCTTCATTCATAACACCTTCATCGAGTGACTTCCAAACAGGTATATCTTTAGGAATAAACGCTCAATCCTCAAGATCCTCCTGTTCTAAGTCATCTTCGAAGACGAACCTCATTTCATCTTCATCCAACCCTGACAATGCTCCGGTCAGACCTTTCTTCAGTTACTTTAGTCGTATCTGAATCCTTGTCTTTTCCCTTGTCAGCGGCTATGAACACCGACTCCCCCTGAGGATCAGCAAGCTGAGCAAATTGTTGTCTTGAAAGATCTGCCAGCTCACTATTCGGGCCATCTTCTTTGACTTCTCTAC
This sequence comes from Centrapalus pauciflorus, assembly GCA_020465985.1. Taxonomy (NCBI): domain Eukaryota; kingdom Viridiplantae; phylum Streptophyta; class Magnoliopsida; order Asterales; family Asteraceae; genus Centrapalus; species Centrapalus pauciflorus. Next base: position 64,871 of record JAANYP010009035.1, on the reverse strand, counting down.
AATTTCTCCCCCTGAGATGGACGATCTTTCAACAACTCTTCAAGTATAGCCTCCAGATTTGCAATCTGCTGATGCTGATCAGCCACTGTCTGATCCAAATGGGCATTAGGATGTTGAAGTTCATGACACGCCGTTGTCATCTGAAGATTCTATACTGCCTGTTAAAACTCCAATTCTAACATTGTATAGACTTAGTCAACACATGAAACAAGTCATAATATGTTAGCGGGACATAAAAATCCATTATTCAACGATAAAAATGCAATGAAAATCTCCTTACTTACATTCTTTGATGGTTTACAAGGTAAACCAAACACTACAATTAAGTTCAAGAGAAACAGTCGTTATCTTTGTTAAACAGTCACAACATCATATGTTTTGAAAACCTTTGAACAATTTTCAACTTTTTCAACTCATCGTAAGTTTTGAAAAACTTTGAACAATTTTCAACCTTTTCAACTTATCACGGAACCCTTCACTTCTAGCAACTGATTATCACGCAAAATTTGTTTCTCCAACTAGAATGCATCCTAGTAACTTTGACCTTTATCCTACTTAAAATAAAATAGAATAAAATAAACTAAAATAATATAATATAAATAAAAAATAAAAATAAAGTTAAAACTACTCAAAAATACTTTGAAAATTACGACCTATACTAACAGAATATTTTTGGTGAGTAATTCAAAGAAGGTTCAATCAGATAGCGATGTCAAACGCACTTTCAGTATTACACTTTTACACTTAGGAATATTTGATTCCTTTGATTGTTTGTCGTGATATACCTTTCATGTCGATTGTTGGTATGATTTTCCCTTTAAACATTTTACACTTTGGAATATCCCTTGGCCTTTTTATTTATCAAGAAATTACCTGACGTGTCTCATACTTAGATATACTTCTATTATCAAGGCAGACACACAATGATTATAACTTTTCGGTATTGCAAATTTTCTTTAAAAGGCAAACGTCAGAATAGTTCTGTATTTACATACAACAGAGTGTCTTAGTTTATCTTAAAGTTTATTTAAAGCTAGCAAGGCAGCGGTGACAGGTCTGTACTGATGTACAACAAAGCGACTTATCTTGCTAACTCGAGTCAAAACAGAGGTGACAGGTCTGTACTTACGTACAACAAAGCGACTTGTTCTGACTCTCTCCTTTTATCTAAATTTTTCTTTTCTTTTCTTTTCTTTAAGATGTATTTGATGTTGCTATACATCCCCCAGAAAATTTGCATACTTCATTTAGAATCATTGTATGTATGTCTCTAACATAGAAATTAAGACCATTTGGTCATACATCTAAGTTAGTTAGACATAAGACTTTTTCTTGAATATTTTATTAGCTTTTGAGATTCCCTTTGTGTATTATGCCTACCAACACATCAAACAAGAAATTGTACATCACTTAGAATTTAAGGTGCATTATGTGTGAAAGCTTAACACTTTGAGCTTGTATCGACTGTGCTAATTTTCGTCACTTTGAACCTATGAATCTAAGACTTAACTCAATTTTCTGATATTCTATTTTATTTTTTAATTTTTTTATGGTTTTCTTTTTTTTTTCATAGTTAAGATAAGCTAATATTTTAATCTACTAACTTACTATAAGCGGAAATAAATTTTATTTAAAACCTAACTTACCAAAAAAAAAAATCTACTAAGGTCAAGTTACTCTGGATTACGCATACCATTCAGTTGAACTAACAACGCAAAGCGTGACTTATCAAATGCTTTAGTGAAAAGATTCGCATAGTTGTTATTACCAACATTGTTATATCAATTACCACACTTTACCCTTTTCCCGTAAGACTTCTCCACTTGGTCTAAGGACCCAGTCAGCATGCCTGCTGTTTCGTCCTTTGTACCCCTGTCCTGTGTCGAGAGCCACCACTATCCTCAACCATTTGTTGTTTGGACCTGTAGCTAACCCCTTCACACTAAACAAGACAAGTTAGTTATCATGGGGAACCCAAGCCATGACTGACTTGGTAATACCATCCTCATCCACAAACTTGAACTCTTTCAAATACCCATCTCTCCTTTCAAGTGACTTGGATTTTTGATTGAGAACCTGTTGTGGAGTTAAATGATTAACATCCATTCTCGACCTTTGGGTTGGTCTTTGCGGTTCAGCCATTGAATAATTTCTGTTATAGTACATCTCAGTTTGATAGTTCTGGGCTCTACCTGGTGTCTTATGTCTATTAGGAGAATTAGACCCAACTAGAGTGTGACTCCTCTTAGGTGTATTATTCCTAATAATGGATTGGGGGCCAAACATTGATTGACTAGGGAATCTATTTGGTGAATTATTCCTAAGTCCTTCATTTTGTCTGAGAGACACCGGTGGTTGTCGTCTACCTAGACGTGACATTACAATTGAGTTCTTCTCAGAAATTTGAGAACTACTCCAGTTCGTATCACTAGGCATTGTTTTTAAGGTTTGTTGCTCTTGTTTCCATATGTTTAGTGAGGACTCTGACTTTTTGTAGGGACAACCTGAAGCAACATGTCCTTTCTCATGACACTTAAAGCAAGACATTTGTCAATAGATTTCTTATAGGCACTCTTTGACCTAGCTGTCTTACTAATGCCTTGATTGTTTGTATCAACAGCTTGGTTTAACTTCCCTTTGTTATTATTACTTACAGTCTTTTCTTCTTCTAGTTTTGGATTACAACTAGACTGAACACACTGTACTGTTTGCCTAACCTGAGGAGTAGTTGAAGATACTTTAAAAGACTCAGTTACCTTGACTACCTCTGATTTAACCATATCATTGGTCTCATCCTGAGGAGTAGGTCCATGGTTGCTATTTGCCTTAGCTACCTTAGCCCTAGACTCAGCTAATTCCATATCTCTTAGAGAGATCTCTTTGGTCAGTGACTCTACATGCTCATAAATTAGTTCATTCCTGACACTTTGTTCAATTAATTTGTCATTCGGAACTGTTAAATCTTGAGCATCATTTCTCAGTTTGGCTTGAAGATCTTCCTTAATGTCTAATAAATTAACATTATCTAATTTTAAGGATTGAATTTGAGCAGTCATAGATGAATGTGTTTCTAGCACTAAATTCAATTTATCATTCAAAGTAGAACATAAAGAACATAAATCATGAAAAGTAGAAAAGTTCAGAGTTACCTTTTTCCAACCAGATTCGATGTTGGTCATGTGAGCTGCAAACTCCAAAGTAGTTAGCTCCTCAGTAATTTCCAGCACCAAAGGATCTGAATCAAACTGCTGTGTATCCTTTTTCTTTTCCTCTTCTGCTCCCATATCCGTTTCTGTCACTTCAGCCATGAAAGCCCTAGTATTCGCCTCTGGATGTGTATTCCAATCATATGTACCATCTAACTCTTTGTTAGACCCTACATTAGTAAGTAAACCAGCTACTGAACCCTGATTCCCTGATCTCTGATTCCATGAACTGGCTGAATACTGACGTCCCGAGTTCTAATGATTATCCATCTTAGGTCTTTGACACTCTCTCGCAAAGTGTCCCAAACCCTAACAGTTATAACACTTAACTTTTGACTTATCAAATCCTACATTGTTCACATTTAGATTTCTTCTCGTTCTTTTCATGAGCCTGTTCAATCTCTGTGTGACCATAGCCAATTGCCATTGTAGATCTATTTGTTCCAAGTCATCCGGATCCACCTGATCATAATCTTCTTCCCATAGAGCTGGATCAATTATTTTCCCTTGAATACAATTCCCGTAAGCTGCTACAAATGATGCTAGAAGCTTCAGTTGCTCCTCTGCAGTTTTAGCACTCATTGGCATTTTTATGTATCCCTGAGACGATGATCCTGAAGTAGATGCCTGTGGCTGATCATCCGGATTTGAAAAACCCAGAAAGACCCTACTACTTGTGTCTTCTACCTCAACTGGGATAGACGCTTCGCCCGTGAAGAATGTTGTAGCTGTTTTCAGTTCACTCGCGACAGAAGGTTTTGACTTTCCAAAATACATGTCTGGATCTTGGACCTGATCATACTCCCGTTCCTTCTTGAGTAACTGAAAGTTATAAGCCCTCAGCGTGCCAATAACTCCTTCAAGCGTAAGAGTTTCATATTTTTCTTCATCAAGCTTTATGAGCGCTACGTACATATCCCATTTTGCTGGTAAAGCATTAAGAAGTTTCTCAATCTTCTCAAGTTCACAATACTCGACATCGTGATTATCCAACTCTGTCAATAAGTGATAGAACCTAGTGATATTCTCATCCAGCTTTTCGTTTTTCAATGCCTTGAAAATTGCGAACTGCTGCTTAAGCATCTCGGTTGTACCTTTCCAAACCCTCGGATTTCCCTCACACCGTTTCTCGAGTGCATCCCACAACTCTTTCGTTGTACGATGATTCCTGGATGTGTGTAGAATCTCCTGTGGTAGTGCCAGGCGAATAATAGAAAACGCTCTGTTCTCAGCCTCATATAGTTTCTTGTCGTCATCTTTCATCTGCTGATAAGTCAGAACTCTCTGACGACCCTCAAACTCCTGAGTAGGTGGAATGTATCCCTCGTCGATACAGATCCACATCCGCATGTCATTAAAACAAGCGAAGTCGGCAAACCTGTCATTCCACCAGTAATAATCTTCCAACCTCATCAGCTTGGGTGGTGAATTTGCCTTACCGACCTCGTGGTCCATTTCAATAAACTTTTGTAAACTTGTAATTTTTTTTCTGAACTTTTTGAAATTTGAACTTAATTAATTTAATTTGAAATTAATTTAAATCAACCCTTTTGAACTTAAGTAAGTTCGAATTTGATTAATATTAAATTCTTTTGAAGTTAAATTCGAAAACTCTGACAAGTTCGAAATTTCTTCCAAGTTCGAAATCTGACAAATTCGAATGCTAACAAATTCGAATCTTAGCCAAATTCGAAAGAAACCCTAAAATAAAGTAAAGAGGAGCGTATTTTCTGTCAAATTCGAATTTCTGACAAATTCGAACAAACCCTAATACCCCCTATATTCGAGCGCCGCAAGTTCGAAAAACTGCCAAAAGTTTGATTTTTTCAACTTTTCAGTTTAAACCAAAGTTTTTAGGATTAAAAACTATGATTTCAACCAAATTGATGAACTAATATGAACTTTTCCCCGTTATCTTGCTTGTATAACTCGAAAATCTAACCAAGAAGATATATTTCCGTCCAAAAATGTCAAGAAACCACAGATGTCACTTGTGAACACGAAGAACACAACGAACACCCTTATGGCTCTGATACCACTTGTAAGGTCGCCTTCCTGCGGATCCTATCTTGACGTGACGCCGTCCAACGAGTGCAGAATCCTCGTTAGCGGTTTGACGGATAGACCACGCACACGAAACACGGAGACACACACTGTGATAAACGAACACCAGAACGTCCCGACACGCGATTCTCTCCAAGAACACACACGAAATCTCCTTGCAAGTTCGAGATCGCCTTTGCACGAATCTCTGGATCGATTTTGCAAAAGTCTTTTCACCCGGATGCTCTGATTGCTCTCAAGTTCGACAGAGCCGTCAAAGATCTGTTTAATCAAAACTGATTAACTCTTAATTATAGGTCTTGGTTCGAACTTGGCCAGGACAAGTTCGACTAAGCCCAAGGCCTTTCGAACTTGTCCTCCATAAGTTCGAACCATGACCTTTGAACTTATCTTTGAACTTGTTCTTGAACTAACTCAATAACTTATTCTAGAACTTAATATGATAGTCTAGAACTTATCATGCAAATGTAAACATCACACACAATCATGATATCAATAACAAAACTAGACTGCTGTCGTCACACCGGATGTACCAACACATGATCGGATCACTCATGTATTTAACTGCTTCTAGACCTGACATTATGTTTGATGTGCGTGTTTGTGCTAGGTTTCAAGCCAATCCGAAAGAAATGCATATGAAAGCTGTGAAGCGGATTCTAAGATACCTCAAGTCGAAACCGATGTTGTCACTTTGGTATCATGTTGATGGTGATCTGGAATTGGAAACATTCACGGATTCAGACTATGGAGGTTGCAGCTTGAACCGAAAGTCAATAACTGGGGGTTGTCAGTTCCTTGGAGGGAGGCTCGTTTCCTGGCAATGCAAGAAACAAACTTCGGTAGTCGTGTCAACGTGCGAGGCCGAATATGTAGCTGCTGGTAGTTGCTGTTCACAGGTTTTGTGGATACAACAACAATTGCGGGACTACGGTTTTATTTACACTCATACTCCCATTAGGACAGATAACTAATCTACTATTGCTATCACTAATAATCCAGTTAAACACAGTAAAACAAAGCACATAGACATAAGACATCATTTTATACGTGATTGTGCTGAAAAAAACTTAATAAAAGTGGTAAAAGTGGCAACGAAAGATAACAATGCTGATTTATTCACTAAAGCTTTTGATAAGTCACGCTTTGAGTTGTTAGTCCAACTGAATGGTTATCTCGTGCACGTCATAATGGTTTGTTTTGCGCCGAAGAAGGCCGGGTTTGATACTATGGTATCCAAGTTGCAATCGGCGTTGATTGCCTTAGTATACAATAAGCGTTATAGTTTTTCAGAGATGTTCTTTGGGGAGTTTGTGCATCAAATCACAGCTCCCGTCAGAGAAAGATTTTTAATGTACCCATGCTTTGCGATGATACCAAATACAAATGGCATGGCCATAATAGATAAAAGGATTTTTGCTGACTGCCCGTCGCATAATGCGCGAAGGGCTGAGCAGGTCAGGCCGCAAGTGGCACCTCTGTTTGGAGCAGTTATTGACCCAGATTTTGTAGCTCCAGAGGGAGATAACTGGGCAAGTGAAGTTCTACAACAGCAACAACAACCACAACAGCAACAGCAACAGCATCGGAGGCAAAGACCTCCGGCTAGAAGAGCTCCGGCAGCTAGGCCATCCTCTAGTAGACAATCAGAAACGACTGCAGCTGGTCCATCCACGGAAGCTGCAGGCCCGTCGAGTTCGGCCCCCCATTTTGATCAGAGGGCGCAAACTCTAGAAGAAATCTGGGCTCAAGGACTTGCTGCAGAGCAAGATATTGCTGCAGAATTGGTTTAGTAAATTTCGGAACCTCCAGCTGAGTTCAGGATATCTTTCGGGAGATTGATGAATATGAGCCATCTGAGGCTGAGTTCATGGACACTGATGTCTCGGCTGCAGGAGAAGTCGAAAGAGAGCAGACTAAAGCAGTGGTTCATGTGGAAACAGCCTCCGAGTCTGGCTCTAACTCAAGTTCAGAAGAGATAGAGGCTGGTGATCCGTCTGTCACAATTGGCAGATATGGATCGAGAGTTGTGGTTAGTAGACGGAAAATGACAAGACTGGCTCTGATTGACGGAGAGACCGAAGAATCTGAGTATGAAGGAGAGGAAGAAGAAGTTCCACTCGTACCTAGGCATAGGGCGAGGTGGCATAGATTTATACAGGGAGCTCCATCCACTTCGGCTCCTGAACCTGTGTTACCGGCTGCTCCATCAATTCCAACCACCACTCCATCAACATCCGCCTCCACTACATCAACATCAACTACATTCACTAACAATCAATGGTTCACAGAGCTGAAAGGAAAGGTGGACTTCCAAACAGTCCAAATTTTTCAACTGTCAACAGCAGTGAAAGAGTTACAAGCGCAAGACTTGATCAAGAAAATGCTGAGTTGAGAACAATGGTAGCTGATCAAGCGTCTGAGATAAAGACAATGACAACTCTCCTAGAGCAGTTATTGAAAAATCTGCAAGCTCAGGGGGAGAGTAGTTGCATGGAAGCCGAAGTAAGGAGAGAAGATGATGACGGCAATGATCCAGATGCTGAGAGAGAGAGTGAGCTAGCAGATCTTTCTCAGAAGACTGCTCAGCAAGCTCAAATTCAGGGGGAGCCTAGTCAGTCGGGTGTGAGAGAAGGAGGCGAAGGAGAAGCTTTAAAGACTACTGAGCATGAAATGATTGAAGCATTGTGGGGTCTTGATGATGAAGAGGATATTGCTTTTGATCAAGAAGACTTAGAGGAAGGAGAGTTTATACCTGAAGAGATAGTGGATTGGAAGTCGTATGACGACGTTGTAGAAGACGAGGATAACAATGTTGATGAAGTCGTCATCCCAAAACAACCTATCACCGAAAAATATATTCACAATGAGCAGAATGTGATCGATATGGATGAGCTTAACATAGTGTATACAGATGAATCATAACCTTAAGTAGCTGAAAAAGGAGCAAACTAGAGAACATCTGATAAAGCTATGGTTCAGAAAAGAAGACAGATCTGAAGATGAAGAAAAGAATGAGAGTGCCAAGTCCTGGAAATCTCTCATGAGGAATATTGAGCTGGTTCTTTGATAGAGAACTGCAACTATTCGTGATGAAGAGAAGAGATGGCCTTCAACACTTGAGGAGAACTTTGAAGGTGTTCAAAACACTGCCCAAGTGTGAAGTGAAAGAGTTGGCTTGGAAAGAATTGACCAATCTAGGAGACGACCCATATGCTGAAGTTGTTGCTAAGATTATACGAAGGGAAGGTCGATCTAGAAGATTTGAAAGGATTAAGCCAAGATCAGGTAAAAGAATTGAAGATCTGTCAAGAATAGATCCCCACACTGGAAAGCCTTGGGCTAGGAAGGTTTACAAGCCAGTCTGATGCCTCAAGAAAGTGCCAATGAAGTCAATGCCACAGGATGTGCTGAGCAACATGAAGTGGTGGTATGTTGACAATGAGAAGTAGTAATGGAGGACTATGAGGACAAAGTAATTTTGAAAGTTTACGATCCACTGCATTTGATCAACCTATCGAAGGACGACCTGAGAAAGCTTCATGATCAGCCGATCTTCTTTCATGAAGGCTGGAGATCAGAAGGTAGGAAGTTCCAGAAGGTAGTTAGAGTTTGTGTAGATCAGGGATTATATGCTGGTAGTAGTTTATATAGCTCTAGTACTTAGACAAAATATATATAGTTAGAAGCTATCGTCAAGGGGGAGTCTGTTAGTGCATCCTGTGTGACGATAGCAGTCTAAGTATAGACGATATTTTGTAATAGTCAATGTGTTCGTAATTACATATGTGTTTGATATATGTTTGTTATATGTTTTATAATATATGTTTGATATTGAGTGTATGTATGTTTGAACTTGGTGTAATTGATATGTTACAGTAAGTTTAAACATAAGTTCAAACATAAGTTCAAACATAAGTTCAAAGATAAGTTCAAACATAAGTTCAAAGGTAAGTTTAAAGTAACTGGTTCGAACTTATGGAGGACAAGTTCGAAAGGCCTTGGGCTTAGTCGAACTTGTCCTGGGCAAGTTCAAATCAGGGGTTATAATTAATTGTTAATTCGTTTTAATTAACAACTTTTGCAAATCTTTTGCAAAACCGAAGCAGAGATTAACGCAGAGGCGATCTCGAACTTGCAAGGCGATTTCGTGTTTGTTCATGGAGAGAATCACGTGTCAGGACGTTCTAGTGTTTCTCTATCATCGTGTGTGTCTTCGGGTTCCGGTGTGCGTGGTCTATCCGTCAAACCGCTAATGAGGATTCCACACTCGTTGGACGGCGTCGCGTCAAGATTGGATCCGGTGGTAGGTGACCTTACAGTGCTAGGTATTGTATAAGATACTCATGAATAATATTTTGCCACGATGTAGTGACATGTCTAAGGTCCGGCACCGGGACATTTCTGTCCTTTACGACCTTCACAAGGGTAAGCCTAGACTGTCCTTTGCGTGGACAATCATTAATGATAACTGGGCTATGTACGACACGAGAGAGGGAACGATCATCCCCCACAGATGGTTGATCTCTACATTCCTTGAGAGGATGGGTGCACTTTCACCCGAGTCCTTTGCTTCTCCAGTCTCGGCAACGTACATTACCGTCACCATGTTCCGCACTCTAGTTTTTAGAGAGGTCGATGAGGGATTTGAGATATACGACAAGGAAACAAATCAGTCGTATATTGAGAGCTACACTGAGGATGAGAGGAGAGAGAGAGAGAGAGAGAGAGAGAGAGAGAGAGAGCCAAAAGTCGCGAATGAGGCTAAAGTTAACCTCGAAGAGCCGAATAGGGGAACGTCTACCTTGCACAGTCGAGGCAATGACCATGCTGACTTTAACCGCGTTTTGCAGCGGTTAGATGATCTTGTGGCGGGTCAAAGTGAATTATGTGAGGATGTGACCTAGAGGTTAGATGATATGAATGGGAGATTGACCCATATTAATGATAGGTTCGATTATTTGTATAATAGGGTAGATCGAATCTATGATGGGCAGAGAGCCACGGCATACCAAAATGCCTATTACCAGCAGCATAGCTGAGCGTACTGGGATGGCGTCCGATATCACGAGGATTCCCATGCCGATATGCCATACCAGTTATATGTTGATTACACTATGCCCCAATACTAGTCATATGACCCTACGGTAGAAACTTATCAGCGGTACCCGGCGTATGGCAGGCAGGATTTACCAGACCAAATCCCTGTTCACTTATTTCCGCCTCCACCACAAGTCCTAGCAAATCAAGGCTCGTATGGAGATTTCTTCAGCAGCGTCTTCGGTCCTCCCCCTCCATTCAGATGATCTGATACTATCTTTCCTTATTTTTTGTTCTTTATTTGCTGTACTTTTATTTATTTTAGTTTTGTAGTTGCATTTAATTTCTTTAATTTATTAGTGTTCATTTTTATTTTTAGCTGAGTCCTTTTCTAAATTTTAATGATTATATAGTTCTTCATGCCTTCCCCAATTGAGTCTTGTTTGCCGATCAGGTCGTGGAAAATGATGATAAATAGAATATACATGTCCTTGGGTATTAGCTAGTGTTGATATGATACTCTATAATTAAGATAAGAGTCGTAATAATGGTTAAAATTTTTGTATGTAAATTGAATTCAATTAGGTTAAAATATATTTGGGCTTAAATAGAAGTAATGTGTCAAAATATTTTGGAGAACTCATGGTATAAGGGGGAGAGCTTAAACATGTTTTTAGCCTAAAAAACGATTCAATTATAGTCTAGAGGTTCGGGAAATTAAGTCCGTTGGGGTACCACTTATGCATAATCCCCTAAAATCATCTGGTTTGTGAGTGATTGACCTAAATCTCGCTACATGGACCAGCTAGATAACTTGAGCTATATATATATATATATATATATATATATATATATATATATATATATATATATATATATATATATATATATATATATATATATATATATATATATATATATATATATATATATATATATATATGTATATATATATATATATATATCTGCGTGTGTATATAAGCATTGTATTAAAAAGAAAAATTTTGTCGTAAACATGCATAGAGGGAAAAGATGGTCAAAAGACCCACATGTGTTAAGTTTCGTAACCTTGAGCTAAATGGGTAATTTTCAAGAGTGGGATACTTTATATAAATTCTAAGGAAAATATATTTTTAACTGAAAACGTCTTAGACTTACATATTAAAAATTTAATGCATTATTGTGAAGGCTAGCTTAACATCGAATTTCTAGACACAATACTAATATATGTTCGGTACATAGTTAGTTCTGATTCCAAAAGCTTGTTCGGGGATGACCAAGAGTTAAGTTAGGGAGGTTTCATAGGACTATAATTTTATGCATTGTAGGTCCCGAGAGGTTCCCAAAGAATATAGCTTTAAGCTGTAGAGGGGGGGTGAATACAGCTATTTAAAAACTACACATTGTTTTCTCAATGTTTGTATGTATTATCAACAATTTGTTAATTACAAACAAGCTTGAATGCGGAATAGTTCAAGCTGAGATGACAGATACAACAGTATGTTTACTAGTCTAAGACGAACTCCAACTAGAATACAATGAATACACTCACTAAGAAGCACTCACTGTGTTTACAAGACTTAAGGGAACAGCTTATGTAAAACAGCTTAGACACACAGATACTGATTTACACAGAAGGCTTGCATGCATGAAAATCACACTTGTACGTTCACTCTTGGTTTCAGCACTTAGCTTTTCTTCACTCTTCTTTCTGTCCTTAGAAGCTTCCTTTTATACTTAGTCAGAGGATCTAAGAGAAACATCTTCATTGGACGGAATGAAAAGAAGAAGTCTTGTTGAAAAGACAACATAACCTTTTCTGCACTTTTCTGAAATACAGACTTGACTTCACATGTGCAGAACTTTTGTCTTTTTACTTTGTCTACTGTTGCATTGCCTTTAACTAATTTAGGAAGGTCAACTTTGTGTCTTTCTTCCTTGTAAAGGCCTATTTTGATATAAGAAAAAGGTCTGTCACCCTTTTCAAATAACCTTTTGTCTTCATGTAACAGAACAACTTGGGCAGGCTGAGCAGTTCTGTTTTCCACTTTGTCTTCAACTTTGTAAACTGATCTTGTAGTCAAAAACAATACATGATGACTTGGAAACGTATTCCATAAAGTGTTTAGCCTGTTCACAAAGAACAGGTTCTGTTCACAAAGAACAGAACACTTTAAAAGTGCCCAAGCTGCTCACCAGTGTAGAGCAGCGTAGACAGTTTATGTCCAGCCTGTTCAGCAGACAGAGCAGCTTGGACAAACTGTCTTAGTTGCAACACATGCAACACATAGAACAGCTTATGACTAATATTGCAAATCATTTTAAGGCTTCAATAAGGCATATAACAGGCCTTAAATTCAACCTTCAATTGCATCAACAGGTTTGATTATCAATCTCCCCCTCAGATGTAGAACAGGTTTGACTGAGGCCTTTTTGTGCCTAACAATCTCCCCCTATTTGCAATAACCAGTCTAAGCTGGTCTTATCAAAAATCATTGTATATTTTTACAGTACATTTTGCAGAATTGAAATTACAACATTACAGTAAAGTAAAAGATCAGTTTATATATACACTGATTCTTGATTACATACAACAACACATGTTTTTACAAGAGTACAACTAATGTACTAAAGTATTTTACAACTAATGTAAAAGAAAAGATTACAACTTATGTAATAATGTACAACTAATGTACAAGATGTACAACTAATGTACAAGATGTTTGGACTGTTTGAGTTGGGAGCAGATAATGGCAAGCCTGTCCAACTGACGGACAGCTCCCATTCTTCACCTACCCAGATGGCAGGTGGACTTCATTACACTGGAGGGGGTTCCTGGAACATCTTTTCCATTTCTTCTCTTGTATCCTCAAGTTCCTGAATTTCACTTCTGATGAACATGAACTTGGGATCATTAAGCTCTCCTCTTCATAGAAGCCTCTGAGCTGATCCCAGACGGCTGCTCTCCATCTGCTAGACTACCTAAATGAAACTGCAAGTCTGAAGGCGGCAAGTTGTCTCAGATCAACTTTGTATAGCTCTGAGGCTCTTTGGAAGCATTTCTTCTGAGTTATGGGATCTACAAAAAATGCCCCCAGCTCAGGTTCTTCAATAATTTTGCCATCCTCAAACTCTATTCCACTTGGCAGGCTATGATCAACTCCCTTCATTTCAATGGCATAGTCGCCCTGTTCGATCAGTGTAAGAAGTAGCTCCATCTCTGTGTCCTTCTTTGTTCTCCTGGCCTTTATTTTTGGATGTGTCACAAAGACACCTTCACTAATTTCCTTAGATATCAGGCCAAGATCCTTTACTCTTTCCATCAACTTCTTGACATATGCCCTGATCTGTTTAGCAGTTTCAGACTTTGATTCACTCAGGGCAACTGCCAGCTCAATCCACTCCCTGTATCCCATCTGAGCTACATCAGTGTGGTCATAAGTTTCCAATTCTGGGCCTGTTGCACCCATTATTTCCTTCTCTTTCTCCCCTGCTGATTGTCTGGCAGCTTCCATTATTTTCTTTTGCACCTCCAAGGTAGACATTTTAATTTTCTTTGCTTCTTGGAGTGCAAAGGATTTAGCAGCTTTAGCAGATTCTTCTTCTTTTCTCAATTCCTCCAGAGCTTGAAGCTGTTCTTCTCTAAACTCAAAGTACTTGTACATAGGAAGACCCATCTCTTTAGCCCTGGCCTTGTGAAATTGAATTTCTGCTTGCTTCTGCTGCATGGGATCATCAGCTACCTTTTCTTTTCCTTTAGCTGCTGCTGTAGTGACAGCAGCCTCAGGAATTTCCTCTTCTTCTTCTTCAGATAGAATTAAGTGCCTCCTTTTACTGCTAGGCCTGTCCTCAGGAATGACTTCCTCCCCCTTAGACTGAGCAGGGTTTGGAGAGATAGCCTGAGTAGGCATAGCAGCTTGAGAGACACCTTCAGCTGCACCTGTTTCAAAGACATCTGCTGGCTTACCAGTGTGAGTTGCAGACACTGGTATCTCCTTAGGAGAAGAAGTCTTCTCCCCCTTAGACTTAGTCTTTGAGGCAGATGACTTCTCCCCCTTTGAAGGAGATGAAGCAGCGACTTCAACACCGGGTCTGCCTGAAGACACAAAGTCAGCAGGCTTGCTAGTAGGTTTAGTAGAAGGTTTAGGACCAACAAGGCTAGTCACTAAGTAAGCCAAGTTATCCTTCACCTCAGTAAGCTGGGAAAGACAGGTCTGAAGAGAAGTGGAGTGGGAATCAGCAAGGGATGTGAGCTTAACAATGTTTTCCCTGTCAGACGCTGTGAACAGCAGAGTTTGCAGCTGTGCAAGATGAAGTTCTAGAGAATCTTGCACATCAGCAAGATCTGATGACACGGAGTTTGACAGGGAGCCAATTAGAGTTTGTAAGTTAGCCAGAGTGGCTGGAAGGGTAGAGTTGCAAGAAGTGAGAAGTGATGACAGCTGTTGGGAAATAGCTGTCATTGAGGACACAGAGTCCTGCTGAATGGAAAGAATAGAGGAAAGGGAGGTGGACACAGTTTGCAGCTGAGCAGTGAGTGCTAACAGCTGTGGAGATTGATCAGGCTGTGGAGTGGTAGGGAAAGAGGCCTTGAACGAATCAAAGAACCCCTGAAGTTGTGCAGACACAGAGTCTGATATGATGGAGGGTAGAGAATGCATGGTGTTTTCCAAAGAACCAACTTTGTTGGCCAGCAAAGAAAGCTGATCCTTCAAAGGCAGGTCTTTGGGAGATGGAGGTGTATGGGTAGATTGTTTTGAGTGGGTAGATGGAGAAGATGATGATGAAGCTGGTGTTTGAGGATGTGATGGAGAGGGAAGAGGGACTTTGGACAGAAGCTCCATAGCCTGGGCAAAAGTAAGATGACCCAGTTTGGAGGGATCAAGGGGTCCTTCAGCAGCGGCTGTAGCTGCATCACTAGGAGAAGGGGATGATGTTTGGGGCCTTTCAGATGCTGCTTGTGTTGCAACACCCTCATGAAGACCAGTGGTGGGTCCCTCTGCAGTGCCTTGGTCTAAAGGCACCTCATCATTGGGAGATGGGATATGCATTTCAACATCAGCAGTGGTGAAACCTGCTGATGGAATTTGCATGGAGGGAGCAGCCTCACCAGAGGGATGGTGTGATCCCTGAGGTTCATCAGCTTGGGATGTTGGTCCCTCAGCAGCTGTTTGGTGTAGAACAACTGTATCATGGGGAGCAGAAGTTTGAGACTGAGCTGCTGATTGGTCTATACCAGCAGCGTGGGCATCGCGTGCAGACTCAGGGTGTGAGGAGATGTTAGTGGGGAACAGTGTGGACACAGTATGGAGTGGAGAGGACTCCTGTCTTTCAATATCCTCAGCCTGTTGGGAGGCTGGGATAGTTGATGTGGGTATCTCCATTTGTACAACTGGTTCCTGTTGGGAGGAACCAGAGGGTCTAGACTGACTCTGGGTTGACTCAGATTGGAGTGAAGCATGCTCCAAATGAGCTGAACCTTCTCCCAAAATAGGAGAGGCAGCGGGGGTTGCTTCTTTTTCAACTGAACCCTATTGAGAGGGAACAAAGGAGGTGGTTTTGTGGACTGTTTTCTTTTTGGCTAGAGATTTGCGTTGGTAATGAATGGATGATGTGGGTGATTGTGGAGAGGGGAGAGGATCTGTTTAGACAGGATGTGAGACTGGGTCAATAACAGTGGGGCTGGCCTGTTCCATAGTCTCTTGTGACACAGAGGCACCAGCCACAAAGGCTTCAGGCTCAACAGATGAGCCAGGGTGAGGAGTCTGCTCTTCCTCAGCCACAGAGGCTAAGGGAGCAGACTTAGTCTGAGCTGTTTTGGCCTTCTTTTTAGCAGGACCAGCTTCAGTTGCCAGGGTCCTTTTAACAAGCTTGGACCTGGCTTTGGATTTTCTGACGGGAGCAGCAGCTTCTGGATCCACCCTCACATCAGAGGGTCCTTCCACCAAACCTAACAGCCTCCTCATTGGTGTGGATAGAGGAGGCTCATTTTGCAGTACAGGAGTATGAAAAATTCTATTCCCTATGACAGGGAATGCAGCAGACTTAAGTAGGGGCTGAGAGTTGTAAAGTTGCTCACCACAAACATGGCTGAAAATGAGGCTCAGAAACCTGGGATAACGGACAGCAGCTGGTCTTGGCTCTTGCTGCACCAGGTTTCTCAGGTTTGAAAAGATCCACTTAGCCATGTCAAGAGTAGTCCCATCCACTAGCTGTAGGACTATTGGAACTTCATCTCTACTAAGTTGGTCGAAGGAACCAACCTTGCTGCTGAAACACATCACCACAGAGGCGAATAAGAAGCCGTAAGTGGGTGACAACTCCTTCCTGTACAATGTTGCTCCAATTTTGGGTTCTGCTACACCACAGAAGCGTAGCAGATTTCCCATTTGCTCGTTCTCAGGCTGGGGCAGATCATAAGACTCAGCAATAGGCAGATGAAGGGCCTCCCTCAGAAGATCAACTGTTATCTCAATGGACTGAGTTCCATTAAGAATAGTTCCTTTGATGACCTTAGTGTCGGGATTGTAGGAGCATGTGCACCAGAATTCATACACCATCTCCTGGTACAGGACGCCAGGAGATGCAGTCATGGCGTAGTTCAACGGATGAACTTTCAGAAACTCCACCATTTGGTCATAGCCCTTCCCCACATAGTTTTTGGGAATTGTGAGGTTGGCAATGTAGTTGGTGGGCTTAATGGTCAGCATTGTGGTGATTGATGAGTGTTTGACAACATCCTCACCAACAAATACTGGGAGAAAGGGATTAGGTCTGTGAGCCATTTGGGAATTTTTGAGGTTGAGGAAGCCAAGGACACTTAGTCGATTTTAGGGTTCTTGAGAATTTCTGGAAGTGATGAGGAGGACGAAGATGAAACTGTATTTAGGTATTTATAGGATTTGAATGTGAGTGTGTAAGAGAGAGAAGATTTTGGGCGGTTTGATTTGAAAAAGTCGTTAACGGAAAACGGAACGGTTGTCCATGTCAGACCGTTTGTCAGACCACTCGATTTCTTTTTAATCACTTACACACGTAATCCACATTATCCGCAGTAATTAAGTTAAATAAAACATTAATTAAGTAACTTAATTGTGAAGAAAGGTAATTAAAATATTTGGTCTAAGTTGTTGGTCAACCCTGTGATGAGCAGAGTCAACATATGTTATCCATTCTTCAAGCTGTTCTCCCTTCAAACTGTGCCATCAGCCTGTTCTCAGTTGTGAGAACAGGTTGGGTTCAATTATTTGAACAGGTTAGAAGACAAAGGCTTGTAAGGCAGTGTGAAGGAATGAACAGGTTAAAGATTGAACTATCAGAGCAGGCTGGACTTACAACCTGTTTGTTGTTCAGCCTGTTCTGTGCTCAAGCTGTTCAAGTTTTTAGAAAAATGGCTAAGTATAGAACATGCATAGCCTGTTCTGTCCAAGCTGTTCTGAGAGACTTGAGCAGTGTGAGACATATAACTTCATAGACCTGAGAGAACACTTAGTCACTCTTATTTAACATGCCCAGCTTGCTGACAAGGTAATTAAACCTTGTTTCATCCAGAGGTTTGATGAAAATGTCTGCAAGCTGTTCATTTGTGGAAATAAAACTTACCTCCACATTACCTTTCTGAATGTGATCCCTGATGGAGTGATGTCTGACTTCAATATGATTTGTTCTTGAATGAAATACTAGATTGTTGGAGATGGCTATGGCACTTGTATTATCACACAGAATAGTAGTTTTCCTATACACAAGCCCATAGTCTTCAAGCTGATGCTGCATCCACAGAATCTGCCCACAGCAGCTTCCCGCAGCAATGTACTCAGCTTCAGCAGTAGAAGTGGACACTGAGTTCTGCTTCTTGCTACTCCAACTAATCAACTTTCCACCAAGGAGTTGACATCCACCTGTTGTGCTTTTCCTATCTAACCTGCAGCCTGCAAAATCAGAATCTGAGTATCCTGTTAGTTCATGACTTGAGTCTTTGGGATACCAAAGACCCAAACCTGATGTACCCTTCAGGTATCTGAAGATTCTTTTAACAGCAGCTAGATGAGATTCCTTTGGATCAGCTTGGAACCTAGCACATAAACAGGTGGCAAACATAATATCAGGTCTACTAGCAGTCAAGTATAGCAAGCTCCCAATCATGCCTCTGTAAGTTGTTAATGAAACAGCTTTGCCACTGGCATCAGCATCCAATTTTACATTGGTTGCCATTGGGGTTTTATTAGGAGAACTTTGATCAAATTTAAACTTTTTCAATAGATCTAAAGTGTACTTTCCTTGATTTATAAAAATTTCAGTTGAGGTTTGTTTAACCTGTAATCGTAAAAAGAAAGTTAGTTCTCCCATCATACTCATTTCATACTTAGATTTCATGAGTAATGAAAAATTCTTGCATAGTTGCACATTAGTAGAACCAAATATTATGTCATCCACATAAATTTGAACAAGCATAATGTCAGACTTCACCTTCTTTATAAACAGTGTGGTATCCACTTTACCTCTGGAGTACCCATTGCTCAAAATAACAAGGATGGGTGCAACAGGCCTAGAATTGGAAACTTATGACCACACAGATGTAGCTCAGATGGGATACAGGGAGTGGATTGAGCTGGCAGTTGCCCTGAGTGAATCAAAGTCTGAAACTGCTAAACAGATCAGGGCATATGTCAAGAAGTTGATGGAAAGAGTAAAGGATCTTGGCCTGATATCTAAGGAAATTAGTGAAGGTGTCTTTGTGACACATCCAAAAATAAAGGCCAGGAGAATAAAGAAGGACACAGAGATGGAGCTACTCCTTACACTGATCGAACAGGGCGACTATGCCATTGAAATGAAGGGAGTTGATCATAGCCTGCCAAGTGGAATAGAGTTTGAGGATGGCAAAATTATTGAAGAACCTGAGCTGGGGGCATTTTTTGTAGATCCCCTAACTCAGAAGAA
The DNA here is from genome assembly GCA_020465985.1 of Centrapalus pauciflorus. Lineage (NCBI taxonomy): Eukaryota > Viridiplantae > Streptophyta > Magnoliopsida > Asterales > Asteraceae > Centrapalus > Centrapalus pauciflorus. The sequence goes on along the minus strand of JAANYP010009035.1, from coordinate 45,621 downwards.
ATGCTTCCAAAGAGCCTCAGAGCTATACAAAGTTGATCTGAGACAACTTGCCGCCTTCAGACTTGTAGTTTCATTTAGGCAGTCTAGCAGATGGAGAGCAGCCGTCTGGGATCAGCTCAGAGGCTTCTATGAAAGAGGAGAGCTTAATGATCCCAAGTTCATGTTCTTCAGAAGTGAAATTCAGGAACTTGAGGATACAAGAGAAGAAATGGAAAAGATGTTCCAGGAACCCCCTCCAGTGTAATGAAGTCCACCTGCCATCTGGGTAGGTGAAGAATGGGAGCTGTTCATCAGTTGGACAGGCTTGCCATTATCTGCTCCCAACTCAAACAGTCCAAACATCTTGTACATTAGTTGTACATTATTACATAAGTTGTAATCTTTTCTTTTACATTAGTTGTAAAATACTTTAGTACATTAGTTGTACTCTTGTAAAAACATGTGTTGTTGTATGTAATCAAGAATCGGTGTATATATAAACTGATCTTTTACTTTACTGTAATGTTGTAATCTCAATTCTGCAAAATGTACTGTAAAAATATACAATGATTTTTGATAAGACCAGCTTAGACTGGTTATTGCAAATAGGGGGAGATTGTTAGGCACAAAAAGGCCTCAGTCAAACCTGTTCTACATCTGAGGGGGAGATTGATAATCAAACCTGTTGATGCATTTGAAGGTTGAATTTAAGACCTGTTATATGCCTTATTGAAGCCTGAAAATGATTTGCAATAATAGTCATAAGCTGTTCTATGTGTTGCGTGTGTTGTAACTAAGACAGTTTGTCCAAGCTGCTCTGTCTGCTGAACAGGCTGGACATAAACTGTCTACGCTGCTCTACACTGGTAAGCAGCTTGGGCATTTTTAAAGTGTTCTGTTCTTTGTGAACAGAACCTGTTCTTTGTGAATAGGCTAAACACTTTATGGAATATGTTTACAAGTCATCATGTATTGTTTTTGACTACAAGATCAGTTTACAAAGTCGAAGACAAAGTGGAAAACAGAACTGCTCAGCCTTGGTTTTATCAAATGCCTTCTTTTTGCCAGCACCTGAACTTCCTTGCAGCATGTTTCTTCCTAACCTTTTCTTGTTGAACCTTTTGACAAGCATAGCTATCATTTGCTCATCATCTTGTTCAGCAAGATCTGCAGTATCTTCTTCATCTGACACCTCCTCCTTGTCATCATCCTGTTGATCAGGTTGAGTGAACACATCACTCAACTGATTTACAGGCTGTCTCACATTAGCCACAAAGGCTGCACCTCTTTTGGACATTTCCAAGGCATTTCTCTTTTGTTGCCTTGACTGTTCATCATTCAGTAAGGATCCATACAGATTGACCAGATCCATACTTCTGATAGTACCTGAGTTCCTTAGAATTGTTGAGAAGTAGTTCCACTCTTCAGGTAGAATGTCCAGAAATTTATTCACCAGGGTGAGACTGTCCTTAGTGATCCCAACAGCTTTGAGATCATTCACTAAAGCAGTAAACCTGGTGTAGGTTTCAGTGAGAGTCTCCTTTGGTTTAGCAAAGAAAAGTTCATACTGTCTAACAAGATTGTTGATCCTGTTGTCCAGTGTGATTGTGGGTCCATCATAGACAGTACACAAAGTATCCCACATTTCTTTTGCTGTCTTCATTTTCTCAACCTGTTTGAACACATCATCAGGAAGAGAAATGACCAGATTGTTTCTGGCCTTTGCATCCAGAGCCACCAGTCTCTTGTCTTCATCAGACCATTGAGCTTTAGCTTTCTCAAAGGTCCTGATTTCAGGAGCAGCTCCTTCAACCGCTGGAGTTATGGTAGTAACAGAGGTTGGCACATAGGGACCCTCCATCACTATCTCTGGCAGTTGTACATCCAGATTCTCTAAATAGAGCATCATTCTGCACTTCCAACCAGAGAAGTTTTGATGATTAAATTTTGGAGGTTTGCCCATAGAGCCATTGTCATAGTAAGAAGAACTTGCAGCACTGTTGTCCATGGAAACTTGGGAGAATGAGAGATCTAGAATGACACACACTCTAAACTGCTCTGATACCAGTTGTAGGTCCCGAGAGGTTCCCAAAGAATATAGCTTTAAGCTGTAGAGGGGGGGGTGAATACAGCTATTTAAAAACTACACATTGTTTTCTCAATGTTTGTATGTATTATCAACAATTTGTTAATTACAAACAAGCTTGAATGGGAATAGTTCAAGCTGAGATGACAGATACAACAGTATGTTTACTAGTCTAAGACGAACTCAAACTAGAATACAATGAATACACTCACTAAGAAGCACTCACTGTGTTTACAAGACTTAAGGGAACAGCTTATGTAAAACAGCTTAGACACACAGATACTGATTTACATAGAAGGCTTGCATGCATGAAAATGACACTTGCACGTTCACTCTTGGTTTCAGCACTTAGCTTTTCTTCACTCTTCTTTCTGTCCTTAGAAGCTTCCTTTTATACTTAGTCAGAGGATCTAAGAGAAACATCTTCATTGGACGGAATGAAAAGAAGAAGTCTTGTTGAAAAGACAACATAACCTTTTCTGCACTTTTCTGAAAAGCAGACTTGACTTCACATGTGCAGAACTTTTGTCTTTTTACTTTGTCTACTGTTGCATTGCCTTTAACTAATTTAGGAAGGTCAACTTTGTGTTTTTCTTCCTTGTAAAGGCCTATTTTGATATAAGAAAAAGGTCTGTCACCCTTTTTCAAATAACCTTTTGTCTTCATGTAACAGAACAGCTTGGGCAGGCTGAGCAGTTCTGTTTTCCACTTTGTCTTCGACTTTGTAAACTGATCTTGTAGTCAAAAACAATACATGATGACTTGGAAACGTATTCCATAAAGTGCTTAGCCTGTTCACAAAGAACAGAACACTTTAAAAGTGCCCAAGCTGCTCACCAGTGTAGAGCAGCGTAGACAGTTTATGTCCAGCCTGTTCAGCAGACAGAGCAGCTTGGACAAACTGTCTTAGTTGCAACACATGCAACACATAGAACAGCTTATGACTAATATTGCAAATCATTTTCAGGCTTCAATAAGGCATATAACAGGCCTTAAATTCAACCTTCAAATGCATCAACAGGTTTGATTATCAATCTCCCCCTCAGATGTAGAACAGGTTTGACTGAGGCCTTTTTGTGCCTAACATGCATTTTCGGTATCGTTTAAGGCTCATTTTATGCATCTTTGCTTCGTAACTACCATACTTTTATTCCCAAATTGTGTTTCAGGGTCAAGAAGTCAAATGGAAGCAGCTCGAGAAAACTCAGCGCAAAATGAGCCGGTGGGGGCGCAGACTTGCGCCACCCTACGCTGTATAACAGAATTATTTTGAGTTGGAGAGCACTTCCAGTGCAGATCGGCGTAGCCCAAGCCATACCCCTAGCGCAGGGCAGGGCACAGGCCTACGCTCATGCAGCGTGAAAACCCTGCAGACGCGTTTTTGAGCCCAAAACCCTAATTTCCATCTTCTCTATAAATAGAGGTCGTTTGTAATCATTTTGGGAGGTCTGAAAATATTGAAAAGAGCGGCGAAGCCCTGCCGGAATTGATTCACAAGCCGAATACGAAGAAGGTGGAGTGCAACCATTCGAGCTTACAATGGTTCTTACAATCATTCTTGGTGAAGAATGTACGATGAGCGACTAAACCACCATAACCGTTTGCGGAGGATCTACGGCTAAGTTTTATTCTCTTGAATCTATTTTTATGTATTGATGTATTTGGGTATTTGAATAATTTGTATGAAAATGATATACATTTGGTTGTTTAAGAGTAATTGGTTTAATTGGTAAAAGCAAGATGGTTCATAGTGACGTTATTATTTGTGACGAGTCCATTAGTTTAGGGATTAAGACAAGTAATGAATGTTGCATGCGATATGCCGAGATTAATTGGTTAAATTATTCACGAATAAGATGACTAAGTAATTGGTTATGTCTATGTGACCGTTACATGATATTCAAGTGGATAATAACTTATGTCGTAGTGATTTCGTGAATGGTTATCTTATAATTTGATTTGCCAATCAATTGTCGTTTTCTTTCCGTTGATTTAATAGTAATTTAGTTCGTAATCATTATTCCAAACAAATCACTCATTTCACAATTTAATCACTTTTAATAAACTTAAGAAACTACCAATTTAACCCTAATTCACATACGCACTCCTTGCAGATTCGACCCTTACTTCTCTACGCTAATAGTTAGTTTTAAGGTTATTTCTATGGGCCACAACGATGACTCGTCAGTAGGTATTCCGGTTCTGGTTAGACCATAGAAACGATGTGTAGGTCCCAAAAGGTTTCCCTTGTATGTTGCTCTAAGCTGTAGAGGGGGGGTGAATACAACTATTTATAATTTCAACACACTTTCTCAATGTTTTGTGTGTATATCATCAACAAGTGTTAATTACAAACAAACTTGAACTGTGGAATGGTTCAAGCTGAGATGACATATTCATCAAAGACTACTAATCTAATACACACTCAGACCAGTTACAATGAATACACTCACAAAGATGAACTTACTGATATTACAAGACAGACAAACAAACAGCTTTAACAAGAACAGCTTGGACACACTCAACTGTTTTATTCAAGCAGACTTTGCATGCATGAAAACAAACTTATTTTGCACATTCTGAATATCACACTCTTGTTTATCTCATATTCCTTTGAATCTTCCTTTTATACTCTCACAGAGAATCCCAGTGAAGCTTCCTCATTGGATGCAGAGTTAGTGGAGTGTCTTTCCAAAAAGACAAAAAAAATGATTTTTTGCACGTTCTGACAAAACAACATTTGTCTCTATATTGCAGAATCTTTGTATTTTCCTTTTTGTCTATGTTTTAGAATGCTTTAACCAAAAGAGGAATGTCAACTTTAAACCTTTCAACTTTTGGTATGGCCATTTTGATATAAGAAATGGTCCGTCACCCATTTCAAATATCTACTTTGTCTTCATGTTAACAGAACAGCGTGGGCAGTCTTAGCAGCTTCTATTTTTCCACTTTGTCTTCGACTTTGTAAATTAATCTTTTAGTCCAAGACAATACATGGGGACATGGAAACACATTCCATAAAGTGTTTAGGATGTTCACAAAGAACAAAACACTTAGAATTTGTCCAAGCTGCTCAACAAGTATGAGCAGCATAGACAGTTATGTCCAGCCTGTTCAACAGAATAGAACAACTTGGACAATCTGCCTTAGTTGCAATAAATGCAACATGGTAAACAACTTTGACTAATATTACAAATCACTTATCAGATGTCAATAAGGCATTAATAGGCCTTAATATATACCTTCAAGTGCATCAAACAGGTTTCATTAACAATCTCCCCCTAAGATGTATAACAGGTTTGACTGAGGACTTTTTGTGCCTAATAATCTCCCCCTATTTGCAGTAATCAGTCTAAGCTGATTCTATCAAATATCACTATATATTTTTACATTACATTTTGTTGAAATGGAATTGCAACATTTAAGTAAAGTAAAAGATCATTTTATATATACAATGATATTGATTACAAACAACGCATGTTCCTACAGAAGTACAACTAATGTATTAAAGTAAATTACAACTAATGTAGAAAGATATATTACAACTGATGCAATAAAGTACAACTTATGTACAAAGATAATTTCAACATATTGGACTATTAGTGGTGGGAGCAAATAATGGCAAGTCTGTCCAACTTATGGACAGCTTCCATTCTTCATCTACTCAGCAGTAGATGGACCTTCAAGCTGTTTCCTGCCTTCAAACAATTGTTCAAAGTGCCCCATGGTTTCATCAATCTCTTCTATTTCATGTCTAAGAAACATGAAGTCAGGGTGTTGAAGTTCTCCTCTCTCATAGAAACCTTTAAGCTATTCCCAGATAGCTACTCTCCATTTTGAAGATTTACCAAAAGTATCAGAGAGTCTAAAGGCTATGATCTGTTTGAGACCAACTTTATGCAGATCAGATGCCCTCTGGAAACAAATTTTCTTTGTTAAGGGGTCCACAAAGAATACCCCTAGCTCAGGTTCTTCTATGAGTTTATCTTTTTCAGGCTCAACTCCCCTTGGTAGACTGTGATCTACCCCTTTGATTTCAACAGGAACAATGCCTTGTTCAATCATCATGAGGAGCTCTTCAAGCTCTGTATCCTTTCTTCTTCCCCTGGGCTTGATTTTGGGTTCCACCACTGAGGTACCGTTAATTTGATCTTCAGGGATCATGCTCAGGTTTTTTACTTTCTCCATCAGCATTTAGACATATGTCCTGATAGATTTAGCAGTGTCAGACTTTGAGTTACTCAGGGCAACTGCCAATTTTACCCATTCTCTGTACCCCATGCAAGCAACATCAGCGTTCTCATAAGCTTCCAGTTCTGGACCATCAGCACCTAGCCTGGTTATCTGAAGCTTCCACTGCTTGCCTTTCTTTGAAATTGGGACAACTTTGACAATGGTTTCCTTGGCAATTCTTTTGTTGGCCACATCAAAGAATTTCTTCCTTGCCAAGTTGTCAAAATGTACTTAGGCTCTTACTGAGGAGGATAGAGGCTTTGACTTGGTCACTGAGACCTGTGCATCCTTTTCTTTCTCTCCCTCTTTCTCAGTCACTGACTCTTTTGCAGCTTCAATAATTTCCTTTGCACATCCAAGGAAGGCATTTTTATCTTTTTAGCTTCATTGGCTGCAAAGGCTTTGGCAGCTTTGGTAGCTTTGGCAGAGGCTTCTTCCTTCTTTTGTCTTTCCAGAATCTCAAGCTGCTCTTCTTTCCATTGATAATAGGTATCCAATGCAACACCCATTTCTTTGGCTTGTGATTTGTCAGATTTGAGCTGAGCAGCTTTGACATAGTCAGTGTTAACTGAGGCTTTTCCTTTACCCTTTGCTGCTTTGGTCTGAGAAGCTTCTATCTCCTCCTCTTCTTCTTCCTCAATTTGTTTCAGGATTAAGTGCCTCCTTCTACTTGGCCTGTCCTCCGGAATGGATTCCTCCCCCTTAGATGGTGCAAGGCTTGGAGATCCAGCCTGAGTAGGATGAGCAGTTTCAGAGACTTTGGACAAACCTGCAATAAGGCCAGTTTGGAAAAGATCTGCTGCTTGCCCTACTGAAGCTGATTTCTCCTTAGAGGGAGATGAAGATTTCTCCCCCTTAGACTTGGTCTTCGAGGCAGGTATCTTCTCCCCATTTAAAGGAGATGGAACAGAGCCTTCAACAACAGGGCTGGCTGAACGAACGGATCCAACAGGCTGGGTAGCAGCATTTTTGGAAACAGGTTTGGAACCAACAAGGCTATGCACTAAGAAAGCCAAGTTGTCTTTAACCTATACAAGCTGGGTAATACAGGTTTGGAGAGAAGAAGAATGAGAAGTTGCAAGAGAGGACAGCACGGAGATAGCTTCCCTGTCAGATGTTGTGAACACCAAACTTTGAAGCTGTGCAAGAGTTAGTTTAAGAGAATCTTGCATATTATCAAAGTTTGAGGACACAGAATTGGACAGAGAATCCACTAAGGTATTCAGGCTGACCAAAGATGATGGGAGAGTGTTTGAGCAAGTTTCAAAAAGGGCTGACAGCTATTGGGAAACAGTTGACAGTGTGGACACGGAGTCCTGTTGATGAGAAAGAATTGATGAAAGGGAAGAGGATAACTTCAGCTGCTTCTGATAATCGTTCCTCTCGCTCCAACTACAATGGAGCTCCCAACAACAATGGGCGAAATCAACAACTGATTCTCCGCATTGCTCTAGTTGTTGCAGCTGTGCAGTGAGTGCAAGCAGCAGAGAAGAATGATCATCTTGGGGAGCAAGGGTTGGAAAAGAAATCCTGAACGAATCAAGGAACCCTTAAAGCTGGGCAGACACAGAGTCTGACATAATGGAGGGGAGGGAGGTCATAGAATTTTCCAAAGAGCCAACTTTGTTTGTCAGCACAGATAGTTGATCCTTCAAAGATAGATCTTTGGGGGATGGATGTGTATGGGTGGACTGTTTGGATTGTCTTGAGGGTTAGGAATGTGATGGTGATGGTGATGATTGAGGAGTATGGGGGTCAGTAGGTGAAGGTAGGGAAACTTTGGACAGTAATTCCATAGCCTGGGCATAAGTTAAATGGCCCAGCTTGGAGGGGCCAAGGGTACCTTCAGTAGTGGTTGTATCTGCATCATGAGGTAAAGGGATAGAAGTTTGTGGCCTTTCAGATGCTACTGGTATTGTAACACCTTCATGAATACTAGGGGTGGTTCCCTCAGTAATACCTTGGTTTATAGGCACCTCTTCATGGGGAGATGGGATGTGCATTTCAACATCATCAGTGGTGAAAACTGATGATGGAATGTGCACTTGGGGAGTAGCTTCACCAGAGGGATGTTCAATTCCCTCGAGTTCATCATCTTGGGTTGATGGCCCTTCAAAAGCTGTTAGGTGTGGAACAGCTGCATCACCAGGAGTAGAAGTGTAAGGCTGGTCTGCTGGATGGTCTATTCCAGCAGCTTTGGCACCTTGTGCAGACTCAGTATGTGGAGAAGGAATATGAGGGAGTGACTGTGTGGACTCAGTGTGGAGTGGAGAGGGCTCATGTCTTTCAATGTCTTCAGCCTTTTGAGAGGCTTGGCCAGTTGAGGTTGTAGTCTCCTTTTGTATAACTTGTCCCTGTTGGGATGAACCAGAGGGCCTAGGCTAACTCAGGGTGGACTCTTGTTGGAGTGAAGCATGCTCCAAATTTGTTGCACTTACTCCCAAAATAGGAGAAGTAAAAACAGTAAGGGTTTCTTCTTTTTCAACCGAATCCTGTTAGGAGGAGTCATAGGGGCTAGTTTGAGAGGTGGTGCAGGATTTGTTTTTTGCTAAGGATTTTCTTCTTAGCCTGGAGTATTGGGATAGAGTGGGTGATTGAGGAGAACTGGTGAGTTTTGTTTGGACTGGAGGTGAGACTGGGTCAGAACTAGGAGGGTCAGCCTGTTCCATGGTTTCATGTGTCACAAAGGCACAAGCCACAAAGGCTTCAGGTTCAATAGATGAACCAGGGTGAGCAGTCTGCTCTCCCTCAGCCGCTGAGGCTGATGGGGTAGACTTAGCTGTTTTAGCCTTCTTGCGGACAGGCTCAGCTTCACTTATTTTCAAGGCCTTTTTGATCAATTTGGGCCTTGATTTGAATTTTCCCATGGGAGCAGAAACTGGATCCACCTTCTGAGTAGAAGGTCCTTCCACTAAACCAAGCAACCACCTCATTGGTGTTGACAGAGGAGGTGTTCATTGTCAAGAACTGGGGCATAGAATACCCTATTTTCAATGACTGGAAATGTAGCAGTAGACAGGTAAGATTGAATATTGTAAACTTGCTCACCACATATATATTTGAAAATGAGGCTGAGGAACCTTGGATATCTGACAGCAGCTAGTTTTTTGTTGTTGCGCCACAAGATTCCTCAGGTTCACAAAAATCCATCTTTCCATGTTCAGGGTTGTCTAATCCACAAGCTGTAGGACAATAGGGATCTCATCTCTGCTGATTTGATCAAATGATCCAACCTTGCAGCTTAGGCTCATCACTACTGAGGCAATTAGAAAGTTGTAGGTTGGAGATAGATCCCTACTGAACAAGGTAGCACCCACTTTTGGTTCCGCTACACCACAGAAGCGTATCGGATTCTCCATCTATTCGTATTCAGGTTGAGCTTTGTCATATTTATCAGCAATGGGAAGATGAATTACTTCCCTGAGAAGACCAGTATTAATCTCAATGGATTGAGTGCCATTGAGAATGGTTCCCTTGATAGTCTTGGTGGATGAATCATATGAACAGGTATACTAGAACTCATAGACCATCTCCTGGTACATGACACCAGGATAGGTTGTCATTGCACAATGCAGGGGATGGGCTTGCAAAAACTCTACCATGGGTTTATAGCCTTTTCCCACATAGTTTTGAGAATTGTCAGATTGGCAATGTAGTTGGTGGGTTTGATAATGAGCATTGTGGTGACAGAGGGATGTTTTTCAACATCATCACCAACGAACAAAGGTAAAAGGGGGTTTTTTTGGTGAGCCATTTGGAAAGTAGTAGTGATGCACGATATTTGACACTTAATCGGTTTAGGGTTTAGTAGTTAGTTATGAAAGCAGTAGGAAAGAAGATGATGAAGAAACAGTGGTTCAGGTATTTATAGGATTTAAATGTGAGTGAGTAGGAGAGAGAAAGGTTTGGGCGGTTGATTTGAAATGCTATTTAACGTAAAATAGAAAGGTTTGCCATGTCAGAACGGTTGTCAGACCAACTTGACCTTTTTAACTACTAACACACGTTAACAAACATTATCTGTAGGTAATTAAGTTAAATAAATACGTAATTTATGAAACTTAAATGTGAAGAAAGGTAATTAAAAACTGATGATCTAAGTTGTTGTTCAACCCTGTGATGAACAGGTTTAATCACATATTGATCACTCTTCAAGCTGTTCATTTCAACCTGTGCAGCTATATGAGAACAGGTTTCATTGTGAAACTTGTTCAATAGCTAAACAGCTTACAAGGCATTGCCTTGTATGACAGATTTGGAGTGTGAGCAGGTTGGAAGTTTGTACAACAGAATCGGTTTGAGGTGAAAACTTAATTTGTCAAGCCTGTTATGTGTCCAAGCTGTTCAAATTTTCAAAAACTGCCTAAGTGTAGGACAAGTAAAATATGTCCTGTCCAAGCTGTTCTGAGAAATTTTGACAGATTAGATCAAGGAATCTTTAGATCATCAGTGACACTTAGTCACTTTTATTTAACATGCCCAGCTTGCTTACAAGGTAATTAAACCTATTTTCATCAAGAGGTTTGGTGAAAATGTCTGCAAGTTGTTCTTCTGTGGAAATAAAACTTACCTCCACATTACCTTTTTGGATGAGATCCCTTATGAAGTGATGTCGGACCTCAATATGCTTTGTTCTAGAACGAATACTGGATTGTTGGAGATGGCTATGGCACTTGTATTATCACACAGAATAGGAGTTTTCCTATATACAAGACCATAATCCTCAAGCTGATGCTACATCCATAGAATATGTCCACAGCAGCTTCCAGCAGCAATGTACTCACCTTCAGCAGTAGAAGTAGAAACAGAATTCTGCTTCTTGCTACACCAACTGATCAACTTTCCACCAAGGAGTCGACATCCACCTGTTGTGATTTTCCTATCTAGCCTGCAACTAGCAAAATCAGAATCTGAATAGCCAATTAGTTCAAGGCTAGAGTCTTTGGGATACCAAAGACCTAAACCTGGTGTACCCATTAGGTATCTGAAGATTCTTTTTACAGCAGCTAGAGGTGATTCTTTAGGATCAGCTTGAAACCTGACACATAAACAGGTAGCAAACATAATATCTGGTCTACTAGCAGTTAAATATAGCAAGCTCCCAATCATGCGTCTGTAAGTTGAGACTGATACAGCTTTGCCACAGGCATCAGCATCCAACTTTACATTGGTTGCCATTGGGGTTTTGATGGGAGAACATTGATCAAATTTAAACTTTTTCAAAAGATCTAATGTGTACTTTCTTTAATTGATAAAAAAAATTTCATTAGAGGTTTGTTTAACCTGTAATCCTAGAAAGAAAGTAAGTTCACCCATCATGCTCATTTCATATTTGGATTTCATGAGCAGTGAAAAGTTCTTGCATAACTGTTCATTAGTAGAACCAAATATTATGTCATCCACATATATTTGAACAAACATAATATCAGTTTTCACCTTCTTTATGAACAATGTGGTATCCACTTTACCTCTGGAATAACCTTTGCTCATATGGAAATCAGTAACAGTGTGATATCAGGCTTTAGGTGCTTATTTTAGACCATAGAGAGCTTTGTCCAACTTATAGACAAAACCTGGATATTATTCACTTTCAATACCTAGAGGCTGCTTAACATATACCTCTTCATGCAGCTTACCATTCAAAAATGCACTCTTGACATCCATTTGAAATACATTCATGCTCTTGTGGGCAGCATAGGTTAGAAACAAACGAATTGCTTCTAACCTGGCCACTGGAGCAAAACTTTCATCATAGTCTATGCCTTCTTCTTGCCTATTGCCTTGAGCAACCAGTCTTGCCTTATTTCTAATAACATGACCTTGCTGATCCATCTTGTTTTTGAAAATCCATTTGGTGTCAATTATAGTTTTACCTTTAGGAACAGGGACCAGTTTCCATACTTTGTTTCTCTCAAACTGATTGAGTTCTTCTTGCATGGCAGTGATCCAATTGGCATCTTTTAGAGCATCATCTACCTTCTTTGGCTCCATCAGAGACACAAAACTCAAAAACATACAAAAGTTTCCTAAGTTATCCCATCTTGTTTGTACCCCCTTGTTGATGTCACCAATTATTTGATTATTGGGGTGACACCTGATCCACTTAGGATCATGTTTCAATGAAGATTCTCCTGTATCATTTTCATTTTCATCAGGTCTTGCAAAACAGCTTTCAAGATTTTCAGACACGCTGTTACCTTGAGCCTGTTCACCTATTGAACATGAATCTCTATTGTTGAACACATCAGTAGAGCATTCAGGGAAATTCGCATTGATTAGTTCTGGACATGGTGCATTAATTATATCAGTACACTTATTCACATAGGGTGTACTAACATAATCATCATCATGCCCATTGTGGTTAATAGGTTCCACTTTGGGTGAAGTGGAAGCTTTTGAGTTCTTTTCTTCAACATTTGAATGCATAAGATCATCAAAGTTGAATTCTCCTGAAACTGATTCAGGAACAGCTTTAGTAGAGGCATTCATAGACTACTCATAGGTGACATTGATAGATTCATCTATCACCTTTCGTTTGTAGTTGTATACTCTGTACGCTTTAGAAACAGCAGACTATCCAATAAACACACCTTCACTAGCTTTAGGTTTAAAATTTTCTAGTTGATCCCTTTGATTCAAAATGAAGCAGGAACCTCCAAACACATGGATAGTTTATATTTGGTCTTCTCCCTTTGATTAACTCATAAGGAGTCTTATTGAACCTTTTCAACACTAAGGATCTGTTTTGAGTGAAGCAGGCAGTGTTGACAGCTTCAGCCCAAAATGATGAAGGCAAACCTGATGCACACATCATGGTTCTTGCAGCTTCAATGAGGGTTCTATTCCTCCTTTCAGCAACTCCATTTTGTTGTGAAGTTCTTACATCTGAAAAGTTCTGTGAGATCCCTCTTTCTTCACAGAAGTCCTCAAGAGTGCTATTTCTGAATTCAGTACCATGATCACTTCTAAGTTGCTTGACTTGAGCAGAGTTTAGAACTTCCATCTTTTTGATAAATCCAGTAATTTCTCTGGAAGCCTCTCCTTTGGTCTGGAAGATCACCCATGAAAACTTAGAGAACTCATCAACCATTACTAGAGTGTATCTTCTACCACCTAGACTTGGGACACTAACAGGTCCAAAAAAGTCCATGTGGTTTAAGAAGAGAGGAGTATCGATAGAAAAATTATGCTTGGATTTAAAAGATGTTTTTCTCTGCTTGCCTTTCTCACAAGCTGTGCAGAGTTTATCCTTAACAAAAGTTATAGAAGGCAAACCTGTTACCAACTCCTTTTTACAGAGTTTGTTGATATTCTTGAAGTTCATGTGTGATTGCCTTTTGTGCCATAACCAGTTTAGGTCTGCATTGCTTCTTGAGATGAAACAAGTTTCAGTTGTTGGATCTACAGATTTCATATCCACAACATATACACCTTTCTTCCTTTGTGCACATTACACAACCTTACCTTGGGGATCCAGTATGCATCCCAGGTTCTCATCAAAGTTAACCTTGTAGCCAGCATCACACAGTTAGCTAATGCTAACAAGATTATGTTTTATCCCAGACACATAGGCTACTCTTTTGAATATTGCATTACCAGCTTGAAGGGTTCCATATCCTTTTGTGGATCCATGAACATTGTCACCAAAGGTGACCTTTGGGCCTTTTTCAGGCCCGCGATCACTCAGAAAATCTTTGCAACTTATCATGTGGCCTGAGCAGCCGCTGTCCAAGTACCAAACCTGGCTTGGTTGTTTAACCTACAGAGTGTCATGGAAAAATTTTAGTTTTTAGGGGAACTCATCATAAGGATGAGTTCTCCTTCTTCATCAACATTTGTTGACGAACCACTTTGTAACATCCTCGGATTTAAATTATTATATTTTAAAGTTATTAAGTTTAAATTTGTAATTTAAGTTAAATTATGAAAGTTGGTACGAAGTTTTGGATTAATTATAAAGTTTGTTGCTTCAATTAGAAATTGAGAAATTTAAAGTTATTTAAGTGAATATAATATTTATAATTGTTAAGGAAAATAAAATAAAGATGGAATTCTTTATTTTATAAAAATCAGTATTTTATGGAACCGGATAAGTGAAGGGGTGAAATGTGCCAAGAGTTGAATGATGGAAATAAAAAGGGGAAAATTATCATTTCCATCCATTTTGAAACAAATACACTCTCTCACTAGAACTCTCTCTCTCTCGGCTCTCTCTCTCTCTCTCTCTCTCTCTAAATTCGAAGATCATCAAAGCTTGGATTTTGAAGCTGAAAATCGGAAACAAGATTGGTAGGAAGGATATACCAACACTGCAATCATCGATTTAAGGTAAAAATCTTTTAAATTTCAGAATATTGAACATTTGGTTCGGTTTTTATATGAACCGAAAATTTGATTTTGGAGTTGCAATTATGGATGCATGTGTTATATAGTTGAAGATTCGTTTAAATCTAGTATATTAGATGCTATATATTGAATTTCAGCTCCTGATTCGAACTATATGTATGATTTCTGAGATTTGTGTGTGTTTTAGTGTGTGTGTGTTCGAAAATGATGAAAAAGGGTTAAAAAGGATGTGGTTTGATACGTAAAGATGTTAATATTGGTGTTAAAGTGTTGAAAATAGATGTATTTTTAGTTGGTATGAGTTATTTCACGTAATGAATTAGTACCAGAAATGACTTGGATTAAATCTGGAAAATATCAAGACTGCACCATTATGAACTCGGACGTCCGAATTCGGATCTGGCAGGAGCTCGGATCCGGACCGAATTCGGACAGGATCCGAAATGATAAACATGCAAAACAGAAAAATATATTCTAAGTGTTGAACTCGGATGGGGGTCCGAATTCGTTTTGGGGACCGAATTCGGATGAGGTCCAAATTGCAATGGTCCGAATTGAGACTTAATGGGGTCCGAAATTGGCATTGTCCGAAATTAACATGGGGACCGAATTTTGGGGTCCGAATTCGGGTGGGATCCGAATTCGGACATGGATCCGAAATGGGGATCAGATATTGCAAAATTTTATAAATTATTGTTTATGAAATTAAACAAGATATTGACATGATATGTTGTTACAACTGACGTACAGGTCCCTTGTGGTGTTGTTTAACCCACAGTGGGGTACTTTGTGGATCCGGTTGAAAGCCCGAAGAGAAATAAGATTGATTAAAGTTTATTTACGCACCCACTGTGAGTACAGTAGATTTCGCATGATTATATCTGATTTATGTTAAGCTTTGCCTGCTGAGACCTGTTGTTTCATTTGATTGGTTGGAATTCTACTAACTTGCATAGATTGAGATGCACATTCTTACTTGTTGCATGTCCATTCGATTGTTGTGCATCTAGTGATGGACCGGTGGGTCGCATCATTAACTCTGATGTTACTGTGCTATATGACGCTGGAGCTGATCCCTCCAGGTCCGGTAGGCAGTATGTCATCCCCGATCGTACGTTTGTCTCAGATGGTATGTGTAAATGTCGAGCTTTGGGCTCGAAGGGGCTGCGGCTCTGGTCCGTACTTGGTGTACGAAGAGAGTATACGACGTTTGTCGTCGGGGTTACTCTTGGGCTTCGTAAATATTTATAATGTGCGTAATCTATGTATTCACTAAGCATTCGCTTACGTTTTAGTTGTTGTAATTTTTACAGGAAAAGGAAAATCAGCTGCGGGACCATCTAGCTAGGTTGTTGTTTGAAGTGAATTGAAGACTCAGTTGCTTATTTGGTAACTTAATTGTTGAGATTATTGTTGTAATAAATTTGGGATAATGTAATGTAATGGAAGTTTTTAGATATAGACATGTAACCTTTGTAGTACCGTAGAGTGATATGGAATTGTTGTAATACTTTATTTTGTACTTTAATTGCTTTCTCACTTTAATTAAGTAATCAGATCATTATGTAATTGATGTATTGGTGATTAATCCTGGGTGTCTTGTTAATGGTGGTTGTTGTGGCAAGGGTGTCACACGAGATGGTATCAGAGCAGTAGTTTGAGATTCAAGTGTCCGTGAGGTCTTGATCTCAAACATTAAGTGTTGACATGTAGTGATTCTAAGTAATAATCTGAACTAAGATAGGTTACGATCTAGTAATCGTAAGAATATTGACTATCATACGGGACAAATGGGTGGTGTCTATAAATAAATGACATGTTACTAAATAAGTTATATGTTTTATATTTCAGAACATGTCTGGAGAAGGAATGACATCTGAAGAGACGAGAGAAATGATGCTAGCCATGATGGCTGAGCAAAATCGGATGATACAAGATCAGTTTCGGGCTCGAGATGAGGCCGAAGCTAAGCGAAGGGAAGACAAAAGGAAGAATAAGGAAAAGGAGGGAGGAAACAATGAGGAACAAGATGACAACACTGGGTCATCAAACAAACCCCGAGGTTGTCGTTCTAAGGATTTCAAAGGAAACGGAGCTGTAGAGTTTAATGGTTTAGGGGATGCTGTTGCCGCACTGGAATGGATAACAGCTACTGAAAGAACATTCCGAATCAGCGATTGTGCTGAGAAGGATATGGTTCGTTATGCAACTGCTATGTTCACGAATGATGCAATCATGTGGTGGAACGCAATGGTGAATGCGTTGACGTTAGAGAAGATTTCTGATATGACTTGGGCTGAGTTCAAGGACCTATTCACTCAGCAGTACAGTCCGGTTGATGAGCGCCGGAGGTTGGAAGCAAAGTTTATGGCACTGGTACAGGGGACTAAGACGGTGTCCCAATATGCTGTAGAATTTACGAGGCTTAGTCTATTTGCGCCTCATCAAGTGGACACTGAAGAAAGAAAAGTGACCAGATTCGAGGCTGGTCTGGACATTGTGATAAGGAGGGTTATGAGCAACGTCCGATACCCTACATTTGCTGGCTTACTTGAGGCTGCCAGAAATGTAGAGCAGATTCTGATTATGTCGGGTTACTCGATTGGGTCCGCTGCTGCTTCCACCAACCCAACACAGCCGTCGCCGCCGAAGCGCCAACGTGAGGGAGGATACTCGGGATCTTCCCGGTCTTCACAGTACTCACCTCAACAGTCTTATCGCCGACAGTCTGGGTCATCTGGTCGTGCTCGTGCATACTCAATCAACACCGAGCCACAATACTGCAACAAGTGTCACCTGGAACATTTTGGCAAGTGCACTAACGGACGTGCTTGCTTTTGCTGTGGAGAACTGGGACATTTTCAGAATGATTGCCTAAGGAAAGGTGATGCTTGCTATAAGTGTGGAGTGTGGGGCCACTATAGCAGAAACTGTAGGAAGAATGCTCCATCAGCTGCTGCCCCATCATCAACGCGATCGTCGGGAGGTTCAAGTGGTGGTTCAATTAACCGCCGGGGTCAGTCACAAAGAGCACTGGCTCGTGCCTTTCAAATCACTGCAGAGGAGGCTAAGGAAAACCCAGAGGTGGTCACGGGTATGTTTATTGTAAATTCCATGCCTGCTCGAGTTCTTTTCGATTCGGGTGCCAACCGGTCTTTTGTATCTATTGCTTTTGCTCAACTAATGTCGATGCCACTGTCTAAGTTATCTGCCGTACTTGACATAGAAACTGCTAGCAATACTTTAGTAAAAGTAGATCACGTATACCGTAACTGCACGTTAGTGATTGAAGATGTAGTCTTCAATTTGGATCTGATACTGATAGACTTCAGTGAATTTGATGTGATCATCGGGATGGACTGGTTGATCGAAAATGAAGCTCACATAGTTTGTAAGAATCGTATGATCAAGATAACTACTCCGGAGGGGCGTGAGATCTGTATATATGGGGATAGGAGAAGTGGGGATCTGTGTTTACTGACCATTGCAAAAGCTCGAAAGCTTGTTGCAAAGGGGTGTGACGCCTATCTGGCATATGCTGTTGATGCCAGGGCTGAAAAGAGGACGTTGGCCGACGTGCCTGTTGTTTCACAGTTTCCGGATGTGTTTCCGGAAGACTTGTCTGGCATGCCGCCTGAGAGACAAGTTGAGTTTCGAATTGATCTGATCCCCGGAGCTGCACCGGTAGCTCGTTCTCCTTATCGCCTCGCCCCAACCGAGATGAAGGAAATGATGACACAGCTGCAAGAGTTGTTGGACAAGGGCTTCATTCGGCCGAGTTCATCGCCGTGGGGAGCTCCGGTATTGTTCGTGAAAAAGAAGGATGGCACAATGCGAATGTGCATTGACTAGCGGGAGCTGAATAAGTTGACGATTAAGAACAAGTATCCACTGCCAAGGATAGACGACTTGTTTGATCAGTTACACGGGGCTAGTGTATTTTCTAAGATTGATCTGAGATCGGGATATCATCAATTGAAAGTTCGAGAGGAAGATGTGCCGAAGACAGCATTCAGGACTCGGTATGGGCATTACGAGTTTCTGGTGATGCCTTTTGGATTAACCAACGCCCCGGCAGTGTTTATGGATCTAATGAACCGAGTTTGTAGACCGATGTTAGATAAGTCGGTGATTGTGTTCATTGATGATATACTGGTGTACTCTAAGTCCGAGGCCGAGCATGCTGAACATCTCAAGGAGTTATTAGAGTTATTGAGGAAAGAGAAGTTGTATGCCAAGTTCCCGAAATGCGAGTTTTGGCTACAACAGATTCAGTTTTTAGGTCATGTGATTTCTGGAGCTGGGATTTCGGTAGATCCAGCTAAGGTTGAAGCAATAAAGAACTGGGAACCACCTCGTTCAGCTACTGAGGTTAGAAGTTTCCTGGGGTTGGCAGGATATTATCGTAGGTTTATAAAGGATTTTTCTAAGATTGCAGTTCCTTTGACTGCATTAACAAAGAAGAATGCACCGTTTGTGTGGGAAACTGTGCAGCAGGAGGCATTTGAGATCCTGAAGAAAATGTTAAGCGAAGCGCCGATACTTGCCTTACCTGAAGGCAACGATGATTTCGTGGTGTATACGGATGCCTCAAGACTGGGGTTAGGCGCTGTACTGATGCATCGTGGGAAGGTTATTGCTTATGCTTCAAGACAGCTTAAGCAACATGAGAAGAACTACTCAACTCATGATCTTGAGTTAACAGCTGTTACGTTTGCATTGAAATTATGGAGGCATTATTTATATGGGACTAAGTGTCAACTCTACACGGACCATAAGAGTTTGAAATACATCTTTAGTCAGAAAGAGCTTAACATGAGACAGCGTAGATCGATGGAACTTATAAAGGATTATGATTGCAAAATCCTTTATCACCCCGGAAAAGCTAACGTGGTGGCTGATGCTTTGAGTCGCAAAGCATATGCTAAAGATTGCTGCTACATGTTGACATCTACTATGTTAACATCCACAATTATTGATGATGTCAAGGCCGCTCAGGAGGAAGCCTTGAAAGACAAGAATGTTGATGCTGAGGATATTAGAGTACAGATTAAGAATATGGAAACTAGCGAGTCTGGATTAAAAGGTATATACGGAAGAATTTGGGTACCGAAGTTGGGTGGAATGAGACAAGTAATCATCGAAGAGGCACACCAGTCTAGGTTTTCTGTACATCCTGGAAGTACAAAGATGTACAATGATTTAAAGGCAGACTTTTGGTGGCCGGGATTAAAGAAAGACATAGGGCATTATGTAGAAAGATGCCGAACTTGTCGGTTGGTAAAGGCCGAACATCAGCAACCGTACGGCAGTATGCAACCGCTTCCTATACCGGAATGGAAGTGGGAGCACATTACAATGGATTTTGTTACAAAGCTGCCGAAGACTAAGCGACAACACGATGCAGTTTGGCTAATAGTGGATCGGTTAACTAAGTCGGCTCACTTCATACCGATTCGTGAAAGTTATTCGCTGGAGAAGTTAGCTCAGATTTATATGAACGAGATTGTTTCTAGGCATGGAGTGCCTAAGTCTATTGTATCGGATCGGGATAGCCGGATTACTTCGAATTTCTGGTCGGCACTACAAGAAGGGTTAGGGACGAGAATAGCAATGAGTACAGCCAATCGTCCGCAAACCGATGGTCAGAGCGAACGAACGATTCTAACGTTGGAAGATATGATGAGATCATGTATACTGGATCTCGGTGGCAACTGGGATGATCATTTGCCACTAATAGAGTTTTCGTACAATAACAGTTATCACGCAACGATAAAGAAAGCACCGTTCGAGGCTTTGTATGGAAGGAAATGTAGGACTCCTACATGTTGGAGAGAAACGGGTGAAACACCGATTGCTGGGCCGGCTTTGCTTCAAGAAACAAACGAGAAGATACAGTTGATTAGGCAGAACATGAAGGCGGCCCAGGATCGTCAGAAAAGTTACTACGACAGGAGACATAAACCAATCAGCTTTGAGGTGGACGATTGGGTTTATCTGAAAGTATCACCGATGAGGGGTGTTACTCGTTTTGTGAAGAGGGGAAAGTTGGCTCCAAGATTTGTCGGACCATTCAGGATCGTTGAAAAAGTTGGAAATCAGTCTTATCGGTTAGAATTGCCTGAAGGGATGTCGGGCATACACCCGGTGTTTCATATTGGGAATCTTAGGAAGTCTTTCACTGCAGAAAATGAAGATTGGGCTGACCATGCTGAGTTGCAGATTGATGAAAGGCTCCGGTATGTTGAAGAACCGGAGTGTGTGTTAGACACAAAAGTGAAGAAATTAAGGAGCAAAGAGATAGAAATGGTGCTTGTACGTTAGAAGCATCATAAGGGAGCGAATCATACTTGGGAAACAAAGGCAGAGATGTTGAAGAAGTATCCGAGATTGTTCGAATCCGAGTAACTTCGAGGACGAAGTTGAGCGTGGTGGAACTCATGCTGTAACATCCTCGGATTTATATTATTATATTTTAAAGTTATTAAGTTTAAATTTGTAATTTAAGTTAAATTATGAAAGTTGGTACGAAGTTTTGGATTAATTATAAAGTTTGTTGCTTCAATTAGAAATTGAGAAATTTAAAGTTATTTAAGTGAATATAATATTTATAATTGTTAAGGAAAATAAAATAAAGATGGAATTCTTTATTTTATAAAAATCAGTATTTTATGGAACCGGATAAGTGAAGGGGTGAAATGTGCCAAGAGTTGAATGATGGAAATAAAAAGGGGAAAATTATCATTTCCATCCATTTTGAAACAAATACACTCTCTCACTAGAACTCTCTCTCTCTCGGCTCTCTCTCTCTCTCTAAGTTCGAAGATCATCAAAGCTTGGATTTTGAAGCTGAAATCAGAAACAAGATTGGTAGGAAGGATATACCAACACTGCAATCATCGATTTAAGGTAAAAATCTTTTAAATTTCAGAATATTGAACATTTGGTTCGGTTTTTATATGAACCGAAAATTTGATTTTGGAGTTGCAATTATGGATGCATGTGTTATATAGTTGAAGATTCGTTTAAATCTAGTATATTAGATGCTATATATTGAATTTCAGCTCCTGATTCGAACTATATGTATGATCTCTGAGATTTGTGTGTGTTTTAGTGTGTGTGTGTTCGAAAATGATGAAAAAGGGTTAAAAAGGATGTGGTTTGATACGTAAAGATGTTAATATTGGTGTTAAAGTGTTGAAAATAGATGTATTTTTAGTTGGTATGAGTTATTTAACGTAATGAATTAGTACCAGAAATGACTTGGATTAAATCTGGAAAATATCAAGACTGCACCATTATGAACTCGGACGTCCGAATTCGGATCTGGCAGGAGCTCGGATCCGGACCGAATTCGGACAGGATCCGAAATGATAAACATGCAAAACAGAAAAATATATTCTAAGTGTTGAACTCGGATGGGGGTCCGATTTCGTTTTGGGGACCGAATTCGGATGAGGTCCAAATTGCAATGGTCCGAATTGAGACTTAATGGGGTCCGAAATTGGCATTGTCCGAAATTAACATGGGGACCGAATTGGGGTCCGAATTCGGGTGGGATCCGAATTCGGACATGGATCCGAAATGGGGATCAGATATTGCAAAAATTTATAAATTATTGTTTATGAAATTAAACAAGATATTGACACGATATGTTGTTACAACTGACGTACAGGTCCCTTGTGGTGTTGTTTAACCCACAGTGGGGTACTTTGTGGATCCGGTTGAAAGCCCGAAGAGAAATAAGATTGATTAAAGTTTATTTACGCACCCACTGTGAGTACAGTAGATTTCGCATGATTATATCTGATTTATGTTAAGCTTTGCCTACTGAGACCTGTTGTTTCATTTGATTGGTTGGAATTCTACTAACTTGCGTAGATTTAGATGCACATTCTTACTTGTTGCATGTCCATTCGATTGTTGTGCATCTAGTGATGGACCGGTGGGTCGCATCGTTAACTCTGATGTTACTGTGCTATATGACGCTGGAGCTGATCCCTCCAGGTCCGGTAGGCAGTATGTCATCCCCGATCGTACGTTTGTCTCAGATGGTATGTGTAAATGCCGAGCTTTGGGCTCGAAGGGGCTGCGGCTCTGGTCCGTACTTGGTGTACGAAGAGAGTATACGACGTTTGTCGTTGGGGTTACTCTTGGGCTTCGTAAATATTTATAATGTGCGTAATCTATGTATTCACTAAGCATTCGCTTACGTTTTAGTTGTTGTAATTTTTACAGGAAAAGGAAAATCAGCTGCGGGACCATCTAGCTAGGTTGTTGTTTGAAGTGAATTGAAGACTCAGTTGCTTATTTGGTAACTTAATTGTTGAGATTATTGTTGTAATAAATTTGGGATAATGTAATGTAATGGAAGTTTTTAGATATAGACATGTAACCTTTGTAGTACCGTAGAGTGATATGGAATTGTTGTAATACTTTATTTTGTACTTTAATTGCTTCCGCACTTTAATTAAGTAATCAGATCATTATGTAATTGATGTATTGGTGATTAATCCTGGGTGTCTTGTTAATGGTGGTTGTTGTGGCAAGGGTGTCACACACTTAGATCTACACTAATATTTCCAATTTGGATTGTATCAGCTTGGATACTTTCCTCAGTGACCATGTTACTTCCAACACTGTTGGTTTTTGCAATGTTGGAACTAGCAGTGTTAGCAGGCCTTATGTCCTCAGTTCCAGGACAGTCTTTGGACATATGAGTCTTCTTCCCACATTTATAGCATTTTCACTTTTTAGACTTTTTGGAAGAAGTACTCCCAGAAATACATTCTGGGATATCCTTATTGATATTCTCAACAGGTTTAGCAAACTTATTATTATTTTTAGAAGAACCAACAGTTTATGTGGTAGGTACAATAGCAATAGCTTTTCCTGTGTCCTCTTTCCTCTTTTTAGGAGGGCAGAGATCAAATACAGGAAGTTTCATTGGCTTTTGTCCTTCCACAGGTTTAGGAAACTTATTCCCAGCTTTCTTAGGTTGACCAATGACTTTGCCCTTGCTTTTACTGAGATGTGATGAACGTTCCCTATCAACATACTCACTGCTTCTGGTTTTAAAAGATTTTCCTTCATTTATAAACAGTTTTCCACTATGATTAAAAAAAACTTATTTGAAATCACAGCAGATTTGCTTCCAACATGAGACTTACCCCTATTGAAAGCAGGATGCTTTCCTTTTGAAAACTTCTTCTCAAAATGTTTAGCATCAAAAGGGTTAACAGGTTTCTTCCCATCAGGTTTAGATCCAGAACCTGTCTTGTTGACAGGATTAGTGTCCAAAGCTGCAGTTTGAACGTGTTTTCCCTTATTTTGTTTATGTGAACCAGTTGTGCACTTAGCAGGCTGATTTGATGCAGAACACATTCCATCGTCAGTCTTTAAAGCTTTTTCACACAAACTATCAGTGTTTTGAGGCCTGACAAACCTGTTTGTTGAGACCAGCTTTCCATTTACTCTTTGGATAAAAGTACTTGGAAACTCACCAAGAGTGGATAAGTCTTTTTCCAGATTTTTAATCTCAACAATTGAAGCTGCTGTATCAAGATCCCCTCTAAGATAGGCTTGGATTTGAGCAGGGATCTGCTGACTGATACAGTGGTTGACTTTCTGTGTTGATTGGCACCAAGAGTCAACAATCTTTGGAAGCTTGGCATGCTTTGAATCTGTCTCTCTCTTTTCTTCTAATAAAATGATGTTGATGTGTTTTACTTCATCAAGTTCGGTTTTCAACTTATGAAAGCTACCCAGTTCATTACTTTTAGTTTCAATATCTGTTTTTAACTTAGAGAATCTAAGACTTGAAAGCATCATGCTTCTCAACAGCAGCTTTTAAATCAACAAGTAAATATCCAAACATTTTAACTTTTTCATCAGAACAGTAATCCATAAAATTTTGTACCTTATACATCATAGTTGGTGTTAGTACATCCTGTGTGACGATAGCAGTCTAAGTATAGATAGCATTTTGTAAAAGTCTATCTACTTGATATTGAATATTAACAAATGTTTGATATATGTTTGATTATGTGTGTTTGATATTGATTATTTGTGTGTTTGAACTTGGTGTAATGTATTACAAGAAGTTCAAACATAAAGTTCAAAGATAAATTCAAACATAAGATAAAACATAAGTTCAAACATAAGTTTGATAGTTGAAGTTCGAATTTAAGGTAGATTCGAATTTGTCATTGAGGACAAATTCGAATTGGCCTTGGGCCAGATTCAAATTTGTCCTAGACTAACTCGAATCTGTCAGTATAATTAAGGGTTAATTCGATTAATTGTTAGACTTTTGCAGAATTCATCAGAGGATTAGCAAGAGGCGATCTCGAACTTGCAAGTTATCAGAGAGTTTCGTTCGGAGAGAATCATTGTGTTGGGGCGTTCTAGTTGTTCGTCTATCACCGGGGTAGTCTCCGTGTTTCGGTGTGTGTGATCTTACCCTCAAGCCGCTAACGAGGATTCCGCACTCGCGGGAAGGTGTCGCGTCGAGATAGATCCGTAGTCAGCAGACCTTACAAGTGGTATCAGAGACATTGGGTGTTCGTTGGTGTTCTTCGTGTTCACTAAGAAACATCTGTGGTTTCTTGACGTATTGGACGGTTTTCATCACATTTTTGGAGGATTTTCGAGTTTACCAAGTCAGATATCGGGAAATACTTTGTATTAGTTCAAGTTTTTGATCGAAATCAATATTTTTACTCGTAAAAATATTGGTTTAATCTGAAAACTTGAAAAACTCGAAGTATTAGCCGTTTTTCGAACTTGCGGCACTCGAGTTTATCAAGGAGGTATTAGGGTTTGCTCATCTTTCGAGTTTGTCAGAAAATATGCTCCTTTCGAAGTTCCTTAGGGTTAATTCGAGTTTTGCCATTTCGAATCTGCTCAGATTTCGAATTTAGTATAAATTCGAATTAGGACTTTCGACTTTAATATACCTTCGAATTTGCCATTAATTTCGAATTTAGTTGGATTTCAAACTTAATTTCGAATTTAATTCCAAACAAATTTAAAATTAATTAGATTCGAATTTACTCAAATTCGAAAGACTTATTTTAAATTAATTTCGAATTAAATTAATTAAGTTTAAATTCAAAAATATTTGAAACAATGACAAGTCTACAGAGGTTCATTGAGATGGATCACGAGGTCGGGAAAGCGAATTCTCCACCTAAGTTGATGAAATTAGAGGACTATTATTGGTGGAAGGATAGGTTCGCCGACTTCGCAAGATTTAATGATATGCGGATGTGGATTTGTATAGATGAGGGATACATTCCACCGACGGTAGAGGTTGAAGGACGACAAAGAGTCCTATCATATTCAAAGATGAAGGACGATGATAAGAAGATCTATGAAGCCGAGAACCGGGCATTCGCTATCATTAGAATGGCATTACCTCAGGAAACCTTGCACACTTTCCGCAATCAGAAAACAACAAAAGAGCTGTGGGATGCTTTGGAGAAACGGTGTGAAGGTAATCCGAGCGTCAGGCAAAATAGAATGGAAATGCTCAAGCAGCAGTTGGCGATCTTCAAAGCCTTGAAGAACGAAAAGCTGGATGAGACCATTACTCGATTCTATCACCTGCTGACTGAGTTAGACAACCACGATGTGGAGTATCGCGAGACAGAGAAGATTGTGAAGCTTCTGGATGTTTTACATGCCAAATGGGAGATGTATGTGGCACTAATAAAGCATGATGAAGACAAGTTCTATACTCTAACTCTAGAAAGTGTTATTGGAACGTTGAGGGCATATCACTTTGAATTGCTCAAGAAGGAAAGGGATTATGAACAAGTACAGGATCCGGACATGTACTTTGGGAAGTCCAAATCTTCAGGGGCAACTGACGTGAAAACAGCTACAGCATTCTTTTCAAGAGAAACATCGACACCGGTTGAATCAGAAGACTCGGTGAATAGGGCTTTCTTAGGGTTTTCTAGACCAGAAGAAAAGCAAACTTAGGCTACATCTACATCTCATTAGATTCACACTCAAAAACGTCACCTTCGATCCAAAATTCAAATCATTTCATCCACAGAATCAAAATCCAAAAATGATATTCGAATTTTTAAACTTTCTATGAAACAGTACTTCGAAAAATTACATATTCAGAATCAAATTCACTCAAATTTTGCCATATTTGGCTCTGATACCAATTGTAAATTCATATTTCTAGCAATTCATTCAACATTAAACAATTCATATGAACAATTAACAATCAAACACAATCTATTGAATGATTAAGAGAGAAAATATTACATTGATGTTCTTGGCTTTCTTGCAAAGCACTTCTCCTATTCTCTCTAAATCAGATCCATATGTGTGTGTGTGATCTTCGATTCATCGCTGCATGCGTAGCATACATTTCTATTTATACACAATACACAAGTATTGTGTATTTACACATATAACCCCTAATCTATTGAGTATTTACAATTATATACAATATAATTGTTTCATCTCTATTATTTATTCCCAACAATATCCATATCTCAAGGGTTTTCAAAGATGCCGATGAGCGCAAAATCAGCTGAAGACCATCTGAATCTGTTGGCTTCATTTGTGGCCGCCTATGGCAATTGCGTTCAGGGTAAAATCAACGATCCTGCGCTTTGGGATGAGGATTATGATCAGGTAGATCCTGATGATCTAGAGGAGATGGATCTGCAATGGCAACTGGCCATGGTAACTCAGCGAGTTAAAAGGTTCATTAAGAGGACGGAAAGAAACCTCAACGTCAGTAACGATAAGATTGGGTTTGATAAATCCAAAGTTAAGTGTTACAACTGTCAAGGGTTAGGACACTTCGCTAGAGAGTGTCAGAGACCGAAAGTAGAGAACTACCAAAACCAGTATCAGAAGCAATCTCAAGAGAGATCTCTACCGGGTAGTTCAACCAGTCAGGCGAATATAGCTGGTCTGTTATCCAATGTCACATCAGACAGACAGCTAGATGGAACATATGACTGGAGTACACATCCAGAGTCGAATGCTAGAGCCTTTATGGTTGAAGTAACCGAGACTGGAGGTGATGGAGCAGAGGAAAAGAAAGGGGACAGCAATCAGCATGATATCAGTCCTATGTTGGAAGAAAAGTCAGAAGATCAGACAATCCTGGAGTTCGCCGCACAGATGGCCAATGTGGAATCTGATCACGCCAAGGTAATTCTGAATTTCTCTATTTTCCGAGATTTATGTGCTTTGTGTGCTACGTCTAACGATAGGTTAAACGTAGTACTGGAATCACATCAAACTATAACTGCTCAGAATGAAACATTAAAATCAGACAACACTAGCTTATTAGATATAAAGGAAGACTTAAGGAATAAGCTTAAAGCAGATGCACAAGATGTCATAGTTCTAAAGGACAAGTTGGGCGAACAGTGTGTTAGATTAGAAGTAATGTACGAGCATGTTGAGGCACTGACCAAAGAGCTTAAAATCAAAGAAGTAGAGCTAGCTGAATCTAAGGTAAAGGTAGCCGAGGTAAATAGTAAACTTGAAAAGTTTAGGAACTCATCACTCAACCTAGGAAAGATCTTAGATGCACAGTGTCAGTCTAAGAAACCTGTAGGTCTAGGGTATCATGAGAGTCCTCCACCTTTCAATGATAACTATGTACCTCAGCCTTAGGAGAAAACTGAACAACCAGTTGAATCAGAGGAAATACCTGAACCTGTTTCTGAAATTGTTAAGGATAAGGAAACTAAGGTGACTAGTAATAATGTCAAGATTAAGAAGGTCAAATTTGTGCCATCTACTAGTGATAAGCCTGTAGGACCAGCCAAGATTGACTTTAAGGATCAAGAAGAAGAACCAGTCACTATAGTTAAGACACAAGAACCAGACACTAGTGAGACACCTAAGTCAAAGGGCACACATAAAAAGTCAATTGACAAAATGTCTTGCTTTAGATGTCATGAAAGAGGACATGTTGCTTCTAGTTGTCCACATAGGAAAGTAGACTCTACACCTAAAACTGGAAAGCCGGAACAACATAAGCCTTCTACAAGTGTTGCAAGCACAAGTAGTTCTCATAACACCGAGAAAATTGTGCAAGCCACACCAAAATCTGCTGTGAAACAAACACCTGTGCCAGGTCGACCCAATGAAGTGATTAGGACTAATTCACAAAATAGAGTCATTAATCAATCTAGGTTAGGACCGCAACAGAATTATTAGAGTACTACACCTAGCAGAGCTTACACTCCGGTTAGGTCACACACTCCTGTAAGACATCAAACACCAGGTAGAGCTCAGGGATATCAATCGGAAATGCATTATAATTGAAACTATTCAAGAGCTCCACAACAAATGCCTACACAAAGGCCAAGATTGAACTTAAATCACTCTGCACCACAACAGGCTTTAAATCAAAAATCCAAGTCACCTGAAAGGAGAGATGGGTATTTGAAAGAGTTTAAGTATGTGGACGAGAATGGTATTACCAAGTCAGTCATGGCTTGGGTTCCCCGTGATAACTAACCTCTTTTCTTTCATGTACAGGAGATAACTACAGGTCTAAACAACAAGTGGTTCGTCGACAGTGGTTGCTCCAGGCACATGACAGGGGAAAGAAGTCTACTCGCAGACTTCAAGGGAGGGAATAGGGGATTTGTATCGTTCGCTGGTAATAAGGGAGGAAATATCACCGGTACTGGAGTGGTCACTAATGGGACTATCACACTGGATCAAGTTTATCACATTGATAAACTGATTCACAATCTCATTAGTGTATCTCAAATCTGTAATAAGAAGAACTCAGTACTTTTCACTGATACTGAGGCGTTAGTGCTGAAACAGGGGATTCCAAGTACCTGAAGAGTGGATACTGATGAGGGCTCCAAGGAAGAATGACCTGTACATGCTCGACATGAACAACCCGGAATCTTCAATTGGACCAATTTGTCTACTATCAAAAGCTTCAAAGACTGAATCAGTTTTATGGCACAGACGCATGGCACACTTGCACCTAAGAAAAATGAACTACATTACGAAAAATGGATTGGTGCAAGGTTTTCCCATGAAGAGTTTTCAGTTCGAGGACAAGTGTCTACCGTGCAAGAAAGGAAAACAACATAAGAAAGCACACAAGTCCAAGACTCAGAACTCAATAGCTGTCACGTTCGATTTGTTGCATATGGACCTGTTTGGACCAATCAACAAAAGGAGCATATGTGGTAGTTGGTATTGTTTGGTTATTACTGATGATTACTCATGATTTTCTTGTGTTTTCTTTTTAGGTACAAAGGACGAGACGGCTGCCAAGCTCATCGGGTTCTTAGACCAAGTGGAAAACTCATACGGGACGCGGGTTAAACGAATCAGGAGTGATAACGGAACGGAGTTTAAAAACACGGTTATTGGTGTATATTACCTATCAAAGGGCATAGTGCATCAATTTAGTGCAACATTTGAGCAACAACATAATGGGGTGGCAGAACGGAAAAAACAGGACTTTGATTGAGGCAGCAAGGACCATGCTTTCGGATTCAAAGCTTCCTACCAAGTTTTGGGGGGAGGCAGTGAATACCGCATGCCATGTTATAAACTGGGTCCTTACTGTCAAATCATTGAACAAAACCTGTTATGAAGTTTTGAATAAAAGGCCACCGAATTTAACTGGCTTCGAACCGTTTGGGGTACCATGTACGTTAATGAAAACAAAACATCAACCTAAGTTTGGTGAAAAGGCTGACGAAGGATATTTCCTAGGTTATGTGCCGAACTCACCAAATAAACGGGTTTTTAACAAATCAAATGGTACAGTAGAGATTGTGTATAACATTGATGTTACAAGTTATACACATGAACCCCAAACTGGTCCGGAATGGATTTTTTATTACGACAAATTGTTTGAATCATTTAACATTCCTTTGGATGGAAATGCAGGTACAATCGAACAGGACTTGTCGTCATTAAATCTGAATGACGAGGGTCAAAGTTTTTCGAGGACCACCTTTCCATCAACATCTGAGCCTATTACAACTGAAGATTGATCTCCAACAGAAAATGATTCTGGAATTCCTACAAACGAAGATCAGACAACAAGTTCTAACTCTGAAGACAGTGTCCATGAGGAGGAAAATGTAGAGTCTGAAGTCGTTCCCCCGTTAGGAGTAATAGGATCAAATTTAGGAGATAATCTTAGGGTTGACGAGATAGAAACAACTAGGATCAATAAGAATCATCCTATTGAGAGTATCATAGGAAATCCTAATGCTGGTGTGAGGACTAGGAGTAGTTTGAATTACAACACAGTGTTGTTGTCGATGATCAATGACTCCGAGGCTTTTCATACTTGCCTCTACTCATGTTTCATCTCGCAAGTAGAGCCGAAGAATGTGCAGATGGCACTAAAAGACAACTCTTGGGTTGAAGCGATGCAGGAAGAACTGTCACAATTTAGGAAACTTGAAGTGTGGGAGTTAGTTCCGTTACCTCGAGGAGAAGTAGCAATAGGAACCAAGTGGGTTTTTAAGTGCAAGAGAGATGATCGGGGTATAGTCACTCGCAACAAAGCAAGGCTTGTGGTAAAGGGTTTCAACCAAGAGGAAGGAATCAATTACAATGAAGTGTTCGCGCCAGTGGCAAGACTTGAAGCAATCCATTTGTTTCTAGCTTTTGCTTCCTTCAAAGGTTTTAAGGTTTATCAACTTGACGTAAAGAGTGCGTTTCTTTATGGGAAGGTGAAGGAACTGGTGTATGTGGAACAGCCGCCCGGGTTTACAGATCCGAAATATCCAGACAGAGTGTATCGGTTAGATAAGGCTTTGTATGGATTACATCAAGCACCGAGGGCGTGGTACGAGACTCTATCTAATCATCTTTTAGACAATGGGTTTGAGAGAGGGAGAATAGATAGTACGCTGTTCGTGAAAAGAAAAGGTGAACACTTCATCTTGGTACAAGTGTACGTCGATGATATCATTTTTGGATCATCAGACGAGCAGATGTGCACAGATTTTGAAAAGGTGATGAAGTCTAAGTTTGAGATGAGTGCGATGGGTGAGTTAAACTTCTTTCTGGGTTCGCAAGTCGAACAGAGGAAGGAGGGCATGTTTATTCATCTGATGAAGTATGTCAATGACATCTTAGAGCGCTTCGGGATGGAAGGAACCAAGCTGACAGCTCACTTCAGCACGCCGATTCAAGTGAATCATAATCTCGGACCGGTACAGAAAGTGATACCGATGTGGATCCGACGTTATATCGGGCCATGATTGGGTCACTCATGTATTTAACTGCTTCTAGACCTGACATAATGTTTGCTGTGTGTATTTGTGCTAGGTTTCAAGCTAATCCAAAGGAGATGCACATGAAAGCTGTGAAGCGGATTCTGAGATACCTCAAGTCAAAACCGAAGCTGGGACTTTGGTATCACGCGGAAGGTGATCTGGAATTGGAGGCATTCACGGATTCAGACTATGGAGGATGCAGCTTGAATCGCAAGTCAACAACTGGAGGTTGTCAGTTCCTTGGAGGGAGACTCGTTTCCTGGCAATGCAAGAAACAGACTTCGGTAGCCGTGTCAACGTGTGAGGCCGAATATGTTGCTGTGGGTAGTTGCTGTTCACAGGTTTTGTGGATACAACAACAATTGCGGGATTACGGTTTGACTTATACTCATACTCCTATTAGGATAGATAATCAGTCAACTATTGCAATAACCAATAATCCAGTTAAACACAGTAAAACCAAGCACATAGACATAAGACACCACTTTATACGTGATTGTGCTGAAAAGAACTTAATTAAGCTGGTAAAAGTTGCAACGGATGATAATAATGCTGATTTATTTACCAAAGCTTTTGATAAGTCACGTTTTGAGTATTTAGTTCAACTAAACGGAATGCGTAATCCAGAGTAAATTGACCTTAGTAGAATTTATTTCTTTTTATAGCAGTAAAATTTCTTTCTTTTAGTTTATTTTCTTACTTTTATTCATGAAAAACAAAAGAAAAAAGAAAGAAAAATCATAAAAAGTTCAAAAAAAGGAGAATATCAGAAAATGAGTTAAGTCTTAGATACATAGGTTCAAAGTGACGAAAATTAGCACAGTCATTACAATCTCTAAGTGTTAAGCTTTCACACATAATGCACCTAAAAATTCTAAGTGTTATACATTATCTAGTTTGATATGTTGGTAGGCATAATACACATAGGGAGTCTCAAGGCTAATAAAATATTCAAGAAAAAGTCAGACGTGTCACTAACTTAGATGTATGACCAAATGGTCTTAATTTTTATGTTAGAGACATACAGACATTGATTCTAAATGAGGTGTGCAAATTTTCTGGTGGATGTATAGCAACATCAGATACATCTTAAAGAAAAGAAAAGAATACAAAAATCATGATACTGAATGGAGAGTCAAAACAAGTAACTCTGTTGTACGTGAGTACAGACCTGTTGCCTCTGGTTTGACTAGAGTTAGCAAGATAAGTCGCTTTGTTGTACGTCAGTAAAGACCTGTCACCGCTGTCTTGCTAGCTTTAAAATAAACTTTAAGACAAACTAAGACACTCTGTTGTATGTAAATACAGAACTGTGTCCGACGTTTGCCTTTTAAAGAAAATTTGCATTACCGAAAAGTTATAATCATTGTGTGTATGTCTTGATCATAAAAGTATGTCTAAGTATGAGTCACGTAAGGTAATTTCTTGATAAATAAAAAGTCCAAGGGATATTCCAAAGTGTAACATGTTTAAAGGGAAAATAATACCAACAATCGTCTAGAAATGTGTGTCACGACAAATAATCAAGGAAATCAAAAATTTCTAAGTGTGAAAGTAAATACTAAAAGTGCGTATTTGACACCGCTATCTGATTGAACCTGTCTTTGACTTTCTCGCCAAAAATATTCTGTTAGTGTTAAGTATAGGATGTGAATTTAAAAGTATTGAAGATTAGTTTAAGTTTAAATTTTGTTCAAAATTTTATTTTATTTTACTTAATTTTATCATCCTTTATTTTATTTTATTTAGGAAAAAGGTCAAACTTACTGAGGATGCATTCTTAGTTGAATAAACAAACACTGCGTGAAAATCTTGTGCTTAGTATGAATAAATTGTGCATAGTTTGTTTCCGTTACACGAAAAAGTTGAAAAAGTTGGAAAAGTTGAAAAAGTTGAATTTTAATTAAAGATTTTCAAAATTTTCATTTAAATTCGAATTTAAGACAAATTCGAATTAACATTCGAAAATGTCAGTAACTTCGAATTTGAGACAAGTTCGAAGGTGGTTTGTATATATGTTAACAGTGAACATTCATTGTCACCTACATTCGACTTTAGCCATTCGAACTTACCACTGAGCGATTTCGAGTTTAGCTTTCGATTTTGCCGTTTTTCGAGTTTTCACCTATTCATCGAAGTTTTGTCCTTTGTGTTCGAGTATATAACCAAATCTAGATATAAACAACATTACTATACAAGATTTAGGAAGTTTTAGACTCAATTTGAGCAAAAATCGACCTATTTTGAAGTTTTAAGGGTTTTGAACTTTGTGATTCAAAATCACAAAGTTTAACCGGTGAAACATCAAATAAGTGACAAATATCTTCGATTAGAACCTATTAGGACTAGTGAATGTGATTTTCTAAGTCTAAAATGGTTTAAATCTTGGATTTGTGTATCGAAAGTGCCGACTTCGAGTTTGTTCGTATTGTTCGAATTTGTCATTAAGTTCGAACATATTAGCAAACTCGAATGCAGGTCAAGTTCGAACATGTCATTCGAGTTTGCTATTAAAATCGAAATGTTTGAATAATTTTTACGTCAAACTTGTAGAAATTCATATGTGTTGGATTTTGAACTTACATAAGTTCAAAATAAAACAAATTTGAATTTAAACAAGTTTCATGTTTATTTTGTACCTTCTAATATATTTTATTCTTTAATGTGTAGATATGGGTGAAAGAGCTTTCATTCAAAAGCATAATATGGTCGTGTCGCCTGATCGTGAGCTTCCTGAAGCTCAGGCATTTCGACAGATGGTGGATTTTCTGGCTAATTCAAGGGTGTCATATGCCCTTTCTCCCAATGTGCAGATCGTGCTGCCCTATGTCAGAGAATTTTGAGATCACCTGCAAGTTGACTATACGGTGATGCCGACGGTGTTGAGGACTAGAATCGCCGAGCAGCACCTTGTATTCTCTGCCGATATGTTACGTTGAGTGTTGCAGCTGGGATCAGTCGAACAGGAAGCTGGGCCTATTGACTTCCCTTTGGAAGTAAGGCAAGCAGCCTTTCTGAGGATGGGATATGGCCTTGATATAGCTAAGGCATCTTATATGATGAGTGGTCTAATAGGGAAATGGAGGTATCTTGCACATGTCTTTATGGTGTGCTTTGCTCCAAAGAAGGCCGGATTCGATTATATCGTGTCAAAGATGCAATCGGCGATGATAGCACTGGTTTATAATAAGCAATTCAGTTACTCCGAGATGTTCTTTGCGGAGTTTGTTCATCAAATAACAGCTCCAGCAAGAGAAAGGTTTCTGATGTATCCGAGGTTTGTTATGACATCGATACGCCATTTTTTGCCGAACTTGCCGCAGTTGGACGATATTCAAAGTGTCGCTGTTATTGATAAGCGAATTTTTTCTGATTGTCAATCGCACAATGCACGTAGGGGTGAGGTGGTTAGACCACTGGATGCACCACTTTTTGGTGTTGTGGTAAATCCAAGATTTGAAGCCCCCGAAGGTGCGAATTGGGCTGGGGAAGGGCCGCAGCCACAGCAAGTACAAGTTCAGCCACAGCAGCCGCAATAACAGCAAAGACCTCCACAACAACCAAGAAGGAGGCAAAGAGCTCAAGTAAGACAGACTCAGGCTTCAAGGCCTTCAAAAAGCAGGGTGCAAGAGTCAGGGGAAGCAGGTCCTTCATCAGATGTTGCGGGTCCTTCGGTAGTAGCCCCCGAAATAGATCCACGAGTAGAGACTCTGGAAGAAATTTGGGCTCAAGGCTCTCATGCACAGGAAGAAATTACTACTGAGCTTATTGGTGACATTCTGGAGCCTCCAGCTAGTTTTGATGATCTGATGCGTGACATAGATGAATATGAGGCAGAGGTAGAGGGTCAAGCAGTGACCACCTCTGAGTCGTCATCAGAAGAGGATGAGGAGATTGAGGTTGAGGCACCAGCAGTAGAGACGGAAGATCCGGCTGTCAGAATAGGCAGATATGGATCCAGAATTTTGGTTAGCGATCGAGAGGCAGAAAAGAGAGCATCTAGAGATTCTGATGAAGATGACTCTGATTTTGAGATTGAAGATACTGCTCCGTTGGTGCCAAGGCAGAGGGCCAAAAGGCATAGATTTATGCAGGGAGCTTCGTCTGCTTCCGTTTCAGAGCCTGAAATTCCATCCGTTCAACCATCCGCCCAGCCATCTGTTCAACCAAGTGTTCAACCACCAATCACTCCATCACCTATCACATCAATTCCATCCACTTCATCCACCTTCACAGACAACCAACGGTTTTCAGAGCTCCGAAGCAAAGTAGATTTCCAGCAAGTCCAAATCTTCCAACTAACAAAAGCAGCCAGCGAGCTTCAGGAGCATAACGCAAAGATTGATACAGAAAATATTGAATTGAAGTCATTCGTCGCTGATCAGGCTGCAGAGCTCAGAACTATGAGGTCCCTCATCGAGCAACTAATGAAAAATCTAAAGGCTCAGGGGGAGACAAGTTGCAGAGATTTTGAAGAGTTGAGAAGAGAAGACGAAGACGACAATGATCCCGATGCATAAAAAGATAATGAGCGAGTAGATTTTTCTTCTGCTCAGCATGCTGAAGTTCAGGGGGAGCTGAGTCAGTCGGGAGCTGAAGGAGGTGAGGCCAGTTCCTCAAAGGCCATTGAGAGTGAGATGATAGACGCTCTAAAGGATATTGAGGAAGAAGAGATAGAGTTTGATTTTGAGGATGAGATTGAAGAGTTGGAGGAAGGGGAGTTTGTACCAGAGGACGTTCCTGAATGGAAATCTGATGATGAGGTATTGGGTGATGAGGAAGATGAAGCTGATGAAATCGTCATTCAGCAACATCCCATCACTGATACGTATGAAATGGTGGAACAAAACGTGATTGACATAGAAGCTGTTAAAGCCGCTTTAAATGTTGAATCACAAGTTGAAGAGCCTGTCAGGGAGCTGACTATTGAAGAACAGAAAACGTTATGGTTCAGGGCAGAGAAGAAGACTATGGAATTGAAGGAAAAGATGATTGTGCCGAGTGCTGGAAAGCTGTCCGGGAGTATACTTAGTTGGTTCTTTGATCGAGAACTGCAGCTGTTTATCATTAAGAGAAAGGATGGCCTTCAGTAACTAAGGAGAAGATTGAAAGACTTCAATTCACTGCCAAAAGTTGAGATAAAGGCGTTAGCATGGAAAGAGCTTGTTAATATCGGAGACGATCCCTATGCTGAAATAATTGCCAAGATTATCAGAAGGGAAGGGAGGTCTAGGAAGTTTGAGAGGCTAAACCCACGAATAGGCAAAAGAGTTATGGACCATACAAGAATTGATCCTCTAACTGGTAGGCCATGGATGAAAATACATTACAAGCCAGTTAGATGCTTAAAGAAAGTCCCTCTGAAGCCTATGCCACAAAATGTGTTGGGAAACCTCAACTGGTGGTATGTTGAAAGTGAGACAGGTGAAGCAGTAATGGAAGATCTCGAAGAAAAGGTGATTCTAAGAGTGTATGATCCGTTGCACCTGGTCAACCTATCCAAAGATGATCTTCGCGTACTTCATGTTCATAAAATCTCGTGTGATGCGCATATGGAGTCTGAAGCGAAAAAGTATCAGAATGTAGTAAAGGTTTGTGTAGAACAAGGTCTTTATGCAGGAAGCATCTTGAATAGACCTTAGTAATTAGTCAAAATGTAAATAGTTAGAAGCTATCGTCAAGGAGGAGTCTGTTAGTACATCCTGTGTGACGATAGCAGTCTAAGTATAGAGAGAATTTTGTAAAAGTCTATCTACTTGATATTGAATATTAACAAATGTTTGATATATGTTTGATTATGTGTGTTTGACATTGATTGTTTGTGTGTTTGAACTTGGTGTATTGTATTACAAGAAGTTCAAACATAAAGTTCAAAGATAAATTCAAACATAAGATAAAACATAAGTTCAAACATAAGTTTGATAGTTGAAGTTCGAATTTAAGGTAGATTCGAATTTGTCATTGAGGACAAATTCGAATAGGCCTTGGGCCATATTCGAATTTGTCCTAGACAAACTCGAATCTGTCAGTTTAATTAAGGGTTAATTCGATTAATTATTAGACTTTTGCAGAATTCATCAGAGGATTAGCAAGAGGCGATCTCGAACTTGCAAGTTATCAAAGAGTTTCGTTCGGAGAGAATCGTTGTGTTGGGGCGTTCTAGTTGTTCGTCTATCAGCGTGGTAGTCTCCGTGTTTCGGTGTGTGTGATCTTACCGTCAAGCCGCTAACGAGGATTCCGCACTCGTTGGAAGGTGTCGCGTCGAGATAGATCCGTAGTCAGCAGACCTTACAATTGGGTTCCAGTTTTCCAAGCTGCTGAGAGCTTCAGCTTCAGCCAAGTCCTATTTGAAGTTGCTTGTTGAGGGGACATCAGTGTTGGCTATCAGACAATTGTTGTCCTCTTCATCAGATGATGAATTAGACTCCTCCCGGTCACAAGTCTCAACCATGAGTCCCTTCTGCTTGTTGGAAGCCACTGAGTCTTCCAACTTTCTCAGCTTAGCCATGGCCATTAGGTACTTAACCCTGTAGCCATCGTCTTTATTTGTCTTGTATGGTTTGGATACGGAGCCAACAACTTTAGATACACAGTCAGCAGCTATATGGCCTGTTTTTGCCACATTTAAAGCACTCAGCCTTAGTTTTGTCAAATGCTTTCTTTTTTATGGCACCTGACTTCTTTTGCAGCATCTTTCCACCAAACCTCACTGTAAGGTCACCTACCTACGGATCTGATTTTGACGCGACACCGTCCAACGAGTGCGGAATCCTCGTTAGGGGTGTAACGGATCGATCACACACACGGAAACACGGAGACTAACACAATGATAGACGTCAACGACGAACGTCCCGACACATGAATCTCTCCAAACGACTCTCTGCAACGCTCACAAGGTCGAAGTGCACTTTACGAGCTCTGGGTGTTAATCTCTGCAAAAGTCCTTAATCAAAACTGATTAAACCTTAATTATAGATCTTAAGTTCGAACTTATCTCAGACAAGTTCATTCAAGCCCAAGCCCACGAACTTGTCCACTACAAGTTCGAACCTAGCCTTTGAACTTATTCTTGAACTTATGTTTGAACTTACCTTTGAACTTATCTTTGAACATAAGAAAACATTAATCACAAACAAGATCAAACATACATAACCAATATCAAACATCTATATTAACTTGTAATTACAGTGCCTGAACTATTACAAAAGATATTTCTACATTTAGACTGTTATCGTCACCCAGGATGTACTAACAGACTCCCCCTTGACGATAGCTTCTAACCAGATATTCAACTAATCGATAGTCCTAGGCTTATTTAAACTACTACCAGCATACAAACCCTGCTTTACACAAACATTAACAACCTTCTGGTACTTCCTGCCTTCAGATCTCCAACCTTCGTGAAAGTAGATTGGTTGCTCATGAAGTTTCTGCAAGTCGCCCTGAGATAGGTTTACAAGATGTAGAGGGTCATATACTTTCAAAATGACTCAGTCATCATGATCTTTCATCACTGCTTCTACTGTTTCGTTGTCAACAAACCACCACTTCATGTTCGCGAGAACGTCCTGTGGCATGGTCTTCAACGGAACCTTCATTAAGCATCAAATTGGTTTATAAAATATCTTCATCCAAGGTTTTCCAGTCAATGGATCTATTCTAGATTCATCCATTACTCTCTTTCCTTCCATCGGCTTTATCCTCTCAAACCTTCCAGACCGACCTTCTTTTCTTATAATTCTCGCTATCACTTCCGTGTATTGGTCGTCTCCTAGGTTTATCAAATTTTTCCAAGCCAGCTCTTTGACTTCACATTTCGACAGTGTATTGAAGACTTTTAGCTTTCTCTTCAAATACTGCAGCCCGTCTATTCTCTTGAGCACAAAAAGTTGTAACTCTCTGTCGAAGAACCAACTGAGAATGCCTCCAGACAGTTTACCTGGACTTGGCAGTCTCATCTTCTTTTTCACTGATAACTCAGACCTCTTTTCTTCTTTTCTGAACCAAAGCTTTCTTTTATCTTCATTCGTGAGCTCCCTATCAGGCTCTTCACTCTCTGATTCAACATTTAAAGCATCCTTAAACACTTCGATGTCAATCATATTCTGCTCTGTCATTGTGTATGTATCGGTGATAGGGTCTTGCTAAACAATGATCTCATCGGCTTCATCTTCCTCATCAACCAATACTTCGTCATCTGATCTCCAATCCGTAATGTCTTTTGGGACAAATTCCCCTTCCTCAAGATCTTCTATTTCATCTTCAAAGTCAAACATTACTTCATCCTCATCATCTATATCGGCCAAGGCTCCGATTATTTCTTAATCAAATGACTCTGACGCCATTGGAGCTTTGCCTTTGTCCAGATTTCCTCCTTCTCCTATACCTGATGACCCAGGCTCCCCCTGAATATTAGCTTGCTGAGCAGTCTGTTGAGAAAGATCTGCTAGCTCACTACCTTTCTGCATGTCTGGATCACCTTCTTCATCATCATCTCTTCTTACTCTCCTTAATTCATCTCCTCGACAACTGCTCTCCCCCTGAGCTTAAAGATCTTTCACAATTTGCTCCACCATGGTCTGCAGAGTCAGGATTTGAGATTGTTGAGCTGAGACTATCGTTTGTAGCTTTGCATTATCTAGTTCCAGCCTTGAGGTGTGTTGTTGCAATTCATTGACGGCTTGTGAAAGCTGGAATATTTGGACTGTCTGGAAGTCCACTTTGCTTTTCAGCTCTGTAAATCGCTAATTTTCAAAGAATGGAGTGGAGGTGGATGGAGCGGCGGTTGTAGCAGATGGAATAGCAGCAGAAGTAGACGGAGCTCCCTACATAAAGCGATGCCTTTTTGCCCTTTGTTGAGTGGCAATTGTTGCTTCTTCTTCAATCTCAAAATCAGCATCTCCTACCTCTTCATCACGAATTACAGGACGTGACATCTTTCTACTGCTAATAACAACTCTGGATCCATATCTTCCAATAGTAACAGCTGGATCTTCAGATTCTGTCTCTTCTGAGGTCGATTCAGATTCATATTCAGAGGTGGTCTCTGCTTGACCTTCAACATCTTCCCGAGCCTCTGCTCCTTCTTCACGGGCTTCTGTTCCTTCAGTTTCGGCAACAGGAGGTTGATACTCATCAATTTCCCGAAATATATCATCCATGCCAGTTGGTGGTTCTAAAATTTCGTGAACCAATTGTTCAGCCACACTCTCTTGAGCAGCTGCTCCTTGTTCCCAAATTTCTTTCAACGTCTATTCACGTGGGTCCAGCTGTGGTGTAAGGTGTACCAGTACGAGATCTATCTAGACGCGGAGCCGTCAACGAGTGCGGAATCCTCGTTAACGGGTAGACGGAAACAACTCTCAACTACGAACCACGGAGACTATCAGAGGCTGAACGAACGACACACGAACGATCCTACGAACTGATTCTCTCCGAAACGACACTAAAGCTGATGATAAACTCGAGATCGCTTTATGCTTAATCCCTCACGAATTCTGTAAAAAGTCTGATAATATCTCGAGTCTATCCCTAATTATAGACCCTGATTCGAGTCTGTTATGGGCCAAACTCGAATCTGGCCCAAGGCCCATTCGAGTTTGTCCACAATGACACTCTCGAATCTGGGCTCATTCGAATCTAAGGCTACATTCGAATCTATCACAGATTCGAATACCAAGCCTTATATAATTCGAATCTAACTCATTTACTTAAACTCCTAAGTGTTCAGACTTATGTTATTACCTTATGATTGATTTTATCTTTGTACTTTATGTTTGAACTTCTTGTAATACGTTACATCAAGTTCAAACATACAAACACTAATAAATATCAACCATATATAACATATATAACAAACACATGCTAAATCACAATGTAAGATCACTTAGACTGCTATCGTCACACAGGATGTACCAACAGACTCCCCCTTGACGATAGCTTCTAATAATTCACACATTTGATTAAGAACTTTGTATATTATTTATTTAAATTGCTGCCAGCATACAAACCTTTTTCTGTACACACCTTGACTACCTTTTCATATTTCCTAGCTTCTGACTTCCAACCTTCATGGTAATAGATAGGTTGTTCCTTAAGCTTCTGCAAGTCACTTTGAGATAGGTTTACAAGATGCAAAGGATCATATACTTTCAAAATTACCTTGTGTTCATGATCTTCCATGACTGCCTCTGCTGATTCTTTGTCAACGTACCACCATTTCAAGTTTGCAAGAACATCTTGTGGCATTGTTTTCAACGGAACTTTCTTCAGACAGCGGACCGGCTTGTAGACCATCTTCATCCAAGGCTTACCAGTCAATGGATCTATCCTCGATTCATCCATGACTCTCTTTCCTTCCCTTGGTTTAATTCTCTCAAACCTTCCAGATCGACCTTCTTTTCTAATGATTCGAGCTATCACTTCAGCATATTGGTCATCTCCTAGGTTTATCAGATTCTTCCATGCCAGTTCTTTGACCTCGCATTTGGGCAGAGAGTTAAACACTTTCAACTTTCTCTTTAGATATTGCAGCCCATCTCGTCTTTTTAGCACGAAGAGTTGTAACTCTCTGTCAAAAAACCAGCTAAGAATGCCTCCGGAATAGTTTCCTGAACTTGGCACTCTTATCTTCTTTTTCACAGCTAGTTCAGATCTTTCCTCCTCCTTTCTAAACCATAGCTGTCTTTTCTCATCATTCGACAGTTCCCTTTCCGGATCTTCTCTCTCAGATTCAATATTAAAAACATCTTTAAAAGCCTGAATGTCTATCGAATTTTCTTCAGCTGTAGTATATGTATCTGTGATAGGATTCTGCTGAACGACGATCTCATCAGCTTCATCGTCATCATCAGCCAAAACCTCATCATCAGATCTCCAGTCCACAATATCTTCAGGCACGAATTCCCCTTCCTCCAAGTCCTCCACATCATCTTCAAAATCAAAATTTAACTCTAATGGTTCTTCATTAATGTCCATTAGTGCCTCAATCATATCATGGATCTCTGATTCTGTGATCTTTGAAGGACTAACATCACTTCCTTCTGTTTCAACTTGACTGGGCTCCCCCTGAACTTGTGTAGCCTGAGCAGCAGGAAAATCTACTGGCTCATTCTCATTTGGTGCATCGGGATCATTGTCTTCGTCATCTTCATCCCTACGCTGCTCCTGAGGATCCCTACAACTTGTCTCCCCCTGAGCTTTAGATTTTTCATTAGCTGCTCAAGGAGGGACCGCATCGATCGGATCTATTCTGTTTGATCTGCAATAAAGGTTTTGAGCTCTGTGTTTTCTTCCTGAACTGTCTCTACAATCTTTTTTAACTCGGCATTCTCCTTATCGAGATTTGCATTATGCGTCTGGATTTCGCCGATCGCCTTTGTCAGGCCTAAGATTTGGACATGCTGGAAGTCAACGCGAGCTTTAAGCTGCAGAAATCGTTGATTGTCGGCATATGATGATGAGGTTGATGGACCCCACTGTATCGGAGTTGGAATGATTGGTGATGGAATATATGGTTCAGCGCGAGGTGG
The DNA here is from genome assembly GCA_020465985.1 of Centrapalus pauciflorus. Taxonomy (NCBI): domain Eukaryota; kingdom Viridiplantae; phylum Streptophyta; class Magnoliopsida; order Asterales; family Asteraceae; genus Centrapalus; species Centrapalus pauciflorus. Next base: position 2,182 of record JAANYP010009035.1, on the reverse strand, counting down.
TGGTGGTAGTGGAGTGGTGGCCTGAGGTTCTTGAGGCTGAGATTGGGGGATTTCTGGTTGGCCTGCTGATGCTGAAGAAGACCCTTGCATGAACCTGTGACGCTTGGCCCGTTGCCGAGTCACTAAGGGAGCAATCTCCTCTTCTTCAAAATCTGATTCATCAGATTCCCTTATAACTCTCCTCCTCGAAGCTTCTTCAGTAACTACCAACCTTGATCCATACGTTCCAATTTGAACAGTTGGTTCAGTTGATACCGACTCAGGAGCCTCAACCTCTAACTCCTCCATCTCTTCCGATTCTGTTGCAGATGATGTCAAAACATTATCAGTCTGTTCTGGGACATACTCTTCAACATCTCTCAACACATCTTCCTCTCCTTCTGGAGGCTCAAGTAGTTCACCCACTAACGCGGCAGCTACATCTTCATTAGCATGGGGTCCAGACGCCCATATTTCCTCTAATGTTTGGGCTATTTCTTCAGACTCTGGAATGGCACTAGAAGGCCCAGCTTCTTGTACTTCCGGCTGCTGACTGGTGGAAGGCCTGGTCGCCTGAGTTTGACTCGCAGCTGATCTTTGTCTACGCCTTGGAGCACGCGGTGGCTGTGGTTGTTGTTGTTGTTGTGGCTGTGGTTGTCTTTGTTGAAATTCAACTTCCCCTGCCCAGTTGGCAACATCTGGGGCTTCAAAATTTCTATCCAAGATTGCTCCAAATAACGGACGCTCAACTGGAACAGCCAACCTTCCTCGGTGCGAGGAACAGTCAGCGAAGATCCTTTTATCCATAACAGCAACGCTTTGAATGTCATTCGACGGCGGCAGATTTGGCAAGAAATGTCTTATAAGCATCATGATGAACCGCGGATATAACAAGAATTGTTGATTTTCTGGAGCGGTGATCTGGTGAACAAATTCTGAGAAAAACATCTCCGAGAAACTGTATGGTCGATTATAAACCATCGCGACTATCCCAGACTGAATCTTCGCAACTATATAGTCAAACCCTGCTTTCTTTGGAGCAAAGCATATCATAAAAACATGAGCAAGAAATCTCCATTGCCCGATTAAGCCGCTCTTCATATAGGACAGCTTTGTCACATCAAGACTATATCCCATTCTCTGAAAGGCCGCTTGCCTGATGTTCAGAGGAAATTCGATCGGTCCAGACTCTTCTTCTTGAGTGCCCAGCTGCAACACTTGACGCAGCATATCCGCCGAAAATACCAGCGGTTGTCAAGCAATACGAGTTCGTAGCACTGTCGGTGTGACCGAGCAGTCTACTTGAAGATGATCGTAAAATTGACGAATATAAGGTAACACTAGCTGCACATTATGAGACAACGCAAAACCGATCCTAGATTCTACTAGAAAATCTAGCATTTGTCTAAATCCCTGTGCCTCAGGGAGATTATGATCAGGATGAAGCACCATATTGTGCTTAGGCACAAAAGCTCGTACAGCCATTTCTGCACATTAAACAAAACTATTAGATTCATTAAAAATCAATAAACTTGTTTAAATTCAAATCTGTTTTATTTTGAACTTGTTTAAGTACAAAATCCAACACAACTAAATTTCTACAAGTTTAATAAAATTTAAATTAAGTAATGCAAATGAAAGACAGATTCGAATAAGTCCCTTTTCGAGTTTGTTAGGCACAAAAAGGCCTCAGTCAAATCTGTTCTACATCTGAGGGGGAGATTTATAATCAAACCTGTTGATGCATTTGAAGGTTGAATTTAAGGCCTGTTATATGCCTTATTGAAACCTGAAAATGATTTGCAATATCAGTCTAAAGCTGTTCTATATGTTGCATGTGTTGCAACTAAGACAGTTTGCCCAAGCTGCTCTGTCTGCTGAACAGGCTGGACATAAACTGTCTACGCTGCTCTACACTGTTGAGCAGCTTGGGCAATTTTAAAGTGTTCTGTTCTTTGTGAACAGAACCTGTTCTTTGTGAACAAGCTAAACACTTTATGGAATATGTTTCCAAGTCATCATGTATTGTTTTTGACTACAAGATCAGTTTACAAAGTCGAAGACAAAGTGGAAAACAGAACTGCTCAGCCTGCCCAAGCTGTTCTGTAACATGAAGACAAAAGGTTATTTGAAAAAGGTTGACAGACCTTTTTCTTATATCAAAATAGGCCTTTACAAGGAAGAAAGACGCAAAGTTGACATT
>JAANYP010009034.1:0-107058 GCA_020465985.1 Centrapalus pauciflorus | reverse complement strand
GTTAAAACTTAATTCCTCATAAAAGTTCTAGATACTTAATCTTTGTATGTGATATGGTCAAAATTTTTTTGATAAATTCTTAAGCCTTATTTACCCTAAGATATATCAGATAGTAAAGCCTAGATAAATACTATAAAATGGTAGAAGGGTACTAGGTATGAGATGCCTCTGGGGTTTCCTCGTACTCCAGAGTGTTAAGTCGTTGGGTTAGTTCTGCATTGCGGGTTTTGTGCTCCGCTAGGCGTTGTCACAATTTGTTGATTCCGTCTTGTTGAATCGCCTGTTTATTCTGGTTGGCCTAAGGTTTATTGGTGGTTTGCATTGCCTCCTGCTTAATCCTTGCAAAGATCTCACTGACCTCTTGGTGGATTTTGTCGAAATTGGAGGTCAGGTCTGGCGGCCCTTGCCACCAACAGAGACATTGTTTGTTACGTAGGTTTCTGGGTAAGTGTCGGCACTTGAGAGGAAGATGCTGTTCTGACTTCAAACTGGATTTGGATCCCCTCTTCGTTTCTCCACTCTTGGAGAGTGTGAGGCATCCATCCCCACTGTCCTATGCTTGCCCGTTACTACTGCGGCGGGCTTGGCTGATGGGCAGGTACCGGGATAGACTCCCGTTGTGCTAGTCACACCCTTTCCCTAGGGGTGAATTTCGATATGTTATTGTCATCAGGGTCCATATATGTGTTCACAGTTCTTGAAGAAAGTTTAGTTTTTGTAACAGTTATAGTCTAGGTACTAATGCAACCTAGTTCACTATAACTATGACTCTGATACCAACCTGTCACACCCTGCTACCTTGGTTGGCAGCGAGACGTGACGAGTGCGGAAGCGTAACCATAATTATAACGAACGACCACTATATGGACGTTTTCGAAATATTACGACATTAAAATTTAAAAATGTATTAATGTTTTACAAAATGAAAGGATTGAAGTTCGCGTAATACAGAGATTCTGAAACATAATTAATGCGTCAAAAAATAATGCAGTCAAATCTCCGTTAGTTTTCGAAATATGCATGCGACTCCATGAAATGCGGAAGCTTGAAAGTTGGTGTATCCGAAGGCACACTTGCCTTAATTACCTGAAAATACATACTAAAATACGTCAACAAAAATTGTTGGTGAGCTCATAGGTTTACGCGAAAAGACCAGTTGTATGGACATTATCAGATGAGTTGAATTTATAAAATCATAAATTCCGTGTATGTATTACATAAACCATCATGCAACCGAAGCTTAATTAGAATGAGTTTGCCCTGTGCAGTATTCCCATGCGTAATACCGTGTGTTGAATATATATGCACTCGCTGTTAGCCGAACCGAGCTAACACGAATGGGGGACATGACTCCCAATAGATCTATCCACAATATACTCGCGCTTACAAATAAATGCAATTAACGGTTCATGATATAAGGGCTGATGGAATCCGAACATGTAATACATATAAGAAATAAACAGTTTTGATGTCCATATGAAACAGTGCATGTATTTCCACCCCATTAGATAGTGAAAAATAGGGGCTATGAAGACTCACCGAACTTGTGATGGCAAAACGACGCGCAAAAATGCAAAAGTGCGTTGTTTGATGGGTGATGAAACCGGAGGTGTTTAACCGAGTCCTAAATGATGATAAGGACTTAATATCACTAATATATGATAATATGTATATTTATAGATTTTTATGTCTTAAATCACCCAACATTACAAGTTTATAAATAAGATTTGCTTAAAACGTCAAGTTTATATATATATAATTTTCCAGCTTTTTCGGAGGTTTTTCGGCCTACTTTGAGGCTGTTTTTGACCAAGCTCCAAAATGTTTTAGACTTTGGTTTTCTAGGACATTAAACTACTATATACAAAGGATTTTTAGAATCAAGAACGGCCATTTTTCAAGTTGTTTAGGTTGGTGAAAAATCTCGTTAAAAACGCTATGTTGGCCATTTTTGAGCTGTCAAACTTTCGGTTTCTCAAATAACTTCTGGAGGTCTTAAACTTCAAAATAAATTATGAAAAAGTGCAGATCTATAGTTAAGACATAGATCTAACTTTTGAGATAAGAATCAACTCATTTCGTTGAGTTATGAATTAGTTATGATTTTTCAAAGTCGATACAAATATTCTGCCGAAATTCCGTAGTTTATAAATTTAAAACAACTTATGATTCTTGTTGTTTATTTAAAGACAACTTGTTTAAAAGCCATAATAGTTATAAAACCACATATATAACACATGTTTTCATAATATTAACATGCTTATAATGTGTTCATATATTCATAAACACATTTAAAGAAACAACTTAAAAATAACAACTAGAAACTTATAAACTTGAGTTTTTATGAAACTTGTTGTTGTAGGTGATTATATATATTATGCAAGACTTATATAAACTTAAATATATGATGAAATAAGTTAGTATTTACTTACTTTGATGTATTTGGAGTATGAAATTGAGAAGAAGTTGGAACTCTTGCAAGATTTGAACCAAGAACACTAGAAGTTCACCAAGAACACTTGAATTTCACCAAGAACACTTGAATGAAAAGGTTTGTAGTGTGTGTGTGTGTTGGATCCGGTTTTGAGAGGAGAGAAAGAGATATTTTGGTGTGAAAATAATGAAAAGGAAGCCCTCTATTTATAGGCAAAGTCTTGGTCTTTCAAATTGAGGTGGAGTGTAAGATCATGTTGAAATGAAAGGAGAATGAGGTGTGAAAGATTTGATTATGAAAGGTTATGGAGTTGGGAATTAAAAAATTGAAATCAAATCTTGGGTAGTACTACCCTATGACCAGATTTTTATGGATTATTTTCATGTTATTATATATATTTTTTTTTGTATAAAAGTATTTAGAATGTATTCTTGTATTTCTCTTTTCTTGTAAATTCATAAATATTTTTGAATGCATTGTTTTAATGAATTGTTTTAGTCTTGCATAATTAATGTTAAGTAATTGTATTAGTGTATGATTAGTGTCACTAATCATAATTTAATTATGTACTTAGTTGAATTAATCCCTCATATCGTAAATTGATCGGATTAATTGATTTCCCGATTCATCGCACCGATGAATTTGATTCTAATTGAGTTGAATTTTCTAATAAACATTGTTAATCACTTGATTAATTTCTAATGACCACTGATTAGGCTATAATTGACTATTAAATACATATTAGGTCATTGTTGCTATCATGGTTTAGTGCCGGATGTTACAGAACACCCCTTAGGCTCTGATACCACTTGTAAGGTCTTGAACTACGGATCTATCTAGACGCGACACACACCAACGAGTGCGGAATCCTCGTTAGTAGCTTGACAGATATATCACACTCACGGAACACGGAGACTACCACTGCGTTGTACGAACGACTACGAACGAACCTACGCAATGATTCTCTCTGAACACACACACACAGATTGCTGATAAACTCGAGATCGCCTTCTGCTAATCACTCTCCGAAATTCTGGAAAAAGTCTCCTCTCTCAAAACGTCTTTTTGCTCTCAAGTTCGACAGAACCTCTGAGCCTTCAAAGACCTTCTTGATAAACCGAGTTTACCCTTATTTATAGTGACAAAATCGAGTTTGTCTAGGACAAATTCGAATCTGGCCCAACGCATATTCAAATTTGTCCTCAATGACAATTTCGAATTTAACCTAAATTCGAACTCTTACTTCTAATTTGTTCTAGAACATGCCTTTGAACATCAATAACAAAACTAGACTTCTGTCGTCACACCGGATGTACCAACAATTCACATTAGGGTACGCTGGAATCTAATAGGTACGCTGATGAACCTGATTATATATATATAAATATATATAAATATATATAAATATATATATATATATATATATATATATATATATATATATATATATATATATATATATATATATATATATATATATATATATATATATATATATATATATATATATAGAATATGGTTCGTGGAAGTACCACTCACTATTCTGGTGTCATTCCTCCTCCGATTTTGCTCAGCCATCATGGCTAGCATCATTTCTCTGGTCTCTTCTGGTGTCATTCCTCCTCCAGACATGTTCTGAAATATGAAACATATAACTTATTTAGTAACATATCATTTATTTATAGACACCACCCAATTGTCCCTTATGATAATCAATGTCCTATGATTACTAGATCGTAACCTATCTTAGTTCAGATGATTACTTAATATCACTACATATCATCACTTAAGGTTTGAGACCAAGACCTCACGGACACTTGAATCTCAAACTACTGCTTTGATACCATCTCGATGTGACACCCTTGCCACAATAACCACCATTTACCATTCACCCAGGATTAATCACCATCAAATAGTTATATAATGATCTGATAACTTAATTTAAGTGCGGAAGCATAAAATACGGAATAAAATAATACAAACTAGTGCCCAACACCCTACGGTGCTACATAGGTTACAATTCTAAGTCTACAATCTCAAAAGCATTACATTATTCCCAAATTTATTTCAACAACATTCCATAATTTTGTTACCAAGATAAACAGTAGATGCTTCAAATTACTTCGACTGATGTCCTAGCTAGATGGTCCCGCAGCGGATTTCCCTTTTCCTGTAAAAATATAACAACTGAAGGGGTAAGCTAATGCTTAGTGAATACCATATGATTTTACACATTCTACAAATCTTTATGATGCCACCCGGAGTAACCGCGGTAACATATACCGTATACTCCACACGTACTCAAAGTACGCAAACCTGAGCCGCAGCTCCTTCGAGCTGACACTCGGCATAAGAAAACCAACCATCTGAGGCAGACATTACATCGGGGATGACTTACTGTCAATCCTGACCACAGAGGTGTCAAACTCTTGGTCATATAGCACAGTAACATCAGAATTCAGATGCGACCACGCAGGTCCATCAAAAGGATGCACAACTAATGAACGGACATGGAACAAGTAGGAATGTGCATCAATACATATATGCAAGTTAGTAGAGTGCCAAACGATAATGAAACAACATGCCTCAGCAGGCAATGCAAACATAAAGCAGATGCAGCAATGCTAAAATCAAAGGTACTCACAGTGGGTGTGTTAACTTTATCCAAATTTTATTTCTCCTCAGGCTTTCAACCGGATCCACAGAGTACCCCACTGTGGGTTAAACAACACCACAAGGGACCTGTTATGTCAGTTGCAACAATATCTCGAGTCAAAAGCTGTTTAATTTCGTAAAACCAAGTTTTATAAGTTTTGCAATATTGTTCCCCCATTCCGGATCCATGTCCAAATTTGAGCCACAACTAAGTTTGAACCCAACTCAGGTTCAAACCTTATCCTTTGAATAACTTTTGTTATTTTATGTGTTGTCTGAGTGTTTCATTCAAAATATTCGAGTTTAAAGAGTGGGTTTCAATTTTTAGGCATCAAATTTGAATTTTAGAGGCTAAATTCGAACCCCATTCGTCTTTAGGGCCAAATTCGAAAGCTTTAGGGGTTAAATTTGAACCCCCCTTCGAATTTGAGGGTTAAATTCGAAGGCCATGTGTTAAATTTGAAATATATACTCGAATTTAGTACCAAAATCGAGTTTGTTCTTGCATTTCGACTTTGTTCTTGGCATTCTCGAGTTTGTTCATATATACAGCTTAAATCATTCATTTCAAAGCCTAAAAATCACAAATATGTTAAGTATCAAGCCTAGATTCGATTATATTATGCATTCTCTATCATATTCTAGCTAAAACTCAAGCAAAATCAGCTTTATCCATGCAAGAAATGACAAACTCGAATTGCATGCCTTCAAAACCAAAATATAGAAACTTAAAATGGTCGATTCTTACCTCAATTCGTACAAAATCAAGAATCCAACCGTAGATTGTTGTAGTGTTCCTCGAGATCTTTCCGTTGACGTATAAATCTCGATAATCGGCCGGTCGGTTTGAGAGATATTCTAGAGAGAAGGTAGAGTGAGTTTCTAGAGAGAGAGAGAGAGTCTAGAGAGAGAGAGAGAGAGAGTAAATGGTGAAATGAAAGGCATTTGGCCTTTTTATTCCCATCTTTCCCCATTTTGCACATTTCACCCCTTAACTTAATGGGTTCCATATAATACTGATTTATTCTTAGTTTTATCATTACTAACTTTTATATTTCATAATACTCCTTAATAATAATTCAGAGTTCAAATTTTCTTAAAATAACAACAAACTTTTAAATATCCCAAATACATAATCATTGTTCAGAATTCAACTTAATTATAAAATATCCATCTAATTAACCCAATTACAATATAATAAATCTGAGGATGTTACAGCATGGGCTCCACCACGCTCAAACTTCGTCCTCGAAGTTATGTGGATTCAAACAATTGCGGATATTTCCTTAACATGTCAGCTTTTGTCTCCCATGTATGATTGGCTCCCTTATGATGCTTCCAACGTACAAGCACCATTTCGATCTCTTTGCTTCTCAATTTCTTCACCTTAGTATCTAACACACACTCCGGCTCTTCAACATACCGGAGCCTTTCATCAACTTGCAGCTCAGTGTGGTCAGCTCAATCTTCATTCTCAGTAGTAAAGGTTTTCCTCATGTTCCCGACATGGAACACCGGGTGTATGCCTGACATTTCTTCAGGCAACTCCAAACGATACGACTAATTACCCACCTTCTCTATTACTTTGAATGGTCCGACGAATCTCGGAGCCTACTTTCCCCTCTTCACGAAACGAGTGACACCTCTCATAGGTGATACTTTCAGGTACACCCAATCATTTACCTCAAAGCTAATTGGCTTGTGCCTTCTATCGTAATAGCTTTTCTAACGATCCTAGGTCGCCTTCATGTTCTGTCTAATCAACTGTATCTTCTCATTTGTTTCTTGAAGCAAGGCCGGCCCAGTAATCAGTGTTTCACCAGTTTCTCTCCAACACGTAGGAGTCCTACATCTCCTCCCATACAACGCCTCAATCGGTGCCTTCTTTATCGTCGCGTGGTAACTATTGTCATATGAAAACTCGATCAGTTGCAAATGATCGTCCGAATTGCCACCGAGATCTAACGCACACGATCTCATCATATCTTCAAGCGCTAGGATGGTCCACTCACTCTGACCATCAGTTTGCGGACGGTAAGCTGTACTCATTGCTATTCTCGTACCCAACCCTTCTTGTAAAGTCGACCAGAAATTGGAAGTAAATCGGCTGTCGCGGTCTGATACAATAGACTTTGGCACCCCGTGTCTAGAAACTATCTCAGCCACATAAATCTGTGCTAACTTTTCCAAAGAATAATTCTCTCTTAGCGGAATAAAGTGTGCGGACTTAGTTAGCCGATCTACTATCACCCAAACTGCATCGTGTTGACATCTAGTCTTTGGCAACTTTGTGACAAAGTCCATAGTGATATGCTCCCACTTCCATTCCGGAATGGGAAGCGGTTGCAGACTACCGTAAGGCTGTTGGTGTTCGGCTTTCACTAACCGACAAGTTCTGCATCTTTCCACATACTGGCCTATATCTCTCTTCAATCCAGGCCACCAAAAGTCTGCTTTAAGTTCGTTGTACATCTTTGTGTCTCTGGGATGTACAGAAAATTTCGATTGATGAGCTTCTTCTATGATCACCTTTCTCATGCCTCCAAACTTTGGCACCCATATCCTTCCATAAATTCCTTTCAAACCCGATTCACTAGTTTCCATATTCTTCATTTGCACCCTTATATCCTCATTACCAACATTTTCATCTTTCAAGGCTTCCTCTTGAGCGGCCTTGACATCATCAATAATAGTGGAGGTCAGCATTGTAGACGTCATCATATAACAGCAATCCTTAGCATATGCTTTGCGACTCAAAGCATCGGCTACCACGTTAGCCTTTCCAGGATGGTAAAGGATCTCACAGTCGTAATCCTTTATAAGTTCCATCGAACGTCTCTGCCTCATATTTAGCTCCTTCTGACTAAAAATATATTTCAAACTCTTATGATCCGTGCAAAGTTGACACTTAGTACCGTACAACTAGCGCCTCCATAACTTCAATGCAAATGTGACTGCTGTCAACTCAAGATCATGAGTTAAATAAATCTTTTCGTGTTGCTTAAGTTGTCTCGAGGCATACGCGATTACCTTTCCACGTTGCATCAATACCGCACCAAGTCCCAACCTCGAAGCATCGGTGTAAACCACAAAATCCTCATTGCCCTCCGGTAGAGCAAGTATCGGTGCTTCGCTTAACGTTTTCTTCAAAATTTCAAAAGCATCCTGCTGCACAACTTCCCATACAAACGTTGCATTCTTCTTGGTTAATGCAGTCAAAGGAACTACAATCTTGGAAAAGTCCTTTATAAATCTTCTATAGTAGCCCGCCAGCCCAAGAAAACTTCTAACTTCGGTAGCTGATCGAGGCGGCTCCCAGTTCTTTATTGCTTCAACTTTGGCTGGATCCACAGAAATCCCAGCCCCCGAAATCACATGTCCCAAAAACTGAATCTGTTGTAGCCAGAACTCACACTATGAGAACTTGGCATACAACTTTTTCTTTTCTCAGCAATTCTAATAGTTCCCTTAGATGTTCAGCATGTTCAGCTTCAGTCTTAGAATACACCAATATGTCATCAATAAACACAACTACCGATTTATCCAATATCGGTCTACATACTCTATTCATTAGGTCCATAAACACTGCCGGGGCGTTGGTTAGCCCAAAAGGCATTACCAGAAACTCGTAGTGACTATACCGAGTCCTGAAAGCTGTCTTTGGCACATCTTCCTCTCGAACCTTCAATTGATGATATCCTGACCTCAGATCAATCTTAGAAAATACACTAGCCCCATGTAACTGATCGAACAAATCGTCTATCCTCGGCAACGGATACTTGTTCTTAATAGTCAACTTATTCAACTCCCGGTAATCAATGCACATTCGCATTGTGTCATCCTTCTTTTTCACAAATAAAACAGGGGCTCCCCACGGCGATGAACTCGGTCGAATGAAGACCTTGTCCAACAACTCTTGAAGTTGTGTCATCATTTCTTTCATCTCGGTTGGGGCAAGGCGATAAGGAGAACGAGCTACCGGTGCAGCTCCAGGGATCAGATCAATTCTAAATTCCACTTGTCTCTCAGGCGGCACGCTAGACAAGTCTTCCGGAATCACATCCGGGAATTGTGAAACAACAGGCACATCGGCCAAAGTACTCTTCTCAGCCTTGGCATCAATAGCATATGGCAGGTAGGCGTCACACCCCTTTGCAACAAGCTTTCGAGCTTTTGCAATGGCAACAGACACATATCCCCACTTCTCCTATACCCGTAAATACAGATCTCACGTCCCTCCGGTGTAGTTATCTTTATCATCCGCTTCTTACAAACTATGTGAGCTTCATTCTCAATTAACCAGTCCATCCCGACAATTACGTCAAATTCACTAAACTTAATCGGTATCAGGTCCAAATTGAAGACTACATCTTCAATTACTAACGTGCAGTTACGGTATACGTGGTCTACCTTGACTAGAGTGTTACTAGCAGTTTCTATGTCAAGTATGGCAGATAATTTAGACAAAGGGATGGCAAGTTGTTGTGCAAACATAGTAGATACAAACGAGCGGTTGGCACCAGAATCAAATAGCACTCGTGCAGGTAAAGAGTTAACTATAAACGTACCCGTAACCACCTCCGGGTTTTCTCTGGCCTCTTTTGCGGTAATCTGGAATGCACGAGCTGGTGCCCTTTGTGGCTGGTTTCGACGGTTGACTGAACCACCACTAGATCCTCCAGAAGATCGAGTCGACGATGGAGCAGCAGCTGCTGAAGCGTTCTTTCGGCAGTTTCTACTATAGTGCCCCCATACACCACATCTTTGGCAAGCATCCGATCTCCGTGGGCACTCATTCTGATAGTGACCCAACTCTCCACAACAAAAACATGCACGTCCGTTGGTGCACTTTCCGAAATGTTCTAAATGACATTTGTTGCAGTACTGTGGCTCAGTGTTGATAGAATACGCTCGAGCACGACCAGATGAACTAGACTGTCGACGGAAAGACTGTTGCGGTGAATATTGGGATGATCGTGAAGAACCCGAGTAGCCTCCGTCGCGTTGACGTTTCGGTGGTGAAGGTTGTGTTGGGTTAGCTGAAGCAGCAGCAGACCCCATTACGTACCGTGACATACCCAGGATCTGTTCCACATTCCTGGCGGCTTCCAGTAGACAGCAAAGGTGGGGTAGCGTACATTGCTCATTACCCTTCGAATTTCCAGATCAAGACCAGCCTCAAACCTTGTCACTTTCCTTTCCTCAGTATCCACTTGATGAGGCGCGAACAAACTTAGCCTCGTGAACTCTACAGCATACTGGGACACAGACTTAGTCCCCTGAATCAACGTCATAAACTTAGCTTCTAGTCTTCGGCGCCCATCGGCCGGGCAGTATTGCTGAGTGAAAATTTCAGTAAACTCAGCCCATTTCATTACAGCAACCTTCTCCATTGTTAGTGCATTCACCATCGAATTCCACCACATTATTGCGTCTTTGGTGAACATGGCAGTAGCGAACCGGACCATATCCTTCTCAGCACAATCGCTGATTCGGAAAGTCCTTTCTGTAGCTGTTATCCACTCCAATGCAGTAATAGCATCACCCAACCCAGTAAATTCAACTGCTCCATTTCCCTTAAAGTCTTTGAAATGACAACCCCTGGACTTATTAGATGACCCAGTGTTGTCACCTTGCTCGTCATCGTTTCACTCTCTTTCTTTATTCTTTCTCTTATCTTCTCTTCGATTAGCTTCGGCCTCATCTCGAGCCCGAAACTGGTCTTGTATCATCCGATTTTGCTCAGCCATCATGGCTAGCATCATTTCTCTCGTCTCTTCTGGTGTCATTCCTCCTCCAGACATGTTCTGAAATATGAAACATATAACTTATTTAGTAACATGTCATTTATTTATAGACACCACCCAATTGTCCCTTATGATAATCAATGTCCTATGATTACTAGATCGTAACCTATCTTAGTTCAGATGATTACTTAATATCACTACATATCATCACTTAAGGTTTGAGACCAAGACCTCACGGACACTTGAATCTCAAACTACTGCTCTGATACCATCTCGATGTGATACCCTTGCCACAATAACCACCATTTGCCATTCACCCAGGATTAATCACCATCAAATAGTTATATAATGATCTGATAACTTAATTTAAGTGCGGAAGCAGTAGATGCCTCAAATTACTTTTGTTACCAAGATAAACAGTAGATGCTTCAGATTACTTCGACTGATGTCCTAGCTAGATGGTCCCGCAGCGGATTTCCCTTTTCCTGTACAAATATAACAACTGAAGGGGTAAGCTAATGCTTAGTGAATACCATATGATTTTACACATTCTACAAATCTTTATGATGCCACCTGGAGTAACCGCGGTAACACATACCGTATACTCCACACGTACTCAAAGTACGCAAACCCGAGCCGCAGCTCCTTCGAGCTGACACTCGGCATAAGAAAACCAACCATCTGAGGCAGACATTACATCGGGGATGACTTACTGTCAATCCTGACCACAGAGGTGTCAAACTCTTGGTCATATAGCACAGTAACATCAGAATTCAGATGCGACCACGCAGGTCCATCAAAAGGATGCACAACAAATGAACGGACATGCAACAAGTATGAATGTGCATCAATACATATATGCAAGTTAGTAGAGTGCCAAACGATAATGAAACAACATGCCTCAGCAGGCAATGCAAACATAAAGCAGATGCAGCAATGCTAAAATCAAAGGTACTCACAGTGGGTGCGTTATTAACTTTATCCAAATTTTATTTCTCCTCGGGCTTTCAACCGGATCCACAGAGTACCCCACTGTGGGTTAAACAACACCACAAGGGACCTATTAAGTCAGTTGCAACAATATCTCGAGTCAAAAACTTTTTAATTTCGTAAAACCAAGTTTTATAAGTTTTGCAATATTTTTCCCCCATTCCGGATCCATGTCCAAAATTGAGCCACAACTATGTTTGAACCCAACTCAGGTTCAAACCTTATCCTTTCAATAACTTTTGTTAGTTTATGTGTTGTCTGAGTGTTTCATTCAAAATATTCGAGTTTAAAGAGTGGGTTTCAATTTTTAGGCATCAAATTCGAATTTTAGGGGCTAAATTCGAACCCCATTCGACTTTAGGGCCAAATTCGAACCCTTTAGGGGTTAAATTCGAACCCCCCTTCGAATTTGAGGGTTAAATTCGAAGGCCATGTGTTAAATTCGAAATATACACTCGAATTTAGTACCAAAATCGAGTTTGTTCTTGCATTTCGACTTTGTTCTTGGCATTCTCGAGTTTGTTCATATATACAGCTTAAATCATTCATTTCAAAGCCTAAAAATCACAAATATGTTAAGTATCAAGCCTAGATTCGATTATATTACGCATACTCTATCATATTCTAGCTAAAACTCAAGCAAAATCAGCTTTATTCATGCAAGAAATGACAAACTCGAATTGCATGTCTGCAAAACCGAAATATAGAAACTTAAAAGGGTCGATTCTTACCTCAATTCGTACAAAATCAAGAATCCAACCATAGATTGTTGTAGTATTCCTCGAGATCTTTCCGATGACGTATAAATCTCGATAATCGGCCGGTCAGTTTGAGAGATATTCTAGAGAGAAGGTAGAGAGAGTTTCTAGAGAGAGAGAGAGAGTAAATGGTGAAATGAAAGGCATTTGTTCTTTTTATTCCCATCTTTCCCCATTTTGCACATTTCACCCCTTAACTTAATCGGTTCCATAAAATACTGATTTATTCTTAGTTTTATCATTACTAACTTTTATAATTCATAATACTCCTTAATAATAATTCAGAGTTCAAATTTTTTTAAAATAACAACAAACTTTTAAATATCCCAAATACATAATCATTGTTCATAATTCAACTTAATTATAAAATATCTATCTAATTAACCCAATTACAATATAATAAATCCGAGAATGTTACATAGAGGCAGGTATGAAAGGCCTCGGAGTCGTTTATCATCGACAACAGCACTGTGTTGTTATTCAAACTACTCCTAGTTCTCACACCAGCACTAGGACTTCCTATGATACTCTTGATAGGATGACTCTTGTTGATCCTAGATGTCTCTATCTCGTCAACTCTCAGATTATCTCCCAAATTTGATCCTATTTCTCCTAACGCGGGAACGACTTCAAACTCTACATTTTCTTCCTCATGGACATTTTTCTCAGAGTTAGAAGTTGTTGTCTGATTTTCGTTTGTAGGCACTGCAGAATCAGTAACTTCTAGAGATTTATCTTTAGTTGAAGTAGGCTCAGATGTTGTTTGAAAAGTGGTCCTCGGAAAACTATGACCCTCGTCATTCAGATTTAATGACGACATGTCCTTTTCGATTGTACCTGCATTTTCATCCAAAGGAATGTTAAATCACTCAAACAATTTGTTATAATCAAATATCCATTCCGGACCAGTTTGGGGTTCATGTGTTTAATTTGTGACTTCAATGTTATACACAATCTCTACTGTACCATTTGATTTATTAAAAACACTTTTATTTGGTGAATTCGGCACATAACCTAGGAAGTATCCTTCGTCAGCCTCTTCACCAAACTTGGGTTGATGTTTTGTTTTCATTAAAGTACATGGTACCCTAAAAGGTTTGAAGCCAGTTAAATTAGGTGGCCTTTTATTCAAAACTTCATAACAGGTTTTGTTCAAAGATTTGACAGTAAGGACCCGGTTTAAAACATGACATGCGGTATTCACTGCCTCCCCCCAAAACATGGTAGGAAGCATTGAATCCGATAACATGGTCCTTGCTACCTTAATCAATGTCCTGTTTTTCCGTTCGGCCATCCCATTTTGTTGTGGCTCATAAGGTGCACTAAATTGATGCACTATGCCCTTTGATAGGCAATATACACCAACTACTGTGTTTTTAAACTCTGTTCTGTTATCACATCTAATCCGTTTAACTCTCGTGCCGTAAGAGTTTTCCACTTGGTCTAAGAACCCGATGAGCTTTGCAGCCGTCTCGTCCTTTGTACCTAGAAAGAAAACCCAAGAAAAACATGAGTAATCGTCAGTAATAACTAAATAGTACCAACTACCACCGATACTCCTTTTGTTGATTGGTCCGAAGAGGTTCATATGCAACAAATCGAATGTGGCAGCGATGGAGTTCTGAGTCTTGGACTTGTGTACCTTCTTGTGTTGTTTTCGTTTCTTGCACGGTAGACACTTATCCTCGAACTGAAAACTTTTCATCGGAACACCTTGCACCAATCCATTTTTCGTAATGTAGTTCATCTTTCTCAGGTGCAAGTGTGTCATGCGTCTGTGCCATAAAACCGACTCAGTCTCTGAAGCTTTAGATAGCAGACAAATTGGTCCCATTGAAGATTCCGGCTTGTTCATGTCGAGCATGTACAGGTCATTCTTCCTTGGAGCCTTCATCAGTATCCACTCTTCAGGTACTTTGAACCCCGGTTTTAGCACTAACGCCTCAGTATCAGTAAATAGTACTGAGTTCTTCTTATCACAGATTTGAGATACACTAATGAGATTGTGAACCAGTTTATCAATGTGATAAACTTGATCCAATTTGATAGTCCCATTGGTGACCACTCCAGTACCGGTGATATTTCCTCCTTTATTTCCACCGAATGATACAAAGCCCCGATTTCCTCCCTTGAAGTCTTCGAGTAGACTTCTTTCCCCTGTCATGTGCCTGGAGCAACCACTGTCGACGAACCATTTGTTGTTTGGACCTGTAGTTATCTCCTTGGCATGATCTGATTCCACGTTGGCCATCTCTGCGGCAAACTCCAGAATTGTCTGATCAGCTGACTTTTTCTACCCACATGGGACTGCTTTCATTCTGAGTGCCGTCCCCTGTGACTTCCGCTACCCCATCACATCCAGTCTCAGTCACTTCAGCCATAAAGGCTCTAGCATTCGATTCTGGATGTGTACTCCAGTCATAAGTTCCATCTAGCTGTCTGTCTGATGTGACATTTGATAACAGACCGGTTATATTCGCTTGACTGGTTGAAGTACTTGGTAGATATCGCCCTTGCGATTGATTCTGATACTGTCCCTGTTGATTCTGATACTGTCCCTGGTAGTTCTCGACTTTCGGTCTCTAACACTCTCTAGCGAAGTGTCCTAACCCCTGACAGTTGTAACATTTAACCTTGGACTTATCGAATCCAATCTTGTTGTTACTCTCATTAAGATTTCTACCCGTCCTCTTGATGAACCTCTTAACTCTCTGAGTTACCATGGCCCGTTGCCATTGCAGATCCATCTCTTCAAGATCATCAGGATCTACCTGATCGTAATCCTCATCCCAAAGTGCAGGATCATTAATTTTGCCCTGAACGCAATTTTCGTATGCGGCCACGAATGAAACCAACAGATTCAGATGGTCCTCAGCCGATTTTGCGCTCATAGGCATCTTAGAATATCCTTGAGATGTAGATGCCGGAGTAGCCTGATGCTGCTGCTTTTCTTCTGGTCTAGTGAACCCTAAGAAAGCCCTATTAAGTGAGTCTTCTGTTTCAGCCGGTGACGACGTCTCTCCCGAGAAGAAAGCTGTAGTTGTCTTCAATTCAACTGCTACTAAAGGTTTTGATTTCCCGAAGTACATTGCAGGATCTTGAACTTGGTCATAATGCGTTTCTTTCTTCAGCAACTCAAAATGATATGCCCTCAGCGTTCCCACAACATTCTCTAGAGTCAGAGTATAGTATTTTTCTTCATCATGCTTTATTAAGGCCAGATACATCTCCCATTTGGCCGGTAAAGCATCCAGAAGCTTGTTATTCTTCTCAGTTTCACTATACTCCACGTCATGGCTGTCTAACTCAGTTAGCAAATGATAGAAGCGTGTAATAGTCTCATCCAGCTTTTCGTTCTTCAAGGCTTTGAAGATTGCAAACTGCTGCTTGAGCATTTCCATTCGATTCTTTCTTACCCACGGATTACCCTCACACCATTTTTCCAATGCGTCCCACAGCTCTTTTGCTGTCTTCTGATTACGGAAGGTGTGCAAGATCTCCTGAGGTAATGTCATGCGAATGATAGCGAATGCACGGTTTTCTGCCTCATACACTTTCTTATCTTCATCCTTCATCTTTGAATAAGTTAAGACCCGTTGATGACCTTCAACCTCTGCAGTAGGTGGAATGTATCCCTCGTCGATATAGATCCACATTCACATATCATTAAATCTTGCGAAGTCGACAAACCTATCCTTCCACCAGTAATAATCCTCAATTTTCATCAACTTTGGTGGAGAATTTGCCTTTCCAACCTCGTGATCCATCTCCATAAACCTCTGTAGACTTGTCATTGTTTCAAATATTTTTGGACTTAAACTTAATTAATTTAATTCGAAATTAATTTAAAAGAATTCTTTCGAATTTGGGTAAATTCGAACTGAATTATTTTTAAACTGTTTTGGAACTAAGTTCGAAATTAAGTTCGAAATCCAACTAAAATCGAAATTAATGACAAATTCGAAGGTGCACTAATCTCGAAACCCCAATTAAATTCGAATGTCCACTTAATTCGAAAACCATACTAAACTCGAATGTCCTAATTCGACTTTAGTGTAAAGTCGAAACCCAAAGCAAATTCGAAATGGCCAATTTCGAAGCAAACTTCAAGGAAACTCGAAAGGAGCGTATTTTGGTTAAACTCAAAAATGATCAAACCCTAATTTCTCCTTAACAAACTCGAGCGCCATAAATTCGAAAAACAGCTAATACTTCGAGTTTTTCAAGTTTTTCAGAATAAATCACTATTTTTACAAGTAAAAATACTGATTTTGGTCAAAAACTCAAACTACAACAAAGTATTTCCCGAAATCCAATTTGATAAGCTCGAAAAACCTCAAAAATTATGATAATAACCGTCCAAAAACGTCAAGAAACCTAGGATGTATGCTTATTAACACGAAGAACACTAAGAACACCCCCTAGGCTCTGATACCACTTGTAAGGTCTATCACTCTCGGATCTATCTAGATGCAACACACACCAACGAGTGTGGAATCCTCGTTAGCGGCTTGACGGTAAGATCACATACACGGAACACGGAGACTACCAAGATGTTAAACGAACAACTATGAACGTACCTACACGATGATTCTCTCCGAAAACACTCTAAGATTACCGGTAAACTCGAGATCGCCTTCTGCTAATTACGCACCGAAATTCTGCAAAAGTCCTTAAATCATTCGAGTTAATCCCTAATTATAGTGATCAATTCGAGTTTGTCATGGGACAAACTCGAAACAGGCCCAAGGCCCATTCGAATTTGTCCCATTGACAAATTCGAATCTGCCTTATTCAAATTTATACCAAATTCGAATCTCCCTTATGTGTAAATTCGAATTTACTCTAAATTCGAATTTCAAATGTCAAAATTCTATTTGAACTTATGTTTTAACTTATGTTTGAATTAATAATTGGACTTTATGTTTGAACTTCTTGTAATACATTACATCAAGTTCAAACATACAATCAATAAATATCAAACACACAAAATCACATATATCAAACACTAGTTAATATTCAATACCTTGTAACATGACTTAGACAAAATGCTAACACAACTTAGACTGCTATCGTCACACAGGGTGTACCAACACTTTGCATCCTTCAAAGGATTTAAAGTCTATCAACTTGATGTAAAGAGTGCCTTTCTGTATGGAAAGGTGAAGGAGCTGGTGTACATTGAACAACCGCCCGAGTTTACAGATCCAAAGTTTCCAGACAGAGTGTATCGTCTCGAAAAGGCTCTGTATGGATTACATCAGGCACCCAGGGCATGGTATGAGACACTATCAACTCATCTTTTGGACAACGAGTTTGAAAGAGGGAGAATTAATAGTACATTGTTTGTGAAGAGGAAGGGTGAACATTTTATCTTGGTACAAGTGTACGTGGATGACATCAATTTCGGGTGATTAGACGAGCAGATGTGCAAACATTTCGAGAAGGTGATGAAGTCAAAGTTTGAGATGAGTGCTATGGGAGAGTTAAACTTCTTTCTGGGTTTGCAAGTTGAACAGAGGAAGGAGGGTATGTTTATCCATCAGACGAAGTATGTCTATGATATTCTGGAGCGTGTCAGGATGGAAGGAACAAAGCTAACTGCTCACTTCAGTACTCCGATTCAAGTGAATCACAATCTCGGACCGGGTAGAGAAAGTGATACTGATGTGGATCCGACTCTATATCGGGCCATGATCGGATCACTTATATATTTAACTGCTTCTAGACCTGACATTATGTTTGCTGTGTGTATTTGTGCTAGGTTTCAAGCCAATCCGAAAGAAATGCATATGAAAGCTGTGAAGCGGATTCTAAGATACCTCAAGTCGAAACCGAAGCTGGGACTTTGGTATCATGCTGATGGTGATCTGGAATTGGAAGCATTCACGGACTCAGACTATGGAGGTTGCAGCTTGAACCGGAAGTCAACAACTGGAGGTTGTCAGTTCCTTGGAGGGAGGCTGGTATCCTGGCAATGCAAGAAACAGACTTTGGTAGCTGTGTCAACATGCAAGGCCGAATATGTAGCTGCTGGTAGTTGCTATTCACAGGTTTTGTGGATACAACAAGAATTGTGGGATTACGATTTGACTTACACTCATACTCCCATTAGGATAGATAAGCAATCTACAATTTCTATAACTAATAATCCAATTAAACACAGTAAAACAAAGCACGTAGACATAAGACGTCATTTCATACGTGATTGTGCTGAAAAGAATTTAATAAAGCTGGTAAAAGTGGCAACGAAAGATAATAATGCTGATTTATTTACTAAAGCTTTTGATAAGTCACACGTTGAGTTGTTAGTTCAACTAAATGGTATGCGTAATCCAGAGTAACTTGGACCTTAGTAGATTTTCTTTCCTTTTATAGTAAGTTAGTAGCTTAGGAGATTTTCTTTCTTTTTATAGTAAGTTAGTAGTTAAATAGAATTTATTTCCTTTTATAGTAAGTTAGTAGGTTAGTTTATTAGCTTATCTTAAAAATGAAAAACAAAAAAAAAAATAGAGAAAACCATAAAATTTCAAAAAAAAGAGAATATCAAAAAATGAGTTAAGTCTTAGATTCATAGGTTCAAAGTGACGAAAATTAGCACAGTCTAAACAAACTCTAAGTGTTAGGCTTTCGCACATAATGCACAATAAATTCTAACTGATGTACAATTTCTTGTTTGATGTGTTGGTAGGCATAATGCACAAAGGAAATCCTAACTGTTAATAAAATATTTAAGAAAAAGTCATATGTGTAACTAACTTAGATGTATGACCAAATGGTTTTAATTTCTATGTTAGAGACATACAGACAATGATTCTAAATGAGGTATGCAAATTTTCTGGGGGATGTGTAGCCACATCAAATACATGTTAAAGAGAAGAAAAAAAAAAGAAAAATATTGATAGAAAGGAGAGAGTCAAAACAAGTCACTTTGTTGTACGTAAGTACAGACCTGTCACCTCTGGTTTGACTCGAGTTAGCAAGATAAATCGCTTTCTTGTACGAACTACAGACCTGTCACCGCTGTCTTGCTAGCTTTAAATAAACTTTAAGACAAACTAAGACACTCTGTTGTATGTAAATACAGAACTGTGTCCGACGTTTGCCTTTTAAAGAAAATTTGCAATACCAAAAAGTTATAATCATTGTGTGTCTGCCTTGATCATAGAAGTATGTCTAAGTATGGGATACGTAAGGTAGTTTCTTGATAAATAAAAAGGCCAAGGGATATTCCAAAGTGTAAAATGTTTAAAGGGAAAATCATACCGACAATCAACTTGGAATGTATATCACGACAAACAATCAAAGGAATCAAAAATTCCTAAGTGTGAAAGTGTAATACTGAAAGTGCGTATTGACACTGCTATCTGATTGAACCTTCTTTGACTTTCTCCCAAAAATATTCTGTTAGTTTAGGTTGTAAATTATTAAAAGTAGTTTTGAGTAAATTAAGTAGGAAAAAGGTCAAAGTTACTAGGATGCATTTTTGGTTGAATAAACAAATACTGCGTGAAAATCTGTAGCTTGGTGTGAATGATTTTTCAAAGTTTGAAAAATTCCGTTACACAAAAAAGTTGAAAAAGTTGAATTTTATTCAAGTATTTTCAAAATTTTCCACAAATTCGAAAGCCGGACAAATTCGAACTAACCATCGAATTTGTCAGGAAGTTCGAACATATGACAAGGTCGAAGGTAGTTGGTATAAACAGGTTAACAGTAAGTCATTAAAGGCACCTACCTTCGACTTTATTCATTCAAACTTGTCCGGCGATCTCGAATTTGTTGCTTCGAACTTGTCGATTCGACTTTCTTCCTATTTCTCGAAGTTTTGCACACTTTTCTCAAACCTAATCACATACTTAGGTATAATAATCATTATTATACAAAGTTTGGGTAGTTTAGGACCTTTTTGTGGCAAAATATCGAGTTTATTTGATGGTTCTTGGGTTTAAACTATGTGGTTCAAAATCACAAGTTTTAACCGGTGAAAATTCAAATAAAATACATATAACTTCGATTAGAACCCAATAGGACTAGAGTATACTATTTTTTAAGTCAAATGGGGTTAAAATCTAGGATTTTTGTTTGAAAATGACTGACTTCGAACATGTTCATCATGTTCGAACTTGTCAGAAAGTTCGAACTTGTTGAAATATCTACAAGTTCGAGGTCAGTGAAGTTCAAACATAATCTTCGAATTTTTTTAAATTCGAATGTTTTAAAATAAATTCGGACTTGTATAAATTCGAATGTGTTGGATTTCGAACTTATGTAAGTTTCATTTTAATTTTCGTTACTAACTTTGGTTGTTGCTTCTGTGTGCAGACATGGGTGATCGAGCTTTCTTTAACAAACATAACATGGTTATGCCTGTCGATCGAGAATTACCTGAAGCTCAACCGTACCGTCACATGATCGAGTTTTTGACGCAGCCGCGGGTCGCTTATGCTCTTACCCATAATCTGCAAATCATTTTGCCGTATGTGCGTCAGTTTTGGAAGCATCTTCAAGTTGATTGTTCAGTGACGCCTACTGTACTACGAACAAAGGTTGGGGGACAGCCTATAGTATTTTCAGCCGATATCTTACGACGAATCCTACAACTGGGATCGGAAGACTAAGAGGCGGGGCCTATAGATTTTCCGCTACATATCAGGCAAGCGGCGTTTATGCGAATGGGATACGCCCAAGATATTACCAAAGCCTTATATGTGAAGAGTGGCTTGATTGGCCAATGGCGTTGTCTGGTGCACGTCATAATGGTTTGTTTTGCGCCGAAGAAGGCAGGTTTTGATACTATGGTGTCCAAGCTGCAATCGGCGTTGATTTCGTTAGTATACAATAAGCGATTCTGTTTTTCAGAAATGTTCTTTGGGGAGTTAGTGCAACAAATCACAGCTCCGGTGAGGGAACGCTTTTTGATGTATCCTCGATTTGCGATGATGATCATCACCCATTTCTTGCCCAACTTGCCACTACTACCAGATACAAATGGCATGGCCATAATAGATAAAAGGATTTTTGCTGACTGCCAGTCACATGATGCACGTAGGGCTGAGCAGGTCAGGCCACAAGTGGCACCATTGTTTGGTGCAGTAATAGACCCAAATTTTGTAGCTCTAGAGGGAGATAAATAGGCAGGTGAAGCTCCGCAACAGCAACAGCAACACAACAGCGTCAGAGGCAACGAGCTCCGGCTAGAAGAGCTCAGGCAGCTAGGCCATCCCCAAGCCGACAATCAGAATCGACTGCAGCTGGTCCATCCACGGAAGCTGCAGGCCCGTCGAGTTCGGCCCCCGATTTTTATCAGAGGGTTCAAACTCTAAAAGAAATATGGGCGCAAGGGACAGCAGTGGAACAAAATCTTGCTGAACAACTGGTTCCGGATGTTTTAGATCCTCCGGCTGAGTTCATTGATATTTTTATAGAGATTGATGAATACCAGCCATCTGAAGCTGAGTATATGGACACAGAAGTCCAGGTTGAAGAAGAAGGAGAAAGAATGCAGACTGAGGCTGAGGGTCAAGCAGCGACCGCCTCCGAGTCTGACTCCGATTCTAGTTCTAAGGAAATTGAAGCTGTTGAAACTGTTGATCCGACTGTCAGAATTGGCAGATATGGATCGAGACTAGTGGTCAGCAAAAAAAAAAGATGACAAGATGAGCAGGTAGAGATGCAGAGGAAGAAGATTATGATTTTGAATAGGAAGAAGAAGTTCCACTCGTACTTATGCATAGGGCGAGGCAGCATAGATTTATGCAGGGAGCTCCATCCACTTCGGCTCCTGAACCTGTGATACCTGCTGCTCCATCCACTTCTACCACCGCTCCATCGACATCCGCCTCCATTCCATCAACATCAACTTCATTCACTGATAATCAACGGTTCACAGAGCTGAAAGGAAAGGTGGACTTCCAAACAGTTCAAATTTTTCAACTCTCAACAGCAGTGAAAGAGTTACAAGAGCATAATGTCAGACTAGATCAAGAAAATATTGAGTTGAGAACAACAGTAGCTGATCAAGCGTCTAGACGAAGTCAATGAAAACTCTCCTAGAGCAGTTATTGAAAAATCTGCAAGCTCAGGGGGAGAGTAGTTGTAAGGAAGCTGAGGTGAGAAGAGAAGATGACGACGACAATGATCCAGATGCTGAAAGAGAGAGTGAGCTAGCAGATCTTTCTCAGAAGACTGCTCAGCAAGCTCAAATTCAGGGGGAGCCTAGTCAGTCGGGTATGGTAGAAGGAGGCGAAGGTGAAGCCTCAAATATTGTTGAACATGATATGATTGAAGCTTTAATGGATCTTGACAATCAAGATGACTTTGAGTTTGATCGAGAAGACTTGGAGGAAGGTGAGTTTGTTCCACGAGAGATTGTTTACTGGAAGTCTGATGACGAGGTTGTAGAAGACGAAGACGACAATGTTGATTAAGTGATCATACCCAAACAACCTATCACTGATCAATACATTCATAATGAGCAGAATGTGATAGATCTGGATGAGCTGAACTTAGCATATACAGATGAATCAGAACCTGAAGTAGCTGAAAAGGAGAAAACAAGAGAAGATATGATAAAGCTATTGTTCAGGAAGGAAGAAAAGAAGACAGATCTGAATATGAAGAAGAGAATGAGAATGTCAAGTCCGGGAAATCTCTTAGGAGGAATCTTAAGCTGGTTCTTTGATAGAGAACTGCAACTATTTGTACTCAAGAGAAGAGATTGGCTTCAATACTTGAGGAGAACGTTGAAGGTTTTCAACACACTGCCCAAGTGTGAAGTGAAAAAGTTGGCTTGGAAAGAATTGATCAACCTAGGACACGACCCATATGCTGAAGTTGTTGCCAATATCATAAGAAGGGAGGGTCGATCTGGAGGGTTTGAAAGGATTAAGCCAAGATCAGGTAAAAGAGTTGAAGATCTGTCAAGAATAGATCCCCACACTGGAAAGCATTGGGCTAGGATGGTATACAAGCCA
The DNA here is from genome assembly GCA_020465985.1 of Centrapalus pauciflorus. Lineage (NCBI taxonomy): Eukaryota > Viridiplantae > Streptophyta > Magnoliopsida > Asterales > Asteraceae > Centrapalus > Centrapalus pauciflorus. Next base: position 83,498 of record JAANYP010009034.1, on the reverse strand, counting down.
CTCCGATGCCTCAAGAAAATGCCCATGAAGTCAATGCCACAGGATATACTGAGCAACATGAAGTGGTGGTATGTTGACAATGAGACGGCGGAAGCAGTGATGGAGGACTACGAGGACCAAGTAATTTTGAAAGTATACGATCCACTACATCTGATAAACTTATCTAAGGACGACCTGAGAAAGCTTCATGATCAGCCAATTTTCTTTCATGAAGGCTGGAGATCAGAAGGCAGGAAGTTCCAAAAGGTAGTTAGAGTTTGTATAGATCAAGGATTGTATGCTGGTAGTAGTTTATATAGTTCTAGTACTTAGACAAAATATATAGTTAGAAACTATCGTCAAGGGGGAGTTTGTTAGTGCATCCTGTGTGACGATAGCAGTCTAAGTATAGACAATATTTTGTAATAGTCAATTTGTTCGCAATTGCATATTATTATGTGTTTGATATATGTTTGATAATGTATGTTTGATGTTGATTGTATGTATGTTTGAACATGGGTGTAATTAATGTATTACAATAAGTTCAAACATAAGTTCAAAGATAAGTTAAAACATAAGTTCAAAGATAAGTTCAAACATCAGTTCAAAGATAAGTTCAAACATAAGTTCAAAGGTAAGTTCAAAGTCACTGGTTCGAACTTATGGAGGACAAGTTCGAAGGGCCTTGGGCTTAGTGGAACTTGTCCTGGGCAAGTTCAAATCAGGTGTTATAATATGGTGTTAATTCGTTTTAATTAACAACTTTTTCAATATCAGAGCAGAGATTAAGGCAGAGGCAATCTTGAACTTGCAAGGCGATTTTGTGTTTGTGCCTGGAGAGAATCACGTGTCGGGACGTTGTGTTGTTCGTCTATCAACGTGTGTGTCTCCGTGTTTCGGTGTGTGTGGTCTATCCGTCAAACCGCTAACGAGGTTTCCGCACTCGTTGGACGGCGTCACATCAAGATAGGATCTGAAGGTAAGTGACCTTACAGAACATGAAACTGGGATGTTGAAGCTCCCCTCTTTCATAGAAGCTTCTGAGCTGATCCTAGATGGCTGCACTCCACTTTATGGATTGCCTGAAGGAGTTTGCCAGTCTGAATGCAACAAGCTATTTGAGACCCACTTTGTGCATATCTGATGCTCTTTGGAAGCACTTCTTCTTTGTCAGGGGATCTACAAAAAATACCCCCAGCTCAGGTTCTTCAATCAGCTTGCCATCCTCAAATTCCACTACTTTAGGCAGGCTGTGGTCAACTCCTTTGAATTCTACTGCAACATCACCTTGTTCAATCATGATCAGGAGTTCCTCTAGCTCTAAATCCTTTATGTTCCGCTTGGCCTTTATTTTGGGGGTAGACACTGAGATACCCTTACTTTGCTCTTCTGAAATTAGGCCAAGATCTCTCATTCTTTCCATCAACTTTTTGACATATGCCCTGATAGTCTTAGGTGTTTCAGACTTAGACTGGCTCAGGGCAACTGCAAACTCCACCCATTCTCTGTATCCCATCTGAGCAACGTCAGTGTAATCCAGTTCTGGGCCTATAGCACCCAATCTGGTTATCTGTAGTTTCCACTGTTTGCCTTTTCTTGAGATGGGGACAGCTTTGACGATTGATTCCTTGGCAAGTCTTCTGTCAGCAACATCAAAGAACTTTTTTCTTTCCAAGTTGTCAAAGTGGATTTGGGCTCTTGCAGAGGATGCTTGCTTAGACTTGGTCATTGAGACCGGAGCCACCTGTTCCCTATCACCTTCCTTTTCAACCGCTGACTCCTTTGCAGCTTCAAGCAATTTTCTTTGCACATCCAAAGAAGGCATTTTAATTTTGCTTGCCTTTTTGAATGCAAAGGATCTTGTAGCTTTGGTTGAGGCTTCTTCCTTTCTTAGTCTTTCCAGGGCTTGGAGCTGTTCATCTCTGTATTGATAGTATTTCTCCATAGGAATACCCATTTCCTTAGCCCTTGCCTTGTCAAACTTTAGTTGTGCTGCTCTTTGGTGGTCAGGGTCAAAAACTGCTTTCTTCTTTCCTTTGGCTGTTATAGTTTGAACAACTTCAGGATCCTCTTCCTCTTCTTCTTCATCTTCTTCCAGAATCAGATGCCTCCTTCTGCTTGGCCTGTCCCCAGGATTGGATTCCTCCCCCTTAGTTTGTGCAGGGTTTACAGCCTGAGTAGGCTGAGCAGCTTCAGTGTGATGGGAGACATCTTCAGTTGGACCTGTTTGTGATGCACCTGCTGCTTGACCAACAAATGCTGATTTCTCCTTAGAAGGAGAAGAGGTTTTCTCCCCTTTAGACTTAGTCTTTGAGGCAGACAACTTCTCCCTATTTGAAGGAGATGGCTCCGAACCTTCAACAACTGGTCTTCCTGGAGAAAAAAATTCAGCAGGCTTAACAACAGTTTTGGCAGCAGGCTTGGGGCCAACCAGGCTATGAACTAAGAAAGCCAGATTGTCCTTATCCTCTGCAAGCTGGGTAAGGCAGGTCTAAAGAGAAGAGGATTGGGAATCAACAATTAAGGACAACTATAAAGATTGTCTCTATCAGAAGCTGTGAATAGAAAACTTTGAAGCTGTACAAGATGTAACTCAAGAGAGTCTTGCACATCGTCAAGGTTTGCTGACACAGAATTTGACAGAGAGACAATTAGAGAGCTTAAGCTGGCCAATGTAGTAGGAAGGGTAGTGGTGCAAGTGGTGAGGAGAGTGGACAGCTGTTGGGATATGGCTGTCATGGAGGACACAGAGTCCTGTTGATTTGAAAGGATAGAGGAGAGAGTAGTGGAGATGTTTTGTATCTGTGCAGTGAGTGCAAGCAGCTGTGAGGACTGGTCAGTTTGAGGAGTGGCTGGAAAGGAATTCTTGAACAGATCAAAGAATCCCTGGAGCTGTGCAGACACAGAGTCTGAGATTATTGAAGGTAGAGAAGTCATGGAATGTTCCAAAGAGCCAACTTTGTTGGTCAGCAAAGAACGCTGATCCTTTAAAGGAAGATCTTTGGGGAATGGAGGAGTATGTGTGGACTGTTCGGATTGTGTAGAGGGTGATGAATGAGATGAGGATGAGGCAGGTGTTGGAGGATGTGATGTAGAGGGAAGGGTTACTTTGGACAGAAGTTCCATAGCCTGGGCAAAAGTAATATGGCCCAGCATGGAAGGGTCAATGGGTCCCTCAAAAGTGGCTGTAGCTGCTTCATCAGGAGAAGGAGTAGAAGGTGGTGGCCTTTCAGATGATGCTTGTGTTGCAGCACCTTCATCAAAGCCTGGGATGGTTCCCTCAGCAGCACCTTGGTTTACAGGTGCCTCATCTTGGAGAGATGGGATGTGCATTTCAACATCAGTAGTGGTGAAACCTGCTGATGGAATTTGCATATGAGGTGCAGCCTCACTAGAGGGTTGGTCTGTTTCCGGTGGTTCATCAGCTTGGGATGTTGGTCCTTCAGCAGTTGTTGGGTGTACAACAGCTGTATCATGAGGAGCAGAAGATGGAGGCACTGGATGGTCTAATCCAGCAGGTTTGGCACCTCGTGCAGACCCAGGTTGTGTAGTAGAAGTATGGAGTGGAGACTGTGTGGACTCAGTGTGGAGTGGAGTGAACTCCTGTTTTCAATATTCTCAGCCTGTTGGGAGGCTGGAATAGTTGATGTGGTAGTCTCCATATGTACAACTGGCTCCTGTTGGGAGGAACCAGAGGGCCTAGACTGACTCAGGGTAGACTCTTGTTGGAGTGAAGCCTACTCCAAATGTGCTGAATCTTCTCCCAAAATAGAAGAAGCAGCAGGGGTTGCTTCATTTTCAACTGACTCCTGTTGAGAGGGGTCAGAGGGGCTAGTTGGGTTTGCTGGTTTCTTTTTTGCTAAGGTTTTGCGTCTTCAGGATATGAGAGATGAGGTGGAGGATGGATGTTGTGGAAAGGTGATGAGGGGTTCTATTTGGACTGGTCGTGAGACTGGGCCAGAAACAGGTGGGTTGGCCTGTTCCATAGTCTCAGATGCCACAGAGGCTGAAGGAGCAGACTTGGACTTAGCTGTTTTTGCCTTCTTGCTGACAGTGTCAGCTTCAGTCGTTTCCAAGATCCTTTTAACAAATCTTGTCCTAGATTTGGATTTTCCTCGGGGAGCAGTCACTGGATCCACCCTCAGAGCAGAGGGTCCTTCCACCATACCAAGCAACCTCCTCATTGGAGTAGATAGAGGAGGCTCATTTGGAAGTACAGGGGTGTAGAAAACTCTATTCCCAATCACTGGGAATGGTGCAGTACGTAACATAGGCTGAGAGTTGTATAGATGCTCACCATAGACATGCTTGAAAATGAGGCTCAGAAACCCTGGATATTGAACAGCAGCTGGACGTGTTTCCTGCTGCACCAGGTTCCTCAAGTTGATGAAAATCCACCGAGCCATGTTCATGGTAGTCCCATCCACGAGCTGTAGGACTATTGGGATCTCATCATGGCTGAGTTGGTCAAAGGAACCAACTTTGCTGCTGAAGCACATCACCATAGAGGCAAATAAGAAGTTGTAAGTGGGTGATAGATCCTTTCTGAATAGAGTGGCTCCAACCTTGGGCTCTGCTACACCACAAAAACGTAGCATATTTCCCATCTGATCATTTTCAGGCTGTGGCTGATCATAAGTTTTAGCCACAGGGAGATGAAGAACTTCCCTGATATGACCAGTAGAGATCTCAATGGTCTGAGTCCCATTGAGAATGGTTCCCCTTATGATTTTGGTTGCTGGGTCGTAGGCACAGGTGTACCAAAACTCATATACCATCTCCTGGTACAGGACACCAGGAGTGGCAGTCCTGACGTAATGCAGAGGGTGAACCTTTAGAAACTCCACCATATCTTTATAACCTTTCCCCACATAGTTTTTGGGAATCGTTAGGTTGGCTATGTAGTTTGTGGGTTTCAGTGTTAGCATTGTGGTAACAGAAGAGTGTTTCTGAACATCTGCACCAACAAATACTGGTAGAAAAGGGTTGTTTCTTTGAGCCATAGTGACAATAGTGAGGATAGGAGCACAAGTGACTTAGTCGAATTTAGGGTGCTTTGGAAGTTATGGAAGCAGTAAGGAATATGAAGATGAAATAGTAGAGGGGTATTAATAGGGTTTGAGTGTGAGTGGGTATGAGAGAGAAAAGTTTGGGTGGTTGATTTGAAAAGTTCTTTAACGGAAAACGGAACGGTTGTCCATGTCAGAACGGTTGTCAGACCACTCGAGCCCTTTTTAGTCACTAACACACGTTAACACACATTATCCGCAGTAATTAAGTTAAATAAATGTAGAAATTAAGTAACTTAATTGTGAAGAAAGGTAATTAAAGCTGATGGTCTAAGCTGTTGGTCAAACCTGTGATGAGCAGAGTCATCACAAGTTGTTCATTCAACCCGTGCAGCTATGCAAGAACAGGTTGTGTTCAATAGCTGATCAGGTTACAAGACAATGTCTTGTATGACAGATTGAGAGAGTGAGCAGGTTGGAGATTTCATCAACAGACCAGGTTTGAGGTGAAAAATTATATTGTCAAACCTGTTATACGCTCAAGCTGTTCAAGTTTTCAGAAATTGGCTAAGTGTAGAACATGCATAGCATGTTCTGCTTAAGCTATTCTGAGAAACTTGAGCAGTGTGAGACATATTAAAACTTAGAACATTTAGGACATTTAGTCACTTTTATTTAACATGCCCAGCTTGCTTACAAGATAATTAAAACTGTTTTCATTAAGAGGCTTGGTGAAAATGTCTGCAAGCTGTTCATCTGTGGAAATAAAACTTACCTTCATATTACCTTTCTGGATGTGATCCATGATGAAGTGATGTCTGACCTCTATATGCTTTGTTCTGGAATGAAATACTGGATTGTTGGAGATAGCTATGGCACTTGTATTATCACATAGAATAGGAGTCTTCCTATATACTAGTCCATAGTCTTAAAGCTGATGCATCATCCATAGAATCTGCCCACAGTAGCTTCCAGCAGCAATATACTCAGCTTCAGTAGTAGAAGTAGAAACTGAGTTCTGCTTCTTGCTACACCAACTTATCAACTTACCACCAAGGAGTTGACATCCACCTGTTGTGCTTTTTCTGTCTAGCCTGCAGCCTGCAAAATCAGAATCTGAATATCCTGTTAGCTCAAGACTTGAGTCTTTGGGATACCAAAGACCCAAACCTGGTGTACCCTTAAGGCATCTGAAGATTCTTTTTACAGCAGCTAGATGTGATTCTTTAGGATCAGCTTGAAACCTATCACATAAACAGGTAGCAAACATAATATCTGGTCTACTATCAGTTAAATTCAACAAGCTCCCAATCATTACTCTGTAAGCTGTTACTGAAACAGCTTTGCCACTGGCATCTGCATCCCACTTTACATTGGTTGCCATTGGGGTTTTGATAGGAGAACTTTGATCAAATTTAATCTTTTTCAAAAGATCTAAAGTATGCTTTCTTTGATTTATGAAAATTCCATTTGATGTTTGTTTAACTTGTAATCCTAAAAAGACAGTAAGTTCTCCCATCATACTCATTTCACATTTTGATTTCATGAGTAGTGAAAAATTCTTGCATAACTGCTCATTAGTAGAACCAAATATTATGTCATCCACATAAATTTGAACAAGCATAATATCAGACTTCACCTTCTTTATGAACAGTGTGGTATCCACTTTACCTCTGGAATAACCATTGCTCATAAGGAAATAAGTTAGAGTGTCATACCAGGCTTTAGGGTCTTGTTTTAGACCATAGAGGGCTTTGTCCAACTTAAAGAGAAAACCTGGATGATGTCCATTTCCAAAACCTGGAGGCTGCTTGACATAGACTTCTTCTTGCATCTTACCATTTAAAAATGCACTCTTCACATCCATTTGAAATACCTTGATACTCTTGTGAGCAGCGTAGGCTAGAAACAAACGAATTGCCTCTAACCTGGCCACAGGAGCAAATGTTTCATCATAGTCAATGCCCTCTTCCTGTTTGTAGCCTTGAGCAACTAGTCTTGCCTTAATTCTAATGACATGACCTTGCTCATCCATCTTGTTCCTGAAAACCCATTTGGTGCCAATTATTTTTTTCCTTTAGGAGCAGGGACCAGCTTCCATACTTTGTTTCTATCAAACTGATTGAGCTCTTCTTTTGCATGGCAGTGATCCAATTGGCATCTTTAAGTGCTTCATCCACTTTCTTTTAGTCCCATCTTGTTTGCACCCCTTTGTTGATATCACCAATTATTTGATCATTTGGGTGACACCTGATCCACTTAGAATCTTGCTTCAATGAAGATTCGCCTGACTTATTTGGATCTTCAACAGGTCCTGTTGAGCAGCTCTCAAGATTTTCAGACACACTGATATCTTGAGCCTATTCACTTGTTGAGCATGACTCTCCATTGTTGAACATATCAGCTGAGGATCCAGGAAAATCAGCATTGATTGGTTCAGGACATGATGTTGTAATTATGCCAGTAAACTTATTCACACAAGGTGTATCAACATAGTCATCATAATGATTAGCAGGTTCCACTCTGTATTTAGTGGAAGCTTTTGAGTCCTTTTCTTCATTGATAGAATGCATAAGATCATCAAAGCAGAACTCTCCTGAAACTGATTCAGGAACAGCTTTGGTGGCGGCACTCCTAGACTCTTTAAAGGTGACATTGATAGATTCATCTATCACCTTTCTTTTGTTGTTGTATACTCTGTAGGCTTTGGAGATAGCAGAATATCCAACAAACACACCTTCATCAACTTTGGGTTCAAATTTTGCCAGTTGGTCCCTTTGATTCAGAATGAAGCAAGGACATCCAAATACATGGAAATAGCTAATGTTTGGCCTCCTCCCTTTGAGTAACTCATAGGGAGTCTTGTTGAACCTTTTCACCACCAAGGATTTATTTTGGGTGAAGCAGGCAGTGTTGACAGCTTCAGGCCAGAATAATGAAGGTAAACATGATGCACACACCATGGTTCTAGCAGCTTCAATGAGAGTTCTGTTTCTCCTTTCAGCAAAGCCATTTTGTTGTGGAGTTCTTACAGCTGAAAAGTTCTGTCAGATCCGTCTTTCTTCACAGAAGTCCTCAAGAGTACTGTTTCTAAATTCAGTACCATGATCACTTCTAAGCTGCTTTACTTGAGCGGAGTTTAGCATTTCCATCTTCATGATAAATCCACTGATTTCTCTAGTAGCCTCTCCTTTGCTCTTCAGAAATCACCCATGTAAACCTGGAGAACTCACAAGCTGTGCATCACACAGGTGGTCATCAAAGTTAACCTTGTAGCCAGCATCACACAGTTGACTTATGCTTACAAGATTATATTTCAGCCCAGACACATAGGCCACCCTTTTGAATACAACAGCACCAGCTTCAAGAGTTCCATATCCTTCTATGGATCCCTGTACATTGTCACCAAATATGACTTTTGGCCATTTTTCAGGTCTGATATCACTCAGCAGGTCCTTGCAACCTGTTATATGTCCTGAGCAGCCACTGTCCATGGTTGTTTGTCCTGCAGAGTGTCATGAGAAAATATTAGTTGCTTTTAGGGGAACTCATCATAGGGATGAGTTCTCCTACTTCATCAACATTTGTTGATGGACCAGTGATATCTACACTAATATTTCCTATTAGGATGGTATCAGCTTGGATACCATCCTCATTGACTATGTTACTTCCAACACTGCTCGTTTTTGCAATGATGGAACTAGCAGAGTCAACAGGCCTCATGTCCTCAGTTTCAGGACAGTCTTTGGCCATATGTGTCTTCTTCTCATACTCATTACATTTTCTCTTTTTAGCCTTTTTGGAAGAAGAGCCTCCAGAAACATATTCTGGATTATTTTTGTTGATTTGTCAGCAGGTTTAGCAAACTTATTACTGTTTCTAGATGAATCAAAAGTTTGGGTGGAAGGCACAATGACAACAGCTTTGCCTGTATCTTCTTTCCTCTTTTTGGGAGGACAAATATCAAACACAGAAAGTTTGATTGGCCTTTGACCTTCCACAGGTTTGGGAAACTTATTCCCAAATTTCTGAGGTTGAGCAATGGCTTTGCCTTTGCCCTTACTGAGATGTGATGGATGTTCCCTATCAACATAATCACTGCTTTTGGTTTTGAAAGACTTACCTTCATTTATAACCAATTTTCCACTATGATTTAAAAACTTATTTGAAACCACAATAGATTTACTTTTAACATGAGACTTACCCCTGTTGAAAGCAGGCTACTTACCTTTTTGAAAACATTTTCTCAAAATGATTAGCATCAAAAGGATTAACAGGTCTCTTACCATCAGCTTTAGACCCAAAGCCTGTTTTTTCAACAGGTTTAGAGTCCACAACAGCAGCTTGAGCTTGTTTTCCTTTCTTTTGCTTGTGTGAATCAGCAGAGCAGTTAGCAGGCTGATTTGATGGAGAACATATTTCATCATCAGTTTTTGGAGCTTTTTGACACAAGCTGTCAGTATTTTGAGGCCTGACAAACCTGTTTGTTGAAACTAGCTGACCATTTACTTTCTGAATGAAAGTGATGGGAAGCTCACCAAGAGTGGATAAGTCAGTTTTCAGATTATATATCTCAACAATAGAAGCTGCTTTGTCAAGATCCTCTCCAAGATAGGCTTGGATTTGTGTAGGGATCTGTTGACTGATGCAATGGCTGACTTTTTGTGCAAATTGGCACCAAGAGTCAACTATCTTTTGAAGCATTGCATGTTTTATGTCTGTTTCTCTCTTTTCTTCTAGTAAAATAGAATTGATGTGTTTTAATTCATCAAGTTCAGTTTCCAACTTATGGAAACTGTCTAGTTTGCTAGTTTTTATGTCAAGATCAGTTTTAAGCTTAGAGATTTCAGATAGTAAAACATTGTGCTTCTCAACAACAGCTTTTAAATCAACAAGCATGTTTTCAAACATTTTTACTTTTTCATCAGCCATAAAGTTTTGTACCTTGTACATCATTGTGGGATTTCAGTTCTCTAAGCTACTGAAGGCTTCAGCTTCAGCCAGGTCTTGTTTGAAGTTGCTGGTTGATGGGACATCAGTGTTCGCCATCAGACAGTTGTTATCTTCTTCATCTAAAGATGAGTCAGATTCCTTCCAATCACATGTCTCATCCATGAGTCCCTTTTGCTTGTTGGAAGCCACTGAGTTTTCCAACTTTTTCAGCTTAGCCATGGCCATAAGGTACTTAACCCTGTAGCCATCGTCCCTGTTTGTCTTGAATGGTGTGGATGACTGACCAACAGCTTTAGACACACAGTCAGAAGCTATGTGGCCAGTCTTGCCACATTTAAAGCACTCAGCCTTAGTTTTATCAAATGCCTTCTTTTTTACAGCATTTGAGTTCCTCTGCAGCATTCTTCCACCAAACCTCTTCTTGTTGAACTTTTCGACAAGCATTGCAATCATTTGCTCATCATCAAGTTCAGCAAGATCTTCACAGTCTTCCTATTCAGACATCTCTTCCCTTTCATCATCAGCCTTTTGATTAGGTTTTGTGAACACATCACATACTTGACCAACAGGTTGTCTCACGCTGGCCACCAAGGCAGCACCTGTCTTAAACATTTCCAAGGCATTTCTTTTTTGTTGCCTTGACTGCTCATCATTCAGTAGGGATCCATACGAGTTTACAAGATCCATACCTTTTATGGTGCCTGAATTTCTCAAGATAGTAGAAAAATAGTTCCATTCTTCAGGCAGGATGTCCAAGAACTTGTTTACCAGAGTCAAGTTGTCCTTTGTGATCCCAATATTTTTGAGATCATTGATAAGGGAAGTGAACCTGGTATAGGTTTCTGTGAGAGACTCCTTTGGTTTTGCAAAGAAGACTTCATACTGTCTAACAAGGTTGTTGATCCTGTTATCTAGTGTGATAGTGGGACCATCATAGACGGTACCCAAAGTATCCCACATCTCCTTTGCAATCTTCATTTTCTCAACCTGTTTGAACACATCATTAGGAAGAGAAATGACCAGGTTACTACTGGCTTTTGCATCAAGAGCAACCAGCCTTTTGTCTTCATCAGACCATTGAGCTTTTGCTTTCTCAAAGGTTCTGATCTTAGGGGCAGCTCCCTCAGTAGAAGGAGTGATAGTAGTAACAGAAGTTGTCACATAGGGACCTTCCATTACTATCTCTTGCAGTTGTACATCAAGATTTTCTAAGTAGAGCATCATTTGGCACTTCCAACCAGAGAAGTTTTGATGATTGAATTTGGGGGGTTTGGCCATTGAACCATTGTCATAGTAAGAGGACGAACTGGCAACACTGTTGTCCATGGGAAAAGAGGGAGAATGAGAGATCTAGAGTTAACACACACTCTATCTGCTCTGATACCAGTTCTAGGTCCTAAAAGGTTTCCCTAGAGTATTGTTCTAAGCTGTAGAAGGGGGGGGGGGGGGTGAATACAGCAAATTAAAACTCAACACTATTTTCTAAATGTTTGTGTATACTATTAACAAGTGTTAATTAGAAACAAGCTTGACTAGAGATGACAGATACAACAAATGTTTCAACTAATCTAAGACACACTCAGACTTGATACAATGAATACACTCACTTAGATGGACTCACTGATTTTACAAAACACAGATGGACAACTTGAATAGGAGCAACTTAGACACACGTTACTGTTCTATTCAAGCATACTTGCATGCATGGAATAACACACTTCAATGCACGATCTGATATTCTAACACTTGGTTATCTCATAATCCTTAGAAGCTTCCTTTTATACTCTCACTGAGAATCTCAGTGAAGCTTCTTCATTGGATGATTAGATAGTGGGATGTCTTTCCAAAAAGACAAAACAACTTTTCTGCACATTATGATAAAGCAGACTTGTCTTCATGTGGCAGAATCTTTGTCTTTTTCTTTTTGTCTCTGTTGCATAATCCTTTAACCAAAAGAGGAATGTCAACTTTGCATCTTTCTTCTTTTGCTAAGGCCATTTTGATATAAGAAATGGTCTGTTACCCATTTCAAATATCCGTTTGTCTTCATGTAAGAGAACAACGTAGGCAGGCTTTTGCAGTTTCTGTTTTTCACTTTGTCTTCGACTTGTAAACTAATCTTGTAGCCAAAAACAATACATGAGGACTTGGAAACATATTCCATAAAGTGTTTAGCCTGTTCACAAAGAACAGGTTCTGTTCACAAAGAATAAAACACTTAGAATCTGTCCAAGCTGCTCAATTGAACAGAGCAGCGTAGACAGTTTATGTCTAGACTGTTCAGCAGATAGAACAGCTTAGACAACCTGCCTTTGTTGCAACGAATGCAATTGGGTAAACAGCTTCGACTTATATTGCAAATAACTGTTATGGTTTCAATAAGGCATAAACAGGCCATAAATTATACCTTCAAGTGCATCAAATAGGTTTGATTAAAAATCTCCCCATAAGATGTAGAGCAGGTTTAACTGAGGCCTTTTTGTGCCTAACAACCTTGCACAAGACCATTTTTCGTGATGTAGTTCATCTTCCTTATGTTCAAGTGTGCCATGCTTCTGTGCCACAGCAGAGATTTGGATTCTGAAGCCTTTGATAATAGACAAATAGTTCCCATCGATGAATCTGCTACACTCATGTCCATCATTTACAGATCGTTCACCCTTAGGGCTCTCATCATAATCCACTCTTCAGGTATCTTGAATCCTGGCTGCAGCACTAACGCTTCTTTTTCAGTAAAGATAACCGAATTCTTCTTATCACAGATCTGAGAGACACTAATGAGATTGTGATCGAGTTTTTCAACATGGTAAACTTGATCAAGAGTGATCTTCCCATTAGTGACTACTCCTGTTCCAGTGATATTTCCTCCCTTATTCACAAAACCCTTGTTCCCACCCTTGAAGTCTGTCAGTAGACTTCTTTCCCCAGTCATGTGACGAGAGCAACCACTGTGGAGGAACCACTTGTTATTAAGACTTGTAGTTAGCTCCTGCACATGAAAGAAAACAAGTTAGTTATCACGGGAACCCAAACCATGACTGATTTGGTAATACCATTCTCATCCACATACTTGAACTCTTTTAAATACCCATCTCTCCTTTCAGGTGACTTAGATTTTTTATTAAGAACATGTTGTGGTGCTGAGTGATTAACATTCACTCTTGGCCTTTGGGTTGTCATTTGCGGTGGTGCCCTAGAATAATTTCTATTATAGTGCATTTCATTGTTATATCCCTGGGCTATTCCTGGTGTCTGTTGTCTGTTAGGGATATGTGACCTAACTAGAGGGTAAGTCCTCTTAGGTGTAGTACTCCTATAGACTGGTTGTGGTCCTAACCTAGATTGACTAGGGACTCTATTTGGTTAATTACTCCTAATCACTTTATTCTGTCTGACCGACACCAGTATTTACTTAGCAGCTACCCTATGTGTTGCATTCAAGTTCTTCTCAGTATGTTGAGAACTACTTGTACTTGCAATAATAGGTACTGACATTAAGGCTAGTTGATTTGGCTTCCTTACTGTCGGTGTAGACTCTAATTTCTTATAAGGACAGCTAGACGCAACGTGACCTTTCTCATGACATCTGAAGTAGGACATTTTATCAATTGGCTTCTTATAAGTACCCTTTGACTTTGGTGTCTCAATAGCGTCATGTTCTTTCGATTCGACTATAGTGTTTACAACCTCTCGATGATTATCACTTACAGTTTTTGCTTCTTCTAGCTTAGTGTAACTAGTAGACTTCACAAACTTGACTTTCTTAATGTTAGGGGTTGTGGTAGACACCTTAGTTGTATTTTCCTTTTCAGGTTCAGGTACAGTTGCTACATCTGATTCGACCGTTTCAGTGGTTTTATCCTGAGGTTGAGGCACATAGTTGTTGTTGAACGGTGGAGGACTTTCCTGATAACCTAGACCCACTGGTTTCTTAGACTGCCTCTGAGCTTCTATGATTTTGCCTAGATTTAGGGATGAGTTCCTAAACTTTTCAAGTTTGCTATTGGCCTCTACAACCTTAACTCTAGATTCAGCTAGTTCCACATCCTTAAGGGTGAGTTCTATGGTCAAAGATTCGACATTCTCATACATTAGTTCTTACCTGACACATTGCTCACTCAACTTGTCTTTTAGAACTATCACATCTTGAGCATCTGCTTTCATTTTGGCCCTTAAATCCTCCTTAATATCTAGAAGACTACCATTATCAGATTTTAATGATTGGACCTGAGCTGTCATGGTGTTATGTGTCTCTAGTACTAGATTTAATCTATCATATAATGTAGCACTTAAAACGTATAAATCATGAAATGTAGAAAAGTTTAGAGTTACCTTTATGCAATCTGTTTCCACATTAGCCATTTGAGCTGCAAAGTCTAGAATTGTTTGCTTCTCTGACTTTTCCACCAACAAAGGAATTGATTTTGACTTCTGGTGTCCTCTGTTTCTTCTTCAGCTCTTTCCCCCTGGTCTCAGTTACGTCAGCCATAAAAGCTCTGGCATTCGACTCCGGATGAGTGCTCCAATCATATGTTGCATCTAGCTGTCTGTTGGATGACACATTTGTTAACAGACCAACTATTGTTGCTTGATTCCTAGAACGACTAGAGTGCTGTCTTCCTTGAATCTGATTCTGATAATTTTCAACCTTTGGTCATTGACACTCTCTGGCAAAATGTCCCAATTCTTGACAATTGTAGCACTTTATCTTTGACTTGTCAAAACCAATGTTGTTGCTCACACTCAGATTCCTACCCGTCGTCTTCATAAATCGCTTGACCCTTTGCGTCACCATGGCCAGTTACCATTGTAGGTCCATCTGTTCCAAGTCATCCAGATATACCTGATCGTAGTCCTCTTCCCACAGAGCTGGATCGTTTATTTTGCCTTGAACACAGTTGACGTAAGCGGCGACTAACGAAGCTAGAAGGTTTTGATGATCTTCAGCTGATTTTGCACTCATAGGCATCTTGGTATAGCCTTGAGAAGTAAACGCTGAGTGTTGTGGTTTTTCTTCTGGTTTAGAAAACCTTAAGAAGTCTCTATTACTAGATTCTTCTGCCTCAACAGGTGTTGTCTATTCTCTAGAAAAGAATGTTGTGGCCCCTGACTTTAGTTCACTAGAAGTTGACGACTTTGATTTCCCAAAGTAAATTTCCAGATCTTGTACTTGATCAAATTAACGTTCCTTCTTCTTCAACTTAAAGGCCCTTAGCGTTCCAATGACCTCTTCTAGAGTGAGAGTTTCAAATTTGTCTACATCATGCTTTATTAGCGTCGTTTACATCTCCCATTTAGCAGGTAAAGCATCCAGAAGCTTCTCTATCTTTTCAGTTTCTTGATATTCAACACTGTGATTATCAAGTTCAGTTAGCAGATGATAGAATCTAGTTATTGTTTCATCCAAGGGCTCATTTTCAGTTCCTTGAATTTGGCAAACTGCTACTTTAGCATCTCACTCCTCCCCTTTCTTACTATGGAATTTCCCTCACACCTCTTCTCTAGAGCTTCCCAAGGCTCTTAAGAAGTCCTGTGATTTCTCAGTGTGTGTAGGATATCCTGAGGTAGTTCCATCCTAATAGATGAAAAAGCTCGGTTATCGGCCTCATAAATCTTTTTGTCGTCATCTTTCATGTTCTGATACGTCAAAACCTTTAATCGGCTTTCATGCTCTTGCGTAGGGGGAACATATCCTTTGTCGATGCATATCCACATACGCATGTCGTTAAATCTTGCAAAGTTCGCATCTGTCTTTCGACCAGTAGTAATCTTCCAATTTCATCAACTTGGGTGGAGAATTAGCTTTGCCAACCTCATGGTCCATTCCAAAAATTTGTGCAAACTCGACATTCTTTTAAAACTTTTTGTTTTCAAACTTAAACTATTTAATTTAAAAATGAATTTAAAACAAATCTTTTGAACTTATTCAGTTCGAATAATTTTAAATTTAAATTCATTTTGTAAATTAAATTCGAAAGGTTTTAAGTTCGAACTCAACAAGTTCGAAAGCCTGCAAGTTCGAGAAACCCTAAATGTTCTGACAAATTCGAACCAAATCAAGTTCGAGAAACCTTACGAACTTCTGACAAGTTCGAATCAAATCAAATTCAAAAACCAACTAAGTTCGAATCCCAGCAAGTTTGAATCCTCTGACAAGTTCGAATGCTCTGACAAGTTCGAAACCCAGTTAAATTCGAAAAACCCTAGAACAAATTCGTGAGGAGCGTATTCTGACAAGTTCGAAGAACCCTAATACACCCTTTAATTTCGAGCGCCGAAAGTTCGAGAAACTGCCAAGAATTTATTTTTTTAAGATTTCAGATTAAACCAATGTTTTTAAGATTAAAAACACCGATTTCGACTGAATTTGATTTTTTTAAGATTTCATATTAAACCAATGTTTTTAAGATTATAAACACTGATTTAAACTTACACAATACCTTATTTTAAGTGGTCACATCAAATCTCGTCACAATTTTCATCAACTTCCTAGACACAGGATTATACCACTTGTAAGGTCCAAACACCACGGATCTAATCAAGGCGTGAATGACGTCAAACGGGTGCGGAATCGCTGTTAGTCGTTTACGGATTGATCACACGGGAACACGGAGCCGAACACAATGCTAGCTGATAGAATACCAACCCTACACGATGTATTGCTCCGTTAGATGCTGTAAAACTCTCTTAGTTCGTCTGAGATTCTGAGCCAAAAGTCACTGAATTCACAAACATAAGTTCATGATATAACCCTTATGTTCGTGTGTGGCCGAAGCCGACAAACTTATTTATTCAAGCCCATGTAGAAAAGTTCGTACGAACATAGCAGCTCTAAGTTCGTACCCCACGAACATATCTTCATATGTTTGTATTCCTCATGAACTTATCATGCAATCATGAACTTATTAATCCATTGCATTAACAAGACCCTATCTATTGAAATATACAATCAATAACAAAACTAGACTGCTGTCGTCACACTTGATGTACCAACAGCGTTCATGATACAATGGAATCATCATTGAAACATGATCCTAAGTGGATCAGGTGTCACCCAAATGATCAAATAATTGGTGACATCAATACAGGTGCGCAAACAAGGTTTGGCAGCCTTGGAAACTTCTATATGTTCTCAAGTTTTGTGTCCCTGATGGAGCCAAAGAAAGTTGATGGTGTAATGAAAGATGCCAATTGGATCATTGTTATGCAAGAAGAACTCAATTAGTTTGAGAGGAACAAAGTATAGAAGTTGGTCCCTATGCCTAAAGGTAAAACAATAATTGGCACAAAATGGGTTTTCGGAAACAAAATGGATGAGCAAGGTCATGTCATTAGAAATAAGGAAAGAATGCTTGCTCAAGGGTATGGACAGGAAGAAGGTATTGACTATGATGAGCATTTGCTCTAGTGGCCAGACTATAAGCAATTCATTTGTTAAGTGTGCATTTTTGAATGCTAAGCTGCAAGAAGAGGTATATGTTAAGCATCTTCCAGGTTTTGAAAATTCCAGATTTTGTCTATATGTTGGACAAAGCACTCTATGGACTGAAACAAACCCCCAGAGCCTGGTATGGCGCTCTTACTGATTTCCTTATGAGAAATGGATATTACTGAGGTAAAGTGGATGCTACATTGTTCATAAAGAAAGTGAGGTCTGATATTATGATTGTACAAATCTATGTGGATGACATTATATTTGGTTCTACTAATGAACAGCTATGCAAAAATTTTACACTGTTTATGAAATCTAAGTATCAAATGATCATGATGGGTGAACTAACTTTCTTTCTAGGATTACAGGTTAAACAAACCTCAAATGGAATTTTTATAAATCAAAGTAAGTACATATTAGATCTTTTGAAAATTTGATCAATATTGTGCCATCAAAACCTCAATGGAAACCAATGTTAAAATTGGATGCTAATACTAGTGGCAAGCCCATTTCGGTAACAGCTTATAGAGGTATGATTGGGAGCTTGCTATATCTGACTGCGAGTAGACCAGATATAATGTTTCCTACTTGTTTATGTGCTAGGTTTCAAGCTGATCCAAAAGAATCACATCTAGCTGCTGTGAAAAGAATACTCAGATACCTAAAGGGTGTAATAGGTTTGGGTCTTTAGTACCACAAAGACTCTAGCCTTGATCTAATTGGCTACACAGATTCTAATTTTACAGGTTGCAGGCTAGACAAAAAAAGCACAGCAGGTGGGTGTCAACTCCTTGGGTGAAAGTTGATAAGTTGGTGCCGCAAGAAGCAGAACTCAGTGTCTACTTGTACTGCTGAAACTAAATTTATTGCTGCTGGAAGCTGCCCAGAAACAAAGTATTTCATGCCTTGGTTACCTCTGAAGAACCACCTCGCACAACACCAATGAGAACGTTGCTTGGTTTGGTGGAAGGACCTTTTGAACACGAGGTGGATCCAACAGTTGCTCCCACAGCAAAATCGAAAGTTGCTGGATCAAGGGCAACACGTGCCTTGAAGTCCAGAGCAGCAGGGCTTGTCAGCAAGAAGGCCAGAAAAACCAAGTCTATACCGTTAGTCTCTGTGCCTAAGGGGGAGCAGGTTGATCTCCCAGGTTCAACTGTTGAACCAGAAGCCTTTTTGGATGGTGGCACTATGCCATTTGAGACCAGGGAACAGGTTACACCCCCTGTTTCTAGCACAATCTCCTCTCCAGTCCAAACACAACAACCTCCCACTTCTCCCAACACATACTCTCGGCAAAGGAGAAAATCTTTAGCAATAAAGTAATCAGCCAGCCTACCTACGCAACACAGCCCATCTGACCTCTCTCAACAAAAGTCAGTTGCAATAGAAGCAACCCCTGCTACATCCTCTCCTCCTATCTTGGAAAGAGGTGCACCTACTATGGAGCCTGCTTCACTCCAACCTGAGTCCACCCACAGTCAGCCTCAGCCCTCCAGTTCCTCCCAACATGAACCGGTTGTACGTGTGGAGACAACCACATCAACTGTCCCTCCCTCTCTACAGGGTGAGGACATTGAAGGACATGAGTTCTCTCCACTTCACACTGAGTCCACAGTGTCCCCCACTCATATTTCTAATACACCACCTGAGTCTGCACAAGGTGCCAAAAGAGTTGGTTTAAACCATCCAACTGATCAACCTTCATCTTTTACTCCTCATAATGCAGCTAATCAAACCCCATCAGCTGTTAAAGGACCAACTTCCCAGCCTGACGATCCTCAGGGTACAGAACAACCCTCTGGTGAAGGCTTTCCCCATATGCAAATTCCATCACTAGTTTTCACCGCTGATGATGTTGAAATGCACACCACCTCACCCCATGAAGAAGTGCCTCAAAACCAAGGCACTACTAAGGGTACGACACATGTCTTTGATGAGGGAATTATAATCCCAGTGGTTCATGAAAGGCCAACAACCCCCATCATCTCACCTCATGATGTAGGTTTGGTAACTGCTGAAGGTATCCTTGACCCCTCTAAATTAGTCACTTGTCTTTTGCACAGACCATGGAACTTCTTTCCACTGTGCCCCTACGATCCCCAAGTGAACCTACCACTCCATCATCCTCAACCTCATCTCCATCAACTCAATCAAAACAATCCACACATACTCCTCCATATCTAAAAGATCTTTCCTTGAAGGAACAGCTTACTGTGCTGACCAACAAGGTTAAATCTTAAAAAAACTCCATGACAACCTTTCCTTCTATAATTGCAGACTCCGTGTCTGCACAACTTGCAGGATTTCTTGATTCGTTTAAGTCATCCTTTCCATCACCCTCTCCACAACCTGAATACTCCTCACAGCTGCTTGCACAAACTCTCCACTTCACTGTCATCTCTCCTTTCAGCAGGACTCTGTGTCCAGCTTGGTAGCTGTTTCCCAAAAACTATTAAGTATTGCTGAACCCTGCTCTGTCCCTTTGCCCTCAACTTTAGCCTCTTTGAATACCTTAGTGGAATCTCCGTCCAACTCTATGGCATCAGGCTTTGAAGATGTGCAAGAATCTATCAATATTACTCTTGCACAACTTAAGAGTCTGATGTGCACTAACACTGATATTGCCTGCTATTTCCATTCTTTCAGCCACTACTACTTCTCGATCATCCTCCCTTGTAAACTGCCTTACCCAGTTAGCTGAGGTTTAGGAAAACCGGTTTTCTTAGTGCATAGCCTTGTGGGTTCTAAACCTGTTACCAAACCTGATGCTGTCAAGCCTGTTGGATCCGTTCCTTTGGGCAGCACTGATGTTGAAGGCTCTGTGCCACTCCTTAAAAGGGAGAAAAGAAATCTGCCTGAAAGACCAAGTCTAGGGGGAGAAATCTTCATCTCCATCTAAGGAGAAATCAACTTAAGTTGGTCAACTAGTAGGCCATCTAACAACTGGTGATGCTGCATGTACATGTCATGTTTCTGGGACAGCTGAGCCTACTCAGGTTAGGTTTCCAAGCCTTGAACCATCTAAGGGGGAGGAAGAAATCAAGATAGCTTTAGCCACAGTAGCCAAAGGAAAAGGCAAAGTTGTTATGGATACAAAGGCTGAAAGACAGCTCCAGATCAAGTATGATAAGGCTCAACCAAAAGAAATGAACATTCCACTTGACACTTACTATGAGTGGAAATAACAATAGACTGAGCTACTAAATAGAGCAAAAGAAGAAGAAGCCTCAGTGAAAGCTGCTCAAATTTTTGCTGCTAAGGAGGCAAAGAAAGTAAAAATGTCATCCTTGGTAGTGCAAAAGAAGTTGGAGGAGGCTATCAAAGATACAGAAAGTGAGTGGAAAGCTGAGAAGGCGAAAAGCTCTAAGGTCTCTGTGACCAAAGTGAAATATGTGTCTTCCACCCCTTCATCTGTGAGAACTCAATTCCACGTTGATAACTTGGCCAGAAAGAAGTTCTTTGATGTTGCTAAAAGAAAAATTGCCAAGGAAAGAATTGACAAAGTTGTCCCCACGTCAAGGAAATATCAGCTTGGAAGCTACAGATCACAAGATTTGGTGCTGATGGACCAAAACTTGAGTCATATGAAGCAGCTGATGTAGCTAGAATGGGATACAGGGAATGAGTTTAACTTGCCGTTGCTCTGAGCAGTTAAAAATCTGAAACTGCTTATACTGTCAGTGCATTTGTAACAAAGCTAACGGAGAAGGTGAAAGCAGTGGGTTTGATTCCAGAAGACATGACCAAGGGAACCTCCAAGATGGAACCCAAATCAAACCCAGAAGACAGACAAAAGATTCAAAGGTGAGGAGATTGTAAAGCTGATTGAACAGCGGTTCTATGCCACTGAAATCAAAGGTATGGATCATTGCCTACCTAAAAGTGTAGAACCCTCGAAGGTAAATACATTGAAGATCCTTAGGTTGGAGTGTTCTTTGAGAATCCCCTATCCAAGAAAATGTATTTTCAGAGAGCCTTAGATCTTCCCAAAGCCGGTGTCAGACAATTTATCGCCTTCAGGTTCATGACAACTTATGTCAATCATTTTAGATGAAGAGTGGCAGTTTTGAATAAGTTAATAGATTGCAATGAAAGTGGAGAGCTAAAGAGCCAAGAACTTTTATATCTTAAACAAGAGGTAGAAAGTTTTGAAGCCAGAAAAGAAATGTTGGCTGGTCTGGAACAGGAGAAACTCCTCAAAGTTGCTGCTGATTTGGAGAAAGAAAAGGAGAATGAACAAGGTCCATCTACTGATGATGAGTAGATGAAGAATAGAAGCAGATCATCAATTGGTCATGTTTACCATTATTTGCTCCCAACGTCAACAGTCCAGTTAGTTGAAGTTGTATTGTACATTTGTGTACATTGTTTTTTTAAACATTGGTTGTTTAAATCAGTTTTCACTGTATATAAACTTATCATGAACTTTACTTCTTTGTTGTTGTTAGGCATAAAAAGGCGTCAACCAGACCTGTTCCATATCATAGGGAGATTATAAATCAAACCTGAATGATACACTTTAGGGTATAATTCAAGGTCCTTTAATGCCTTATTGAAACCTGATATGTGATTTGCAATATAAGTCTAAAGTTGTTTACCCTGTTGCATTAGTTGTAACTTAGCCAGATTGCCTAAGCTGTCCTAAACTGTTGGACAGGTTTGGAATAAACTGTCTACGCTGTTCATGTCTGTTGAACAACTTAAACCAAATTGAAGTGTTCTATTCTTGGTGAACAGAACCTATTCTTTGTGAACAGGTTATACACCTTATGGAACTTGTTTCCATGTCATCATGTTATTTCTTGGACGTGAAGATCAGTTTACAAGTCGAAGACAAAGTGGAAATTCAGAAGCTGCTTACACTGCCCATGTTGTTCTGATACATGACGACAAAGTGGATATTTGAAATGGGTGACAGACCATTTCTTGTATCAAAATGGCTATACAATAAGTGGAAAGGATAAAAGTTTACATTCCTCTTTAAGGTAAAGCAACCTGCAACACAGACAAAATGAAAAAAGACAATGATTCTGCTACATAGGGAAAAATTTTGTTTTGTCAGAATGTGCAGAAAGCAGTCTTGTCTTTTTGTAATGGCACTCCACTATCTCTGCATACAATGATGAAGCTTCACAAGGATTCTCTGAGTGAATATAAAAAGGAAGCTTCTAAGGAATGTGAGATAACCATGAGAGAAATATCCCGAACGTGCCAGAAAATTGTTTTTTTCATGCATGCAAATGCTGCTCAGAAAGGAATAGTTAGTGTGTCGAAGCTATTCTTGTTCCAAGCTTTCTGTCTGTCTTGTAAATCAGTGAGTGCACCTTAGTGAGTGAATTCATTGTTAACCAGTCTAAGTGATTCTTAGATTAGTTGTTCATCTGTTGTTTCCGTCATCTCAGTTTGAGCCATTCTGCAGTTCAACCCTGTTTGTAATTAACACTTGTTGATAATATACATACAAACATTGAGAAAGTGTGTTGAAACTTTAAAATAGCTGTATTCACCCTCCCTCTACGGCTTATACCAACATACTTGGGAAACCGTTTGGGACCTAGAACTGTATCAGAGCAGTTAGAGTGTGTGTTAACTCTAGATCTCTTACATCTCCTTATTTCCCACCATGGACAACAGTACTGCCAACTCTTCTTCCTACTATGACAATGGGTCAATGGCAAAACCTCCAAAGTTCAATCATCAGAACTTTTCTAGCTGGAAGTGAAGAATGATTCTCTATATAGAGAATCTTGACGTACAACTAAAAGAAATAATGATGGAAGGCCCCTATGTGCCAACTTCTTTCACTACCATAATTCCTGCTGCTGAAAGAGCAATCCCTGAAGGCAGGACTATTGAAAAGGCAAAATCTTAATGGTCTGATGAAGACAAACGTCTGGTTGCCCTTGATGCAAAAGCAAGGAACACCGTTGTAATCTCTCTACCTGATGATTTGTTCAAACATGTTGAGAGGATGAAGACTGCAAAAGAAATGTGGGATACTTTGTGTACCGTCTACGATGGCCCCACAATCACATTGGATAACAGGATCAATAATCTTGTTAGACAATATGAACTGTTTTTTGCAAAGCCAAAGGAGGCTCTCACTGAAATCTACACCAGGTTTACTGCGTTAATAAATGATCTCAAAGTTGTTGGGATCACTAAAGACACTATAACTCTTGTGTACAAATTTTTTGACATACTGCCTGAGGAATGGAATTACTTCTCTATTATCCTCATAAATTTAGGTTCCATCAGAGGCGTGTATCTTGTAAATCTTTATGGATCCTTGCTAAATGATAAACAATCAAGGCAACAGAAGAGGAATGCCTTAGAAATGTCCAACGAGATGCAACCTTATTGGCCAGCGTGAGCCAACCTGTTAACCAGGTGTGTGATGTGTTCACACAAGCTGACCAACAGGCTGATGATGAAATGGTGGTATTGTCTGAAGAAGAGAAGGACTGTGAAGACCTTACTAAGTTTGATGAGCAAATGATTGCTATGCTTGTCAAAAAATTTAATAAGAAGAGGTTTGGAGGTAAGATGCTGCAAAAGAAATCAGATGTCATAAAAAAGAAGACATTTGACAAAACTAAGACTGAGTGCTTTAAATGTGGCAAAACTGGCCATATAGCTGTTGACTGTGTGTCTAAAGCTGTTGGCTCTTCCTCTAAATCATACAAGACAAACAAAGATGATGGCTACAGAGTTAAGTACCTTATCGCCATGGCTAAACTGAAGAAGTTAGAAGACTGTATGGCTTCTAGCAAACAGATGGGGCTAATGGCGGAAACCTGTGACTATGAGGAATCTGATTCATCATCTGATGAAGAGGACAACAACTGTCGGATGGCCAATACTGTTGCCCCCTCAACAAGTAACTTCAAACAGGACATGATTGAAGCTGAAGCTGTCAGCACTTTGAAGAACTGGAATCCCATTATGATGTATAAGGTACAAAACTTTAAGGATTATAGCTCCGAAGAAAAAGTTGAAATGTTTGATTATTTAGTTATAGAATAAAAAGCTGCCATTGAGAAGCACGATGCTTTAAAGTCTGAAATCTCTAAGCTAAAAGTTGATCTTGAAACAAAACTAATGAACTGAACATTTTTCATGAGTTGAAAACTGAACTTGATGAAGTAAAACACATCAACATCATTTTAATAGAAGAAAAGAGAGAAACAGGCTCAAAGTATGCTAAGCTCAAAAGATTGTTGACTCTTGGTGCCATTCAGCTAAGAGAGTCAGTTAAAGTATCAATCAACATAATCCTGCTCAAATTCAACCCTATCTTGGAGGAGATCTTAATACAGCAGCGTCCATTGTTGAGATTAAATATCTGGAAACAGACTTATCCTCTCTTGGTGAGCTTCCAAATACTTTTATCCAAAAAGTAAATGGAACGCTAGTCTCAACAAACAGGTTTGTCAGGCCTCAAAACACTGACAGTTATGTGAAAAAGGTACAAAGACTGATGATGGAATGTGTTCTCCATCAAACAAGCCTGCTAAGTGCTTAGCCAGTTCACATAAACAAAAGAATGGAAAACAAGTTAAAACTGCAACTTTGGCAAATAAACCTATCAATCAGACAGGTTCTGGATCTAAAGCTGATGGCAAGAAACCTGTTAACCCATTTAATACTAAACATTTTGAGAAATAGTATTCAAAAGGAAAGCAGTCTGCATCCAACAGGGGTAAGTCTCATGTTGGAAGCAAATTTGCTGTGATTTCAAATAAGTTTTTTAAATCATAGTGGAAAGCTGGTTATAAATGAAGAAAAATATTTTGTTAAAACCAGAAGTAATGATCATGTTAATAGGAAACAGCCATTACATCTCAGTAAAAGCAAAGGCAAAGCCATTGCTCAACATGAGAAAATTGGAATAAGTTTCCCAAACCTGTGGAAGGACAAAAGATAATCAGATTACCTGTGTTTGATCTCTGTCCTCCCAAAAAGAGGAAAGAGGACACAGGCAAAGCTTTTGTTGTTGTACCTTCCACCCAAGCTGTTGGTTCTTCTAAAACAAGTGAAACTGTGTTAGAACCTGTTGAGAAACCCAACAGAGATAAATCAGAATGTGTTTCTGGGAGTACTTCTTCCAAAAAGTCTAAAAATAAAAAATGTTACAATTGTGGAAAGAAGACTCATATGGCTAAAGATTGTCCTGTAACTGAGGACATAAGGCCTGCTGATACTGCTAGCTCCAACATTACAAAACCAATAGTGTTGGAGGTAACATTGTCATTGAGGAGAGTATCTGAGCTGATATAATCCAAATTGGGAATATCATTGTAGATCTCAAATGGTCCATCAACAAATGTTGATGAAGAAGGATAACTCATCCTTATGATGAGTTCCGCTAAAACTAATATTTTCACATGTCACTCTGTAGGTTAAACAACCAAGCCAGGTTTGGTACTTGGACAGTGGCTGCTCTGGCCACATGACAGGTTGCAAAGATTTGTTGAGTGATCTCAAGCCTAAAAAACGCCCAAAGGTCACCTTTGGTGACAATGTTCAGGGATCCACAGAAGGATATGGAACCCTTAAAGCTGGTGCTGCAATTTTTTAGCAGAGCGGCCTATGTGTCTGGGCTAAAACATAACCTTGTAAGCATTAGTCAACTTTATGATGCTGGCTACAAGGTTAACTTTGATGAGCACCTGAAGTACATATAGGATTCCCAAGGCAAAGTTATGTTGTGTGCACAAAGAAAGAAAGGTGTATATGTCGTAGATATGAAATCAGCTGATCCAACAACTGAAACTTGTTTCATCTCAAGGAGCAATGCAGACCTCAATTGGTTATGGCACAAAAGGCTATGACAACTGAACTTCAAGATATCAATAAGGTTTGTAAGAAAAAGTTGGTAACAGGTTTGCCTTGTGTAACTTATGTTAATGATAAACACTGCACAACTTGTGAGAAGGGTAAGCAAAGAAAAACATCTTTAAAATCCAAACATAATTTTTCTATTGATACACCTCTCTTCTTAATCCACATGGGCTTGTTTGGACCTGTACGTGTCTCAAGTCTAGGAGGTAGAAGATACACTCTAGTAATGGTTAAAAAGTTATCCATGTACACTTTAGTGATCTTCTTAATGCCCAAAGGAGAGGCTGCCAAAGAAATTATTGGATTTATCAAAAAGATGGAAGTTCTAAACTCTGCCCAAGTCAAGCAGCTTAGGAGTGCTCATGGTATTGAATTCAAAAATAGTACTCTTGAAGACTTCTATGAAGAAAGAGGGATCTCTCATAACTTTTCAGCTGTAAGAACTCCACAACGAAATGGAGTTGCTGAAAGGAAGAACAAAACTCTAATAGAAGCTGCTAGAACTATGCTGTGTGCATCAGGTTTGCCTTCATCATTTTGGGCTGAAGCTTTCAACACTGCCAGTTTCACTCAAAACAGATCCTTAGTGGTGAAAAGATTCAACAGGACTCTTTATAAACTAATCAAAGGGAGAAAGCCAAATATAAGCTACTTCCATGTGTTTGGAAGTCCTTATTTCATTCTGAATCAAAGGGACCAGCTGGCCAAGTTTGAACCTAAAGCTGATGAAGGAGTGTTTGTTGGATACTCAGTTGTTTCCAAAGCCTACAGAGTATATAACTCCAAAAGAAAGGTGATAGATGAATCTATCAATGTCACCTTTGAGGAGTCCAATAATGCTTTTATCAAAGCTGTTCCCGAATCAGTTTCAGGAAATTTCAGTTTTGATGATCTCATGCATTCTAATGATGAAGTAAAGGACTCAAAAGCTTCCACATCATCCAGAGTGGAACCTGTTAACGACAATGGACATGATGATGATTATGTTGATTCACCCTGTGTGAATAAGTGTATCGATATAATCAATATGCCATGTCCAGAACCAATCAATGCTGATTTTCTTGAATCCTCTGCTGATGTGTTCAACAATAATGATTCAGTCTCCATGGGTGAACAGGCTTAAGATATCAGCATGTTTGAATATCCTAAAAGGCTATTCAAATTCTGATTTTGCAGGTTGTAGGCTAGAGAGAAAAAGCACAACAGGTGGATGTCAACTCCTGGGTGGGAAGTTGATCAGTTGGTGCAGCAAGAAGCAGAATTTTGTTTCTACCTCTACTGCTGAAGCTGAGTACATTGCTGCTGGAAGCTGCTGTGGGCAGATTCTATGGATGCAACATCAGCTTGAGGATTATGGCCTTGTATATAGGAAAATTCCTATTCTGTGTGACAAAAAAGTTTTATAGCTATCTCCAACAATCCAAGTATTTTACTCTAGAATAAAGCATATTCAGGTCAAACATCACTTCATAAGGGATCATATCCGAAAAGGTGATGTGGAGGTAACTTTTGTTTCCACAAAAGAATAGCTTGCAGACATTTTCACCAAACCTCTTGATGAAAACAGATTTAATTACCTTGTAAGCAAGCTGGGCATGTTAAATAAAACTGACTAAGTGTCATTCATGTTTTTAAAAGTGACTTGTTCAAATCTGTTAAAATTTTGAAGAACAGCTTGGACAAAACATGTTTTATCTGCTCTGTACTTAGCCAATTTCTGAAATTTTGAACAGGTTTGACAAGTAACAGGTTTGACAAAATCAGTTTTATTCTCAAACCCGTCCTGTTATTCAAATTCAAGACCTGCTCACTATGTTATCTGTCATACAAGGCAAAGCCTTGTTACCTGTTCATGAACAACTTGCAGAATGATCAGTGTTTGATGTAACGTTTTCACCACAGGTTTGAACAACAGCTTAGAACATTAGTTTTTTAACATTACTTCACACTTATGTTTCTTAAATTAAGTATTTATTTATCTTAATTACATGCAGATAATGTGTGTTACGTGTGTTAGTGGTTAAAAAGGTCAAGTTGGTCTGACGAACGTGCTGACGTGGCAAACCGTTCCGTTTTCCGTTGTAACATTTCAAATCAACCGTCCAAACCTATCTCTCTCCTACTCACTCAGATTCAAATCCTATAAATACCCAACTCATTGTTTCATCATCTTGTTCTTCCTTACTGCTTCCATACCCATCTGAAAAACCCTAAAAGACTAAGTGTCGAGAAATTGTGCTTGACTCCCACTCTCACAGTGTTTCTTGGTGATGACGTTGAAAAGCAGCCCTCTGTCAACACCATATTAACAATCAAACCCACCCACTTCATTGCCAACTTAACCATTCCCAAAAACTACATTAGGAATGGATATGAAGAAATGGTGGATTTTTTGAAAGCCCGTCCCCTTCACTATGCTATGACTGCCTCTCCTGGTGTCATGTACCAGGAGACGGTTTATGAGTTTTGGTACACATGCTCCTATAATTCTTCTACCAAAACAATAAGGGGAACCATTCTCAACACCCCCAAAACTGTTGAGATCACTGCTGCTCTCCTTAGGGAAGTACTCCATCTTCCATTTGCTAAGAAATATGTCAAACCTCAGCCTGAGGACGAACAAATGGGCAACCTGTTATGTTGTTGTAGCGTAGCAGAACCGAAGGTGGGTGCATATTTGTTCAGTAGGGACCTCTCCCTAACTTACAGCTTCCACTTCGCCTCTGTGGTGATGAGTCTCAGCTGTAAAGTCGGTTCGTTTGACCAGCTCAGCAGGGATGAAACCCCAATCGCCCTACAGTTGGTGGACGGGACTACTCTAAACATGGCTATGTGGATTTTCCTTAATCTGAGGAACATGGTAGAGCAGGAACAACATCCATCCACTATTAGATATCCCAGATTCTTGAGCCTTATCTTCGAGCATGTTTGTGGTGAGCAACTTTACAACTCTCAGCTTACCTGACTACTTTAATGTTTCCTGTCATAGGAAACATGGTATTCTACACTCTAGTTCTACTCAGGAGGTGGATCCAGTCACAGCTCTCGCTGGAAAATCCGAATCACGGTGTATAAAGGCAAAACGTGTCTTGAAGACTTGTGAAGCTGGTCCTGTCACCAAGAACGCTAAAAAAGCTGAGTCTGCACTCTCACCCTCCATGGTTCAGGGGGAGCAGGTTGGTCACCCCCGTTCATCCATTGAACCTGAAGCCTCTTTGGCAGGTGCTGGTGCCTATTTGGGGCCTGAGAGTATGGAACAGGTTCACCCTCGTTTCTAGCACAGTCTCACCCCCAGTCCAAACACAACAGCCTATCACCTCTCCACAACATCCATCTTCTACATCCTCCCTTTCAACATACTCCAGGCTAAGGCAGAAATCCTTAGCCAAAAAGACATCCTCCACCACTCAAAAAAGCCCCTCTGACCCCTCCCAAGAAGAATCAGTTGAAAAAGAAGCAACCCCTGCTACCTTTACCTCTCCTATTTTGGGAGAAGGTGCAGCCATTTAGGAGCAGGTTTCACTCCAAAATGAGTCAATCCCAGGTGAGCCTAAGCCCTCTGGTACCTCACAACAGGAACCAGTTGTAGAAAAGGAGACGACCACATCAATTATCCAAGCCTCTCAACAGGCTGAAGACATTGAAAGACACGACCACTCTACACTCCACACTGAGTCCATACATTCCACTCCTCATATTTCTTCTACACCGACTAAGTCTGCACATGGTTTCAAAGCTTCTGGTACAAGCCAACCAACAGACCAGCCTTCTACTTCTGCTCCTGATGATATAGTTGTTCAATACCAAACAACTGCTGAGGGACCATCTTCCCAAGCTGATGAACCTCAGGGAACGGAGCATCCCTCTGGTGAAGCTGCTCCCCAAGTGCAAATCCACCATCAGCTTTTACCACTGATGATGTTGAAATGCACATTCCATCTCCCCAGGAAGATGTGCCTGCAAACCAAGGTACTACTAAGGGAAACGCCCCTGATCTTGATGAAGGTGTTACAATTCCAGTGACAACTGATAGGCCACCATCCCCATTTGCCTCACCTCATGATGCAGCTACAGCCACTGCTGAAGGTTCCCTTGATCTTTCTAAGCTAGGGCACCTAACTTATGCCCAGGCTATGGAACTTCTTTCTAAAGTACCTCAAGCATCTCCCAGTGACCCTCATACTATTCAATCATCTCCATCTCACTCATCTCCATCAACCCAATCCAAACAATCAGCCCATACACCTCCATCACCCAAAGACCTGTCTCTGAAGGATCAGCTGTCTTTGCTGACCAACAAAGTTAGTTCTTTGGAGACATCTATGACTTCCTTCCCTTCTACTATAGCAGACTCTGTGTCTGCCCGGCTTCAAGGTTTTCTTGATTCGTTCAGGACTTCCTTTCCAACCCCCGCTCCCGAACCTAATCATTCCTCATAGCTACTTGCGCTCACTACACAGCTACAGAAACTCTCCTCTGCCCTCTCATCAATTCTAACTCACCAACTCTGTGTCAGGCCTGGTAGCTGTTTCCCAATAACTGTCAGGTCTTGCTGAAACCTGCTTTACCACATTACCCTCCGCACTAGCTTCTCTAAATACCTTAGTGGTATCTCTGTCAAATTCTATGGCAGCAGGCTTTGATGATATGCATTAGTCCCTTGAACTAACTCTTGCACAACTTCAAAGTCTAGTGTTCACAGACAATGACAGGGCTGCTATTCCTAGCTCTCATCCTTGGCAGCTTCCCATTCCTCTTCTCTTCAAACCTGTGTTACCCAAGTCGCAAAGGTTAAGGACAACTTGGCTTTCTTAGTACATAGCATGGTTGCTTCAAGACCTGTTACCAAGCCTGCTGCAGCCCAGCCTGTTGGATCCGTTCCTTCAGGCAGAACTATTGTTGAAGGCTCTATGACATCTCCTTCAAAAAGGGAATCTGTGTCGAAGACATAGTCAAAGGGGGAGAAATGCTCAACTCCTTCTAAGAAGAAATCAACTTCAGTCGTCCAAGCAGTTGGTCAATTACAAACAGCGTTGCTGTAGGTACTTCCACTGTTTCTAAAGCTCAACCTACTCAGCCTGGATCTCCAAACCCTGCATCATCTAAGAGGGAGGAATCCATTCCTAGGGACAGGCCAAGCAGAAGGAGACACTTAATTTTAGAAGAGGAAGAAGAAGAAGAAGAGAAAACTGAAACGATAAAGATCAGGGCAGCAAAGGGCAAAGGCAAGGCCACTCTGGACACTGACACTCTGAAAGCTGCTCAACTAAAATTTGACAAATCTCAGGCCAAAGATTTGGGTATTCCACTATAGACTTATTATCAGTGGAAACATGAGTAGCATGAGATCCTTGAAAGAAATAAGAAGGAAGAAGCTTCTGCTAAAGCCTTTGCAGCCAAGGAGGCAAGAAAAATCAAAATGCCCTCCTTGGATGTCCAAAGGAAATTGATGGAAGCTGCTATTCAGTCAGTGACTGAGAAAGTGCATAGTTAACAGGTCTTGGTGACCAAAACAAAGCCTGTATCCTCATCAGCTAAAGCCCAAGTCCACTTTCACAATATGGCAAGAAAGAAGTTCTTTGATGTTGCAAATAGAAGACTTACCAAAGAACACAATTGTCAAACTGTCCCCATCTCAAGAAAAGGTAAACAGTGGAGATTTCAAATTACACGACACGATGCTGATGGTCCAGAATTAGAAGCCTATTAATCCACAGATGATTCCTGCATGGGATATAGAGAATGGGTTGAGTTGGCTATTGCCCTGAGCAGATCAAAATCTGAGACTGCTAAAACTGTCAGGGCATATGTCAAGAAGCTAATGGATAAAGTGAAAGACCTAGGCCTGATCTCTAAAGAACTAATCAAGGGTACGTCACAAGTGGAACCAAAGATCAAGCCTAAGAGACAAAGGAAGGATACATAGCTTAAGGAGCTGATGGTAATGATTGAACAGGGTATGTATGCTGTTGAAATCAGAGGAATTGATCATAGCCTGCCCAAGGGAGTTGAGCCTGAAGAGGGCAAGTTTATTGAACAGCCTGAACGAGGGGTATTCTTTGTGGACCACTTTACAAAGAAAGTGTGCTTCCAAAGAGCTTCAGATATCCGTAAAGCTAGTTTTAAGCTAGTCATTGCTTTCAGACTTTCAAATGCTTTGAACAGCATGCAAAATGGAGAGCCATCATTTGGGAACAACTTGCGGTGTTTTATGAAAGAGGAGAACTTAAGAGTCCAGACTTCATGTTCCTAAGGTATGAAATAGAAGAGATTAATGAAACAATGGAACACTATCTTTAGAAGGCTAAACAACAATAACAAAAACAACATCTTCAAGGTCAATCTATTGCTGAGTAGATGAAGAATGGAAGTTGTCCATTAGTTGGACAGAGTTGCCATTATCTGCTCTCCACTTCAATAGTCCAAATATGATGATACTTTTCTTTGTACATTATTTGTACGATTTTACATTTGTTGTAATCCTTTTTCAGTACATCGGTTGTACTTATGTAAAAACATATATTGTTTGTATCGATATCAGTATGTATAAACTGATCTTTTACCTTACTTCAATGTTGTACTTTCATTTCAGCAAATGTGATGTAAAAATATATTGTGATCATTGATAGGATCAACTTAGACTGATTATTGCAAATAGGGGGAGATTGTTAGGCACCAAAAGGCCTCAATCAAACCTGTTCTATATCATAGGGAGATTATAAATTAAACCTGACTGATACACTTAAGGGTATAATTTATGGTCCTTTAATGTCTTATTGAAACCTGATAAGTGATTCGCAATATAAGTCTAAAGTTGTTTACCCTGTTGCATTAGTTGTAGCTTAGGCAGATTGCCTAAGCTGTCTTAAACTGTTGGACAGGTTTGGCATAAACTGTCTACACTGTTCATGTCTGTTGAACAACTTAGACCAAATTGAAGTATTCTATTCTTTGTGAACAGAAACTGTTCTTTTTGAATAGGTTATACACTTTATGGAATTTGTTTCAATGTCATCACGTAATGTCTTGG
Source organism: Centrapalus pauciflorus (assembly GCA_020465985.1). Taxonomy (NCBI): domain Eukaryota; kingdom Viridiplantae; phylum Streptophyta; class Magnoliopsida; order Asterales; family Asteraceae; genus Centrapalus; species Centrapalus pauciflorus. Next base: position 50,248 of record JAANYP010009034.1, on the reverse strand, counting down.
ACATGAAGATCAGTTTACAAGTCGAAGACAAAGTGGAAATTCAGAAACTGCTTACACTACCCAAGTTGTTCTGATACATGAAGACAAAGTGGATATTTGAAATGGGTGACAGGCCAATTCTTATATCAAAATGGCTATACAAGAAGAGAAAAGGATTAAAGTTGACATTCCTCTTTATGGTAAAACAACATGCAACAGAGACAAAATGAAAAAGACAAAGATTCTGCTACATACGGAGAAATTCAATTTTGTCAGAATGTGCAGGATAGCAGTCTTGTCTTTTTGTAAAGGCACTCCACTATCTCTGCATCCAATGAGAAAGCTTCACAAGGATTCTCTGAGTAGGTTTAAAAGGAAGCGTCTAAGGAATGTGAGATAACCAAGAGAGAAATATCCAGAACATGCAAGAGAATTGTGTTTTTCATGCACACAAAATCTGCTTAAAAAGGAATAGTTACTGTGTCCAAGCTGTTCTTGTTCTAAGTTGTCTGTCTGTCTTGTAAATCAGTGAATGCACCTTAGTGAGTGAATTCATTGTTATCTAGTCTGAGTGACTCTTAGATTAATTGTTCATATGTTGTTTCTGTCATCTCAGTTTGAGCCATTCCGCAGTTCAAACCTGTTGTTAATTAACACTTGTTGATAATATACATACAAACATTGAGAAAGTGTGTTGAAACTTTTAAATAGCTGTAATCTCCCCCCCCCCCCCCCTCTACAGCTTACAACAACATACTTGGGAAACCTTTTGGGACCTACACATGTAAATTTGTTGTAATGTAAATGTATATAGTGATAACTGATATAGCCAGCTTTAGGCTAAATATTGCAAATAGGGGGAGATTTTTAGGCACAAAAAGGCCTCAATCAAACCTGTCTGTATCATAGGGGGAGATTTTAATCAAACCTGATTGATACATTTAATGGGAGAATTTGAGGCTTTTTAATGCGTTATTGAATCCTGATAAGTGATCTGCAAAATCAGCCTAAGTCTGTTTACACTGTTACATTAGTTGTAACTTGTCAGATTGTCAAAGCTGTCCATAATCGTTGGACAGGTTTGACAGAAACTGTCTAAGCTGTAAATGTCTGCTGAACTGTTTTGACCCAAGAAATTGTTCTGTTCTTTGTGAACAGGTTTTACACTTTATGGAATTTGTTTCCATGTCCTCATGCAAAGTCTTGAACGTAAAGATCAGTCTACAACTCAAGAGAAAGTGAAAAATCAGAAACTGCCAAATCTGCCAAAGCTGTTATGATTCATGAAGACAAAAAGGATATCTGAAATGGATGACAGACCATTTCTTATATCAAAATAGCATTACAATGAAGAGTAAATGTCTGAAGTTGACATTCCTCTTTAAGGTAAAGTTGTGGACAACAGAGACAAAAAGGAAAAAGACAAAGATTTTGCAACAGGTGGACAAAGAGTGATTTGTCAGAGCAGAAAAGTAATTTTGTCTTCTTGCAAAACATTTCCACTTTCTCTACAACCAATGAAGAAGCTTTAGTGAGATTCTGAGAGTGAGTATAAAAGAGAAGCTTCAATGGAATTTAAAAAAGAGAGAGACATCCACAAACAGAGAACGTGCATTGCAAAGCAAAGTGTGTTTTTCATGCATGCAAGTATTGCTTTCAACTAAGAGCAAAATAGCTAAGTGTGTCTAAGCTTTTCATCCTCAAAGCTGTCTGTCTGTGTCTTGTGTAAACAGTGAGTGAACGTTAGTGAGTAAATTCATTGTAACTAGTCTGAGTGAGTCTTAGATTAGTTTAAAGTATGTTGTTTGAATTCTGTCATCTCAATTTGGATCATTCCACAATCCAAACTTGTTTGTAATAAACAAGTAGTAATATATACATACAAACATAGAGAAATGGTGTGTGAAAAAGAATTGGTTGTATTCACCCCCTCTACAGCCTTTGTAAACATACTTGGAAAACCTTTTGGGAACTACATTATTTCAGATTGAAATGCGAGCTTCAACAACAAAAGCTTCTAATCAATTTAGAAAAGAACCCCATTATGAAAGATGAATCTTTTCGAAATTCCTGCCCTGAATTCAACTTCCATGTTGTATAGACAAGTGGGAATTTTACTTTTTCATAATTTTTTTGCTCCTAAATTGTTTTATGTAAGTTGACTAAGATTTTGCGCTTATTTCCAGGGGGAGTTTTAGACGCACTCTGACAATGGAATATTTTTTAAAAATATGTGCAACTTTCAGAAAAATATTTTGTGCACACATAAAAAGATTTTTGAGCTGAAAAGAACAATTTTTTAAGGAAGTTATTATCTGATTTTCTGAGCATATCATTAAAATTAATTGTTCTAATATCTTTAATTTTCATGATCTCATTGCTTCTGAGATTCTCTTCAATATTCTCCCATGCATTATTAATCCTTCCAAATCATTCATACTGAATTCTCCTATTTTCTCCCATGACTTATTTCTTTCATGAAAATCTGATTCCTTTATTGTCACATATCAGATTTTACATTTCATTTTGGTATCTCCTAATTCATCATTCCTGATTTTGTTTTGAATTTCATCTCCTAATTCATCTGAGCTGAAAATCCTAATCACTCTTTGGGTGATATCGTATGAGCTGAAATGCTGAACATTATTTTTGCTGACTCGGATTATGCACCAAATTGTGTGATTTTTATCGCTTCTACGGTCTAACCAGAACTAGAAGTCCTACCAAAGGAGCAAACCATCTGTAGTTTGTGTTGGTGAGGGTCTTTAGGTGTATCAGTTGAAATGTGTCAGTTATCATGAGATACTAACAGGGTCGAGCAGAGGTAAAATGTAAATGAGAGGGGTATATTGAAAGAATATGGTGGTGCACCATATCATGATTTCATTCACTATGGAGCTGATTGACTTATATTTCTTAAAAAAGTGAGTCGGAGGGAGCTTAGTTGCAAAATGATGAGAACTGATAAATTTGTTCAGAATAGGGGGAGGGAACATATTTGAAAGAGAGGATATCATTTTGAGGGGGAGAAAGAAACTTTGTAATATTTTTGAGTAGTAATTGTTGTTGTATTTATGCATGTATTTATGTCTACAATTGTAATTTCCCTGCCTCTGCATCTCTAAAAATTTTGCATGATGTGTATAATTCTTATGATCATCATGGGGGGTGGGGGGGGGGGGGGGCGGAATTGAATTTCAGAGACAACTGCTGAATAGTATGAAGACAATTGCAACAACTGCTGAAGACAATTATGATAAGTGCAAAAGAGTTAAAGGTGAAATATGAAATGCTTGATCAAAGGAGAATATTGTATCTAGTTCATGATTCAAGGGGGAGAGTATTAGTTTCTGAAAAGAGAAAAGAGAAGATCAGAGGAAAAGATATATCAAGACCAAAGAGACACTAAAGAAGAGATGTTATTTGAAGACTCAGAGATCAAAAAGAAGATAGTAGAAGAGAGAATAATAAAATATCAAGTTCTGAAGATTTGTCCCTGAAGACTTGAAGAAGTTTAGTTTTTAATTGTTTGTTTGCTTATTGTAAAATCCTTGCAACGCACTTCAATTGTAAATTGTTTTTCATTTCAAAGGGGAAGATTGTTAGGTTTAAAATTATAACGGTGAAAAATAATGTTATATAACTTCAAGGACTAATGTTGCATTTAGTAGAATGTTAGAAAACTTGTGTACAATGAAATTTCCAAGGGAAATTTCGTTATCAATTATAGAATTGTCATTTTCAAGTGTGTGTTTTGTAAGATGTATTTGAGAGTTAATCATTCAATACAAGCAAGATTCATTCAAATTGTTATTGATTCATCAAGATCTTGATTTCACAATTATTTTTAATTAAAGCCCAATAGCAAGATTTTAAGCCCAAAAATTTAAAACACACACAAAACATATATTATACCACAAAAGAAGGTTGATGAGATAGAAAATTACTTGATTTTTTATGTTTTTTGTATAAGAATTTAGAATTAGCAAATTATAAAAATACACATTTGTTAGAAAAATAAAAAGTTTATATAAATTTGTTTACGCATGGTTTAGGATAATTTGATCATGAAATAATTTTTAAATGGATTAGGATTTACCAAATTATAAAAAATACCAAATTCAAATATACTTGATCCTCTACGGGCCTTTTCAAATGGATTAGGATTACTTGATCATGAAATAATTTTATATTGTGAAAAGAATATTAAAATGCAACTATTTATAACAATTACATATGTACCTAAACTATACATAACTATTTAACATAATGCTATATTATACAAAAAATATTAGCAACATAATTCATTTACAACTATTTGTCACATTATTATACTAAATTTATTTACTCATAACTATTACTCCACCTTTTAGAGAACTTAACTGTAACACCCCTCCCGATCCCGGAAATGCCACGTCAAAACAATATCATAAGTGGCAATGTCGCAAAGAATCTATAACACACATGTCATAGGATAATGCAGATTATGGCTAATTAAAACTTTAAACGCATAGAAAACAACATATGATTACATCCCAGAATATTCGCAAACCCATAATAGACTAACATAATATCCCAAAATATCACATCCACATACTGACTACATTAACCCAAAATCAACTACTACATGCAGTTCTAATCAAAACACGGAGCTATTACAGATCTTCAAATCATCCGCGAATCTATCTCGGCGGCGGCTGAGATCCCTTCTGATTTCCGTAACATGTTAGACTCGAAGACATGAGCTATAAAGCCCGTGAGTGCACGAGGGTTGACACTGCACATAACACATAACACATAGCACACAGTCCCTGTCCCTGTCCATGTCCTTATTACCCAGCACACAATCTCAGCTATAATATCACAAGTATGAGATCGGAACACACACACAATCCCAATGGGGACCCTTCCCCGGGTGACACACGGCACACAGCAATGGTCAGCAATACCCTGTAGCACAGAAGCTACCCCGCTACAGGCCCTGCCGTATATATACGCCCCAAGGACTGTTAGGGACAGTCAACCCGTGCGATTCCCCTTTGCGGTTTATCGTCCGTATGGAACTCATCAGGGACTCCCGGAATCGATCTCATATCCGATACATAAACACGTATAACGGAATAGAATATACCTAAGGTTCACGTCCCTGTCTCATATATATAACATGCACAAGTATAGCTACACGGCCAAAACATAAAAGACGGCGCGCGTTTAGAAAGCAACTCGAGTACTCACCTGGCTGAGTTCCCGAACTCTGGCCTCCCTGATCAAATCCGGCTCGCTGTCCGCTAGTCGTTGTAACACACAGATCCTAAACGGTCAATCACAATCTCGACTAGCCCATATCACATATTACAACAATCCGGACTCCACTCAAACCCGACAACTCCACGGAACCGAAACCCGATCAATACCGGAAACCCAAACTAATCCCGACCCAAAGTATCCCCAACGAGACCCAAAACCCAAACAAAACCCACCCCAATGAATCCCAAAGGAACCCGACACTAATTCGACTAAATTCGGATTTTCCCCCACAGGCCTTTAGTCGCGCCATTGGCCCTCTGGTGGTCGCACCGCGGCACCACGAAACCCCCATTTCTAACCTGCGATTTCAGCTCTGCCCAGGAGCATCAAACCGCTTTTCTACTCGAATTTAACCATGAAAACCCATACAATTCATAAATAACTCCACTATAACAATCTAACAACGAATTCCCCCAACTTGGGTAGCACATATCTCAATCTCTCTAAGCAAAAGTAAGGATTCATACCTCAAGACCAAGAACAATCCACACAAGGAAGATGATGATGATGAATCCCTGATTTCACACCCTAGATGAAGCTCAAACTTGGTTTCTTGCTGCTGGAGGTGCTCCAAACACACATGAACACACACACACACACACACATAGGGTTCTCAAAAGTGGATAAGGAAGAAAGGAGATGGACACGTATATACGTTTCTATTTTAGTCGGTCCCGAACCCATTAACCCAAACCCGATATCACATTTTCAATATTTATACCCATTTAACACATTTAATCCGGTAATCCAAAAAAAATATAATGCATCCACTAAAATTATAACACGATGACACGCAAGCCCCATCCCGACACGTATCAATCCACGAAACGTGATATAATTGGACCAACTCACTATTAATAAATTATTTATCTACTAAAATAATTCCACGTAACAGGTCCAAAAGACGGATGTTACAAATCCTCACCTCTTAAAGAGATTCTGTCGAGGAATCTAACTCGAGCTCTGAAACAGGTGAGGATATCTCGATCGCATCTCTGACTCGGGCTCCCAGGTATGTTGGTACCCTTATGATATCTCCACTGAACGAGTACCAAGGAAATCTCTTTATTTCGCAACTTCTTGATCTTTCTATCCGTGATGGCCTCGGGCTACTCCACATATCACAGCTGATCATCAACTGTAATCTCGGATAGCGACACATATTGATCATCCTTAGCCAGACACTTCCGGAGATGACTCACCTAAAAAGTATCGTGCATGCCGGCTAACTCTGAAGGCAATCGCAGTCGGTAGGCCTGATCTCGGACCCTGTCAACGATCTTGAACGGCCCGATATAACACGGACTCGGTTTCCCATGATGTCTGAACCGGATGACCCCTTTCCATGGCGACACCTTAAGCAAGACCCGATCCCAAACACTGAATTCCAGCTCTTTTAATTGGCGATCGACATAGCTCTTCTGACGGCTCTGGGCGACCCTCATATGCTCCCTGATCACAGCCACCTTGTCACTGGTCTCCTATAGCAGCTCCGGCTCGCTAATAGGTTGCTCACCGACCTCGCCCCAACACACAGGGGTCAGACACTTGCGCCCATATAGTGCCTCAAATGGAGCCATCTTGATCGTGGCATGATAACTATTATTATACACAAACTCAACCAACGGCAAATGCACATCCCAGTTACCGCTGAAGTCGATAGCACATGCCCGCAACATATCCTCGAGAGTCTGATTGGTGCGCTCGGTCTGCCCGTCAGTCTGCGGTCTGTATGTCGTGTTAAGCTGAACCCTGATGCCTAATTCCCGCTGGAAACTTGCGAGAACCGAGATGTAAACCGCGTATCCGTGTCCGAAGTAATCGACATCGGAATCCCATGCCGTGATACCACCTCATTGATGTACAGCCTCACTAACTGATCCATGGTGTTAGTACGCCGAACGGTTAAGAAATGCGCACTCTTCGTTAGTCGATCCACTATGACCCATATCCATATCGTTCCCGCGGACCGTATGTGGAAGTCTCACAATGAAATCCATCGTAATATGGTACCACTTCCACTCGGGGATCTTTAACGGCTGAAGATGACCGTGCGGCTTCTGGTGCTCCGCTTTAACCCTCAGACATGTCATATACTGCTCAACATATCGGCCCACATCCCTTTTCATTCCCTGCCAGCAGTAGAAGTCATGGAGATCACGGTACATCTTAGTACTCCCCGGATGAACAGATAGCCTCGATCGATGCGATTCATCAAGAATGAACTGCCGCAGATTCCCACACTCGGAACCCATACCCTATCATGAAACAGATGTAACCCACGATCGTCCCTGATCAACGAATCAAGCTGCCCGGTCAGACATTCCCGCTTCACATTATCACCCCGCAGGCCCTCTTGCTGCACTAATCTCAGACTGTCTGTCAATGTCGAGGTAATCTCAAGCCTCGAGGCCCTGGATATCACATTCTGGCTGCATGCCCTACGGCTCAGCGCGTCAGCTACCACATTAGCCCGACCCAGGTGGTACTAAATCTCACAATTGTAGTCCTTAAGCAACTCAAGACTACGGCGCTGCCTCATATTCAGATCCGTCTAGCTAAACAAGTACTGAAGGCTCTTATGGTTGGTATACACAATAAACCGAGACCCATACAGATAATGGCACCAAATCTTCAACGCAAACACAATGGCGACTAACTCTAAATCATGCACGGTATGGTTCTCCTCATAAGCATTCAACTGGCGCGAAGCATACACGATCACATTCTCACGTTGCGTTAAAGGACAACCCAAAGCCAACCCTGAAGCATCACAATATACCACGAAGTCATTGGTACCCTACGGCAAGGCCAACACTGGAGCCTGACATAACCGGGTCTTTAGCTCTCTGAACGCACGCTCCTGCTCCTCGGACCACTCGAACGGAATGGACTGTCGTGTCAATCTCGTCAATTGCAAGGCAATCCTTGAAAAGTCCTGGATGAAGCGCCTACAGTACCCGGTGAGACCCAGAAAACTACGAATCTCTGGCACTGATCTCGGAGGCTCCCTACTCATCACTGCCTCAATCTTGGCCGGATCCACTTTTATGCCCTCGGCACTAACAACTTGCCCCAGAAATTGCTCCTCATGCAACAAAAATTCACATTTGGACAGCTTCGCGTAGAATTTCTCCCTGCGCAGCACGGTCAAAACCTCCCGGAGGTGCTGCTCGTGGTCCCCAGCGCTCCGCGAATAGATTAGGATGTCATCGATGAACACGATCACGAATCTATCCAACATAGCTCTACACACCCTGTTCATCAAATCCATGAAAGCGGTGGGTGCGTTGGTCAATCCGAATGGCACGACGAGGAACTCGTAGTGCCTATAACGAGTCCAGAACGCTGTCTTCGGCAAATGCTCATCTCTAACCCTTAGCTGATGATAGCCAGAACGCAAGTCGATCTTGGAGAAGAAACTGGATCCAGGAGCTGATCAAACAGGTCATCGATACGTGGAAGCGGATAGCGATTCTTCACGGTCACTTTGTTCAACTCCCTGTAGTCGATACACATCTGCATGCTGCCGTTTTTCTTTTTCACAAATAACACCGGCGCACCCCACGGTGATGAACTCGGACGGATGAACCCACGATCTAAAAGCTCCTGTAACTGACACATCAACTCTCACATCTCTGTCGGTGCCAACCTATAAGGCGTCTTAGCAATCGGCACCGCCCCAGGAACAAGATCTATGCGAAACTCCACTTGGCGATTCGGCGGTAACCTAGGCAACTCCTCTGCGAATACCTCGGGGAACTCTCGAATCACCGGAATATCCTCTAAGGTCTTCTTTTCCTTCCTCGCGTCAACCACATAAGCTAGGAAGGTCTCGCACCCCTTAGAGACATACCTCTGAGCCCTGGCCATAGACACAATCCCGATGTCTCCCTTGCGGCACTCCCCTTACGCAATAACGCTTTCACTGTCAGAAACGGGTATACGGATGATCTTCTTAGCACACAGAATATAAGCCCGTCTGGCAGTCAACCAGTTCATACCCACAATCACATCGAAGCTGCTTATCTCAATCGGCAGCAAATCGATCATAACTCGGACGGATGAACCCACGATCTAAAAGCTCCTGTAACTGACACATCAACTCTCACATCTCTGTCGGTGCCAACCTATAAGGCGTCTTAGCAATCGGCACTGCCCCAGGAACAAGATCTATGCGAAACTCCACTTGGCGATTCGGCGGTAACCTAGGCAACTCCTCTGCGAATACCTCGGGGAACTCTCGAATCACCGGAATATCCTCTAAGGTCTTCTTTTCCTTCCTCGCGTCAACCACATAAGCTAGGAAGCTCTCGCACCCCTTAGAGACATACCTCTGAGCCCTGGCCATAGACACAATCCCGATGTCTCCCTTGCGGCACTCCCCATACGCAATAACGCTTTCACTGTCAGAAACGGGTATACGGATGATCTTCTTAGCACACAGAATATAAGCCCGTCTGGCAGTCAACCAGTTCATACCCACAATCACATCGAAGCTGCTTATCTCAATCGGCAGCAAATCGATCATAAACCGACGGGAATGTATCTCTAAAACGCAATCCCGATATACCTGACTCACTAACATAGAACTCCCATCAACTCTCTCGATAATCAAAGGAACGGACAAAGGAGAAGGGGACACACTAAAATACGCACAAAAGATAACAGACACATATGAGCGATCGGCCCCGGAATCAAACAATATACGAGCTCGAAGTCCATTGAGAATGTACGTACCCGAAACAACATCTGTGGCATCCCGTGCCTCCTCGGCTGTCGCCTGAAATACTCGGCCTCGGCCCCTCGGAACAGAATCACGGCGGTTGGACGATGACGGCTCTGCCCTGGCCCCACTCGAACTGGCTCCCTGAACTGCCGGTCCCGGCTCCGACAAATTTCTAACACGATGTCCAGGCCTCCCACAGCGAAAACATAACGACTGGGAACCGTACACACAGACGCGACATGGCCCCACTGACCGCATCTATAACATCGTGGAAAATCCGACGAACACTGCCAAGAATGGCGCCGATGACACTTCGGGCACTCCCGATCCCCATACGCACTCTCAACACGGCTACCAGATGCTTGGGACCCCTGTCCCACACTACTCTGACTCTGTGTCCCGGACCCCTGACTCTTGCCTTGTCGTCTTGATCTACGGTCTCGCCGCCGGTCTTTGTCACGCCTCTGCCCCGACCCTTGCCCTGAACCCTGCCCCGAGAACCGCCACTGATCCGGACGCTGATCACTAGGAGCGTCCCCGGAGGACCTCCACACACTCGCTGGCTGCTCTGATATCCCGGTGTGCTGTCTCTGAGAAGAGTGCTGGTCCCTCTGCTTAATGATCTCTCGCTCCCTCATGCGGGCCATCTCAAGAGCTCTAGCAAACGTAGGAGTATCGTGCAGTCCCACGAACATAAGGATATCGGATCGAAGGCCCTCAATAAATGCATCTGCCTTACGGACCACTGTGTCGACGTGCTGAGGTGCGAACTGAGAATACACGGTCAAAACCTCGAGTAGCTCTGATTTACGAATATACTCATCACTGCACGGCTTACCCGCGCCGATCCCTCACCCTGGTCTACCATACTGATCTGCACAAAATAAAATGATTAAGCACAAGGGATAAATCACCCAGCGTTATACACAAAGTCAGGTCGGTTAATCCACTAATATAATCACAAAAGGATCCCCCATGGACTGGAACAAGGTCTTAGTTAAGCATCCGCTAATGATACTCAAGCTTCAAACCTGGCTCTGATACCATGCTCTAACACCCCTCCCGATCCCGGAAATGCCACGTCAACACAATATCATAAGTGGCAATATCGCAAAGAATCTATAACACACATGTCATAGGATAATGCAGATTATGGCTAATTAAAACTTTAAACGCATAGATAACAACATATGATTACATCCCAGAATATTCGCAAACCCATAATAGACTAACATAATATCCAAAAATATCAGATCCACATACTGACTACGTTAACCCAAAATCAACTTCTATATGCAGTTCTAATCAAAACACGGAGCTATTACAGATCTTCAAATCATCCTCGAATCTATCTCGGCGGTGGCTGAGATCCCTACTGATTTCCTGAACATGTTAGACTCGAAGACATGAGCTATAAAGCCCGTGAGTGCACGAGGGTTGACACTGCACATAACACAAAGCACATAACACACAGTCCCTGTCCTTGTCCTTATTACCCAGCACACAATCTCATGTATAATATCACAAATATGAGATCGGAACGCACACACAATCCCAATAGGGAACCTTCCCCGGCCGACAGACCACACACAGCAATGATCAGCAATACCCTGTAGCACGGAAGCTACCCGGCTACTGGCCCTGCCGTGTATATACGCCCCAAGGACAGTTAGGGACAGTTAACTCGCGCAATTCCCCTTTGCGGTTTATCGTCCGTATGGAACTCATCACGGACTCCCGGAATCGATCTCATATCCCATACATAAACACGTATAAGGGAATAGAATAAACCTGAGGTTCACGTCCCTGTCCCATATATATAACACGCACAAGTATAGCTATACGGCCAAAACATAAAAGACGACACGCATTTAGAAAGCAACTCGAGTACTCACCAGGCTGAGTTCCCGAACTTTGGCCTCCCTGATCAAATCTGGCTCGCTGTCCGCTAGTCCCTGTAAAACACGGTTCCCAAATGGTCAATCACAATCTCGACTAGCCCATATCACATATTACAACAATCCGGACTCGACTCAAGCCCGACAACCCCACGGAACCGAAACCCGATCAATACATGAAACCCAAACCAATCCCGACCTAAAGTAGGCCCAACGAGACCCCAAACCCAAACAAAACCCAGCCCAATGAATCCCAAAGGAACCCGACACTAATTCGCCCATTTAATGAGACTAAATTCGATTTTCCCCCGCAGGTCTTTAGTCGCGCCGCGGGCCCTCTGGTGGTCGCGCCGAGAAACCCCCTATTTCTGACCTGCGATTTCAGCTCTGCCCAGGAGCATCAAACCCCTTTTCCACTCGAATTTAACCATGAAAACCCATAAAATTCATAAATAACTCCACTATAACGATCTAACAACCAATTCCCCCAACTTGGGTAGCACATAACTCAATCTCTTTAAGCAAAAGTAAGGATTCATACCTCAAGACCAAGAACAATCCACACAAGGAAGATGATGATGATGAATCCCTGATTTCACACCCATGATGAAGCTCAAACTTGGTTTCTTGCTGCTGGAGGTGCTCCAAACACACATGAACACACACACACATAGGGTTCTCAAAAGTGGATAAGGAAGAAAGGAGATGGACACGTATATACGTTTCTATTTTAGTCGGTCCCGAACCCATTAACCCAAACCCGATATCACATTTTCGATATTTATACCCATTTAACACATTTAATCCGGTAATCCCAAAAATATAATGCATCCACTAAAATTATAACCCGATGACACGCAAGCCCCATCCCGACACGTATCAATCCACGAAACGTGATATAATTGGACCAACTCACTATTAATAAATTATTTATCTACTAAAATAATTCCACGTAACAGGTGCAAAAGACGGATGTTACATTAAAGTCTGTAACTAATTAAATTTAATTTTTCATATACACTATTACAAACGTGGTTTGCCATATTTATGAGTACAAAAAATATAAATAATTAATAGTTATTATCCAAAAACATTGAAACTCTATTGGTTTAGTACTTTTATATATGATTATTTTTTTAGATAGTTAACGAATATTGAATAACTACTGCAACTAACATTTATGAAAAAGAAATTTAAATTACATGTAAATATGTTTTAGACATTAGAATATAATGAAATCAATATATACAACTATTATTTATAACAAAAAAAGTAAAAATATGTGATTTTGTTAAATAGATGAGGATGCAAGTGAAAGGTTGTCTTTTTATTTTTGTAGCAATTAATTAAATAATTTATTATAGATATAACTTGATGTTAAATTATGAAACAAAAAGAAATCAATTCTATTTCATATTTTAGATATTAACTATAATGAAATAAATAACTACAACTACTATTTACGATAGCTAAATCAAAAGTTATGATAGAAAAGGTAAAATAAATGTTAATTTGAAATAAAAATAAGTTCTTTAAGTATTTATATTTTTTATGTTCTAATTTGTTTTAATATTATAATTTGATTTAAATATTTAATTAAAATTATAAAAATATATAAAACTATCTATTAGAATTTTAATCATCAAATTAAAAAAAAAATGTATAACTTGAAGTTTTAAAAGATTGTTGCCTTCTTGTAGGTTCCAAAAGGTTTCCGAGGTATGTTAATGGAAGCTGTAGGCGCGGGGGGGGGGTGGGGGGTGGGGTGGTGAATACAACTAATTCGTTAGCACACACTTATTCTAATTGTTTGTATGTGTGTGTATATATATATATATATATATATATATATATATATATATATATATATATTAACAAATTTTAATTACAAACAAGTTTGGTTTGCAGAATGATCCAAACTGAGATGACAGAAACAACAGACTATAAACTAATCTAAGACTTACTCAAACTAGTTACAATGAACTCACTCACTAAGGTTCACTCAATATTTTTACAAGACATAGATAGACAGCTTTGAAATGGAATACCATAGACACACTTGGCTATTTTACTCTAAGTTGAAAGCAGAACTTGCATTCATGAAAAGCACACTTCCTTTGCAACGCACGTTCATGATTTGTGGATGTCTATCTTGATGTCTCTAATTCCTTAGAAGTTTCTTTTATACTCACTCAGTGAATCTTAGTGAAGCTTCTTCATTGGTTGTAGAGAAGGTAGCAATGTCTTGCAAAAGACAAGGATGCTTTTCTGCACGTCTGACAAATCAGGCTTTGTCAGCTTATCGCATAATCTTTGTCTTTTTGTTTTTGTCTATATTGTCTACAGCTTTACCTTAAACAGGAATGTTAATTTTAGACCTTTACTCTTCATGTAGTGCTATTTTGATATAAGAAATGGGCTGTCACCCATTTCAGATATCCTTTTTTCTTCATGCTTCAGAGCAGTTTTTGCAGAACTGGAAGCAACTGATTTTCCACTTTGTCTTGTGTTGTAGACTGATCTTTACATTCAAGTCTTTGCATGAGGACATGCAAACGAATTATGTAATGTTTAAAACATGTTCACAAAGAATAGAACACTAACTTGGGTCAAAACTGTTCAACAAACATGAACAGTTTAGACAGTTTCTGTCAAACCTGTCCAACAGATATGGACAGTTTTGACAATTTACCAAGTTACAACTAATGCAACAGTGTAATCAGACTTAGGTTGATTTTGCAAGTCACTTATCAGATTTCAATAAGACATTAAAAAACAAAAAAATTTTCCTTTAAGTGTATCAAACAGGTTTGATTAAGAATCTCCCCCTATGAAAATGAGCAGGTTTGATTGATGGCTTTTGTTCCTAATAATCTCACCCTATTTGCAATATCCAGCCTAAAGCTGACTTAACCAGTTTTCACTATATACATTTACTAATCAGTTGCAAAGATGAAATTACAACACAGAAGTAAAGTAAAAGATCAATTTATATTTACTGAAACTGACTTAAACAACACATGCTTAAAGAAGCACAACTAATGTACAAAGAAGAAGGTACAAATTATGTACAATGGAACTTCCACACTTTTGACTATTGATTGTTCGAAGCAGATAATGGCATGTCTGACCAACTGATGATCAGCTTCCATTCTTTATCTACACATCACTAGTAGATGGACCTTTTTCCTTCTCAATCCGCCTTTCGAAATCATCAGTAGCTTTGAAAAACTTTTCTTGTTCCAGACTGGCCATCATTTCTTTTCTGGCTTCAACAGCTTCTACCTCTTCTCTGAGGAAAAAGAATTCTTGGCCAGCCAGCTCTCCTCTTCTATAACATATTGCCACCCTCCATCTTGAGTGTTTGACAAAAGCATCCATGAACCTGAAGGCAACGATCTAATTTGACACCAGCTTGGGGAAAATCTGAGGCTCTTTGAAAGCACATTTTCATGGACAGTGGGTCCACAAAGAAAAGTCCAACCTCTAGATCTTCACTAAATTTGCCTTCAGCGGGTTCTATGCCTTGAGGCAGGCTGTGATCCATGCCTTTGATCTGAGTGGCGTAGAAACCTTATTCAATCAACTTAACTATTTCCTCAAGCTCTGAATATTTCTTTTTCCTTCTGTGCTTGATCTTAGGTTCCAACTTTGAAGTACCTTTGATCATATCATTTGGGATCAAGCCCAACCCTTTCACTTTTTCCATAAGCTTTCTTACAAATGCCCTGACTGTTTTAGCAGTTTCAGATTTTGAACAGCTTAAGGCAACTACAAGCTCAACTTATTCCCTGTATCCCAACTTAGCTATATCAGCAACTTCATATGCTTCCAGTTCATGGTCATTAGCACCATGTCTTATGATTTGAAGCTTCTAAGGCTGATTTTTTCTTGAGATGGGAACAGGTTTGACAATGGCTTCCTTGGCAACCCTTCTCTCATTAATGTCAAAGAACTTCTTTCATGCCAGGTTGTCAAAATGGAATTTAGTTCTAACTGATGAAAGGGTAGAAGACACAGATTATCCCTTGGTCAGTGCGACCTTTGAGCTTTTCTCTTTCTCACTTTCTTTCCCACTGTCTGACCCTTTGACTACCTCTTCCAACTTCCTTTGTACTGCCAAGGATGAAATTTTTACTTTCTTTGGCTCCTTGGAAGCCAAACCTTGAGCAGCTTTCACAGAGGCTGCTTCCTATTTTTGTTTCTGCAATAGCTCAGTTTGCTCTTGTTTCCACAGATAATAGATTTCAAGTGGAACTTTCATTTCTTTAGCTTGATCCTTATCATATTTGAGTTGGAGTGGTGTTTCAGCCTCTGTGTCCACAACAGCTTTGCCTTTTCCTTTTGCTGCTGTGGATAAGGTCATCTCAGTGTCTTCCTCTTCCTCTGATGTTTCTAGGACAAGTTGTCTTCTTTTGTTGGGCCTGTTCTCAGGAATAGATTCTTTCTCCTTAGATGGTGCAGGGCTTGGAGACCTAACCTGAGTAGGCTCAGCTGTGCTAGACACATTGGATGAACCTGCAGCATCACCAATTAATATGTGACCTGCTGCTTGGCCAACTGAAGCTGACTTCTCCTTAGAGAGAGATAAAGATTTCTCCCCCTTAGACTTGGTGTTTGAGGTAGATTTCCTCTCCCCCTTAGACTTGCTGCCCAAAGAAACAGATCCAACAGGCTTCGCAGCAGCAGGTTTTGTGATAGGTCTAGAACCACCCAGACTATGCACTAAGAAATCCAGATTGTCCTTGACCTCAGCTAACTAGGTAAGGCAGGTTTCAAGAGAGGATGATTGAGACGTGGTAGTGGCTGAAAGGAGGGAAATAGCAGCCCTGTCAGTGTCACTTGTCACACCCTGTTACCCTGGTTGGCAACGAAGCGTGACGTCGAAGAAGCGTAACCATAATCAAGTGAAGGACCACAATATGGACGTTTTCAAAAATAAATCGATTTGACTTCAAATATAAATATTGTTTTACATAACCAACATAAACCCTAAGTAGTTCGCAAATTACAGAGATTTAAATACATAATTAAATTAACCAAAATAATTCAAATAAATCTCTGGTGGTTTGAAAATTAATGCGACTTCAAAAGTACGGAAGCCTTTGAAATACTTCCGATGCGGCGCACTTGCCTTAATTTCCTGAAAATACATGCTAAAGTACGTCAAAAAAATTGTTGGTGAGCTCATAGGTTTACACGTAATTATGACTTGTATGGACATCAAAAGTTGAGTTTGAATTTATAAAATCATAAATTCCATGTTCTTATTACATAAAAACCATCATGCAACCGAAACTTAATTATGAGTTTGCCCTGTACAGTATTCCCATACGTAATATCGTAATATTAAATATATATATATATATGCATTGCGGTGTTAGCCGGTAAGACTAACCCGAATGGGGGATATGACACCCGATAGATCTATCCACAATATATTCGCGCTTACAAATACATGTAACTAACGGTTCATGATTTGAGGGCCGATTGAACCACATGTGTAATTCATAATAGAAATGAAGTAGTTTCCGTGTCCATATGAAAACGTAGCATTTATTTCAACCCCAAAACATAACAGTGTGAAAAATAGGGGCTATCAAGACTCACCGAGCGTGTGATGGCAAAATATGCGCGTAAAATGCAAGTCTGTGTTGATTGATGGGTGATGAACCGGATGTGATTAACAAAGCCCTAAATGATATAAGGGACTTAATAATCTTTCATATATGATAATATGTATATATAAAGGTTTTTATGTCTTAAATCACCCAACATTACAAGTTTATAAATAAAACCCACTTTAAACGTCAAGTTTATATAAATATAATTTTCCAGCTTTTTGAAGGTTTTTCAGCCTACTTTGAGACTGTTTCTGACCAAGCTCCAAAATGATTTAGGCTTTGGTTTTCTAAGACGTTAAACTAATAGATACAAAAAAAGTTTAAATTCATGAACAACCATTTTTTGAGGTGTTTAGGTTAGGGAAAAAGCTCATTAAAAACCCCATGTTGGCCATTTTCGTGCTGTCAAACTTTTGGGTTCCCAAATAATATCTGAGTGTTCTAAACTCCATAATAAATTATGAAAACTTCCAGATTTTAGTTAAGACATAGATCTAATTTTTGAGATAAGAATCAATTCATTTCGTTAAGTTATGAATTAGTTATAGCTTTTTCTAAGTTGATGCAATATTTCTGCAGAAATTCTGTATTCTATAAACTTGCAATAACTTGTGATTCTTGTTGTTTATTTAAAAACTACTTGTATAAAAGGTTATAAAACACATTTATATAACTTGTTTTCATAATATTTAAACTTACATGATGTGCTGATATATTTATAAACACATTTGAAGAAAACAAGTTAAAAACAAAACTAGTGTTTTATAAACATGAGTTTTTATGAAACTTGTTGTTGTTGGTGATTATATATATTATGCAAGACTTACATAAACATAAATACAAGATATAATAGGTTAGTATTTACTTACTTTGATGTGTTAGAAGAATGAAAATGTGTAGAAGTTGATACTCTTGCAAAAGTTGAACCCAAAACACTTGAATATTGCAAGAAAATGAGTAGAAGTTGATACTCTTGAAATTGATTCTAATTGAATTGAATGTCCTTATGAACATTGTTAATCACTTTGATTAATTGCTAATGACCACTGATTAGGTTATAATTGGCTAGTAAATACTGATTAGGTCATAGTTGCTAAGTTGGTTTAATGCCGGATGTTACAGTCTCCCCCTGTTAATGGAATTTCGTCCCGAAATAAGCTCGTGTTCTCCACTGCTTGAGTATTCGAGAACAGATGAGGTCATTTTCCCCGGAACTGATCTTCGCATTCCCATGTAAACTCAGGACCTCATTCAGAGTTCCATCTGACTTTTTTTATCGGGATTCGGCTGTGCTTTAGTTTCTTGACTTCTCGGTCCTTTATTTCCACAGGTTTTTCAACGAAGTTCAACTTATCGTTTAGCTCCAGCTCGTCCATGGGTATGACGAGTGTTTCATCAGCCAGACACTTCTTAAGGTTGGATACGTGTAAGTTTTTATGAACGTTACCAAGCTCTGGGGGCAGATCGAGTTAGTAGGCTGCCGGGCCAATTCTTTTGGAGATCTTGAATGATCCGATATAACGAGGATGGAGTTTTCCTCGTTTCCCAAAACGGATCACGCCTTTCCAAGGCGAGACTTTCAGCATTACTTGATCTCCGCCATGAAATTCCAAATCCTTCCGTCGAACATCTGCATAGCTTTTCTGTCGATCGCGTGCGATCTTTAATCGGTTCCGAATCTAGACTATCTTTTCTGTAGTCTCCTGGATGATCTCGGGTCTAGTGATCTGGCTATCTCCTACCTTAGCCCAACAAAGCGGTGACCGACACGTTTGCCCATAAAGTGCCTCGAATGGAGCAGTCTTAATACTCGAGTGATAGCTGTTGTTATAGGAAAACTCAACTAATGGCATGTGCATGTCCCAACTTTTGCCAAAGTCGATAACACATGCCCTTAGCATATCCTCCACTGTCTGAATCGTTCTTTCACTCTGACCGTCCGTTTACAGGTGATAGGCCGTGCTCATGTCCAGGCGTGTACCCAATGCCACTTGTAACGATTGCCAAAATCTTGATTTGAACCGACTGTCCCTATATGATATAATTGATACAGGAACTCCATGCCTTGAGACGAATTCTTTAAGATAGATTTATGTTAACTTATCCATCTTATTAGTCTCCTTGATTGGAAAGAAGTGTGCAATCTTTGTAAGTCGGTCCATAATCACCCAAATAGTGTCATAACAACCATAAGTCTTTGGCAACTTTGTGATGAAGTCCATGGTTATTCTTTCCCACTTCCACTGAGGTATTTCCGGTTGAACCAACATTCATGATGGCTTGTGGTGCTCATCCTTAACTTTCAAACACGTTAAGCATTTACTGACATACGTAGCAATGTCAGCCTTCTTGTTTGGCTAGCAGTACATTTCCTTCAGGTTGTGATACATCTTATCTGACCCTGGGTGAATAGCAAATCTTGTTTTATGCCCTTCATCCATGACCAGCTTCCTCAATCCTCCGAATTTTAGTAGCCAAATTCTGCTCATGAAGTACCGACATCCATCAGTCTTGATTTCCAACTGTTTATCCATTCCTCTCAAGCCTTCATCTAGCAGAATTCCCTCCTTGACTGCTTCCTCTTGTGCCTCGCGGATTTGAGAGTTCAGGTTTGACTGTATAGTCATGACTAAAGGTCGGACTCTCAAGGGTTTAACCCGTTCCTTCCGGCTCAAGGCATCAACTACAACATTTGCCTTACCCGGATGATAACGGATCTCGCAGTCTTAATCGCTAAGCAGCTCAACCCAGCATCGTTGCCTCATGTTTAACTCTTTCTGGTTCAGATTATGCTGAAGGATCTTGTGGTCTGTAAACACCATGCACTTTGTACCGTAAAGTTAGTGCCTCCATATCTTGAGAGCAAATACCACAGCTCCAAGCTCCAAGTCGTGAGTCGTGTAGTTTACCGCATGAACTTTAAGTTGCCGTTATGCATAAGCGATAACCTTGTCTCTTTGCATTAACACACAACCCAATCCATTGTGTGAGTCATCGCAGTAAACGACAAAATCTTATGTTCCTTTCGGTAGGGAAAGAATAGGTGCACTGCACAATCTTTGCTTCAACAGTCGGAATGCCGTTTCCTGATCTTCACCCTAGTTGTACTTTATGTCCTTTCGAGTCAATTCCGTTAAGGAACTAGCTATCTTTGAGAAGTTTTCAATGAATCGCCTATAATAACCTGCAAGACCTAAGAACTGACGGATTTCGGTGGGAGTCCTAGGAGTTGCCCAGTTCTTAATGGCCTCGATTTTTGATGGGTCTACTTGAAATCCTTGGCTATTGATCACATGTCCTAGGAATTTGACTTCTCATAGCCAAAATTCACACTTAGAGAATTTGGCATACATCTGTTCTTTCTCTAGCAGCTCCAAAATCAACTTCAGATGTTGCTCAAGCTCCTCCTTACTTTTGGAATAGATAAGGATATCGTCTATGAACACTATTACAAATTTGTCCAAATACGGTTTACACACTCGATTCATAAGGTCCATGAATACGGCTGGTGCATTGGTCAAACCGAATGGCATCACTTGAAATTCATAATGTTCATAACGAGTTCTGGATGCCGTCTTGGGTATATCTTCTTCCCGAACTTTTACTTGGTGATAACCGGATCGCGGATCAATCTTAGAGTAAAAACTAGATCCTTGGAGTTGATCGAACAAATCGTTGATTCTGGGGAGAGGGTACCGGTTTTTGATTGTTAATTTGTTCAGCTCTTGGTAATCGATGCACATCCTAAAGGATCCGTCCTTCTTCTTGACAAATAGGACCGGAGCTCCCCAAGTTGAGGAACTTGGTCGGATGAATCCTTTATCCAACAGTTCTTGCAGCTGATTGGAAATTCTTGCAACTGTGACGGTGCCAATCGGTAGAGTGCTCGTGTGACAGGTGCAGCTCCAGGCACCAAGTCAATCTGAAATTCTACTTGCCTAGTTGGTGGAAGTCCAGGCAAGTCTTTAGGAAAGACTTTTGGGTAATCACAAACTACCGGGATTTCTTCGAGTCGCTTCTGCTTCGAATCCTTTTCCACTAGCTGAACTAACACTGCTTGGCAACCTTTTCAAAGGCTCTTCAGCGTTCTCAGACCAGAGATGACGTTCAACCGGCGATTCTTTCTTTCTCCCTGGACTGTAAGGACTTTATTTTTTTTAAGTGGTATTCTTACGACCTTCTTACCACATAACATTTCAGCATGCTTGTCTGACAACCAATCCATACTAATAACCACATCGAAGCTTCCGAGTTCAATAGGCATCAAGTTTATCTTAAAGGGGTGATCTGCCAGTTTTAGTGTGCATACCATTTCCTTCAATCAACTTTCCGTCTGCCGATTCTACAGCATAAGCATTTTCTAATGGGGAAAGAGTGACATTCAGTTTTTCACTAAACTTAGCAGATATAAAACTTCTATAAGCCCTAGTATCAAATAACACATAATCATACATATCATTAAAAAGGAATGTACCCGTTACTACATTGGGATATTGACGAGTGTCACATGCTCCCAATACAAAAGTTCTCCCTTGAGCTCCACCATTGTTCCTTAAGTTGGGACAATCCTTCTTGAAATGCCCAGTGTTCCCACATTCGAAGCAGCTCCTTTGTGTGCCGCTGTTGCCGCCGCTGGTGTTAAACTTACAATCTTGGGTTAGGTGACTAAGCTTCTTACACTTCCCGCAAGGGGTTGGATAGGGACCTACGTGATGGTAGGTGCATAGGTTACACCACGGTTTATTGCGGGTATAGCCCTTCCTTGACTCAGCTCCGGCGACAAAAGCTTTGATGGTCTCGGGCTTTTTAGACTGGGAGCCCGAACCTTTCCTTAATTTTTCTTCCCATTTCCTCTTGTTTTCTCCTGCTTTGGCCTCATTCCTTCGGGCCACTTGGTCCATCAATTTATTCGCCAATCGGATGGTGCTCTGGATTGTGGTTGGGTTGGAGGCGTTGACATTCCCTTGGGGCGAGTCCCCAAATGTAGCGCACAATACGTTTGTATTCCGGAGTGACAATCTTTGGGCACACTAGATTCAACTCGTGAAAACGGTTGGTGTACCCAGCTACATCCGTTCCCTACATAGCCAGATTCCAGAACTCTGACTCCTTCTTTTGCAGTTCCATTTCTCGGGCAATACTCATCTGTCATCATTTGTTTTAACTCGGTCTAGGCGAGTTGGTAAGCTGTATCAATCCCCACAGACTGAGCATATGAATTCCACCATGTCAAAGCGCCATCTTGAAGAGTAAGGGTGGCGAACTTGACCTTCTCATCCTCGATGCAACCACTAACGCGGAACACAGACTCCAGTTTCTCGAACCAGTGAACTAGTGCGATAGCGCCTTCTGTTCCATTAAAGTATCGAGGCTTACAGCTTAAAAATCCTTTTATTCCACACCCTTTTTGGGTTGAATCAGACCCTCCCGTGGTGCGACTAGCTCCTCCGTTGCCGTTTGCGGTGCTATTGCGGTTTGTTTCATAAGTGGGTATAGCTGCTGCCACTCGTTGTGCGACCAGTTGCTCTATCTCGGCGGTGTTCATGGCTCTCTTTGGCGGCATTATCTTAAAGTTTAAAGAAAAGAGCTTAGTGTAAGAAGTTGAGTCTTAAAGATTTAAATTTTTCTTAGGGCACAGTTCTATAATCATCAAACACAGAATCATAAATAACTTGCTATTTTCATTAATCATTCATAATTTCTTACATCGTGGCTGGTTATTACCCGAAAATTTTTAGTCCTACACTATTACATAATAATTTCCTAAAATTGCAAAGATAGGGGGTACTAGGTGTGGGAGTGATCGGGGGTCTCTCCCTTCTCCAATGCATTGAGGCACTGTGTAAGCTCCTCATTACGGGCCTCGTATTCGGCTAGTCGCTGCCAAAGCTCCACCAGCCCGTCCTGTTGAACAGCTAGGGCGTGTTGGTTGGCCGAATTTGGAGATCGTGTCGTGATGACCTTGCTACCAAAAGAGGTATAATGTGATCGGCTGGCTCTTGAGTGAGCGGTGGGGTCGGTGCGGAGGATGGTCCTCCGATCTCAATGTGGGAGGGGATTCCCTTCTCCTGCCTCCACTCTTGGAGGGTCTCGGGCATCCAGCCCCATCTACGGGCGTTTGTCAGTCGCTGCTGAGGTGGTGAACTTGGTTGGGGAGCCGGGATGGGAATGGTCTCCCGTCTCGGTATCATTACCCTCTTCCGGCGTGTAAATAGCATCTTTGGACCGTTGGGGTGGGGATGGTACGGTTTGAATGACGGAACCTCGGGGTGATATGGTGTGTAGGAGGGGATCACCGGGGTTGGTGGATCCTCTCCGGTTTTGTCTTCTTCCATGGGCTCCTCTTCTGATTCCTCCATCGGTTCCTCGGAGGGATCCTCTTGTTCAGACGGATCTTCTTCGGTTAAAACCTCCGTGACTTCGGGGCTCATGGGGGTGTACTCATCCTCAGAATCGGACTAGATGATGATGGTGTTGTTTGACATGTTTCTGCTATCAATGTTCATTTATAGTCTTTTATTTTGTTACAAAATATTTTCAAAAATTCAGTAAAACTTAAGTGCAGTTATACTCTAGGGTACTAATGAAACGTAGTTCACTATAACTATGGCTCTGGTACTAATCTGTTAAGTGCAGTTATACTCTAGGGTACTAATGAAACGTAGTTCACTATAACTATGGCTCTGGTACTAATCTGTCACACCCCGTTACCCCGGTTGGCAACGAAGCGTGACGTCGCGGAAGCGTAACCATAATCAAGTGAACAACCACTATATGGACGTTTTAAAAAATACATGGATTTGACTTCAAATATAAATATTTTTTTACATAGCCAACATAAAGTGTAAGTAGTTCGCAAATTACAGAGATTTAAATACATAATTAAATTAACCAAAATAATGCAAATAAATCTCCGGTGGTTTGAAAATTAATGCGACTCCAAAAGTACGGAAGCCTTTGAAATACTTCCGATGCGGTGCACATGCCTTAATTTACTAAAAATACACGCTAAATACGTCAACAAATATTGTTGGTGAGCTCATTGGTTTACACGTAAATATGACTTCCATGGACATCAATAGTCGAGTTTGAATTTATAAAATCATAAATTCCATGTTATGTATTACATAAAAACCATCATGCAACCGAAACTTAATTATGTGTTTGCCCTGTGCAGTATTCCCATACGTAATACCGTAATGTTAAATATTTATGCATTCTGCCGTTAGCCAGTAAGACTAACCCGAATGGGGGACATGACACCCGATAACTCTATCCACAATATATTCGCGTTTACAAATAAATGTAACTAACAGTTAATGATTTGAGGGCTGATGGAACCACATGTGTAATACATAATAGAAATGAAGTAGTTTCGGTGTCCATATGAAAACGTAGCATGTATTTCAACCCCAAAACATAAGAGTGTGAAAATAGGGGCTATAAAGACTCACCGAGCGTGTGATGGCAAAATATGCGCGTAAAATGCAAGTTTGGGTTGATTAATGGGTGTTTGAACTGGATGTGATTAACCATGCCCTAAATGATATAAGGGACTTAATAATCTCCCATATATGATAATATGTATTTATAAAGGTTTTTAGCTCTTAAATCACCCAACATTGCAAGTTTATAAATAAAACCCACTTAAAACGTCAAGTTTATATATATATATATATATATATATATATATATATATATATATATATATATATATATATATATATATATATATATATATATATATACACTCTTGAATTTTAAAACATAAAAGTCTTTGAAGCATTATGTACAACATCTATTGCATACAAAATTTAAAGCTGAATTTTAAGAGGTACAACCTCACAAAGCTTGATGTACATATTCCTTCAGCCTAAGATTTGAAATTTGAGCTTTGTTCGTCAATATTTTAAATTTTAAATAATCGGGACACAACCAGACATTGGGAACGCAAACCGGATTTTTCAAGACAACTCTTCCCTTCTCTATGCACGGTTTCAACTCTAAACTCTTCCCCTTCTATCACCAGATTTGAAACCCTAATGAAAACCCCAACAGATTTCTAAGACTTAAACCATCACTACAACAAAACGAGCCTATTGCAACCTTGGTAAAATGTTGCATTAGGCCTCCAAAAAGTTGCATTATGCATAAAGCAACCTTTTACCAAGAGTTGCATTATGTCCTCTTGCATTAGGTCTAAAGTAACCTTTTAGGTAGAATATGCAACCTTTTTTGAAAGAGTTGCATGTATCATAGAATTGCAACCTTTTTAGAATGCAACCTTTTTAGAATGCAACCTTTTTTAAATTCAAATGCAACCTTTTTATTACCAAATGCAACCTTTTTCACACTCAAATGCAACCTTTTTTCTATCAAATGCAACCTTTGTTCCATCAAATGCAACCTTTATCAAACTCTAATGCAACCTTTTTTATTTTCAAATGCAACTTTAAATATTACTATTTTTAAACTTAAATGCAACCTTTTTATGCTCAAATGCAACCTTTTTTACATTCAAATGCAACCTTTTTATGCTCAAATACAACCTTTTTTACATTCAAATGCAACTTTTTTTATTTTTAAATGCAACATTTATGAATTTAGTTACAAGAAATACAACCTTTTAATACACGAATATAATTAATAAGCATCACCAATTCAAAAAATTTGATTACAATAATGAAAATGTATCAAAATCCTTCACCAATTACAGAATAATCTAAAAACAATATTCCATATAATAATTTGTTAATTATAATGACAAAAGGTATCTAAATCCTCCAAAAAATATCGGTCTTGATATATATATATATATATATATATATATATATATATATATATATATATATATATATATATATATATATATATATATATATATATATATATATAGATATCCCAAAACAAAGTTCTCTGTTACACATAAACAATAATACGTAAGTAACTCAAACCACAGTAATCAAATTGATGAAATAATTATACTTGTCATGATCGAAATGACATCATACCTTTAACCAAATATAGAAGATAAATCATGCTAGAAACTCACGAACTTGAAGAGGCAATTTTTCCATAAGCTTCTTCACCGCATCTTCTACTAATTTATCGCGTTGGTTCTCAATATCTTCCTTCATAGCTTTTAACTCAGCCTTTTTCTTTCATGGTCCTCTTCAATCTTTTTTTTTTTGCAAATCAAGCAAGTCATTTTTTTCAATTTCAAGAGTAGCACCTTTGAGTGATGCATCACCACCATCCACACTTTTAATCAACTTGTTGGTCACACCTCTACCATGAAGTCTGCGATATCCATCATGCTCCTTGTTCATCACAACCGAAAAAGGATCTACCAAAGCACTTCAATCTTCTAAAGGTTTGTAGTTCTTCATTTGTTCCTTCAATGAGAAAATATTATCAAAAAAATGGCTACTTGTTCATCACAACCGAAAAAGGATCTACCGAAGCACTTCCATTTTCCAACTTTTTGAAGGTTTTTCGGCCTACTTTGAGGCTGTTTTTGACCAAGCTTCAAAATGATTTATGCTTTGGTTTTCTTGGACATTAAACTACCATATACAAAGGTTTTTAAAGTCAAGAACAGCCATTTTGGAGGTGATTAGGTTACGGAAAAAGCTCATTAAAAACCCCATGTTTGCCATTTTTGAGCTGTCAAACTTTCGGGTTCCCATATAATATCTGAGGGTTCTAAACTCCATAATAATTTATGAAAATTTCCAGGTTTTTAGTTAAGACATAGATCTAACGTTTGAAACAAGAATCAACTCACTTCATTAAGTTATGAATAGTTATGATTTTTCAAAGTTGATGCAATATTTCTGCCAAAATTCTGTATTCCATAAACTTGCAATAACTTGTGATTCTTGTTGCTTATTCAAAAACTACTTGTATAAAAGGTTATAAAACACATGTATATAACTTGTCATAATATTTACACTTACATGATGTGTTTATATATTTATAAACACATTTGAAGAAAACAACTTAAAAACAAAACTAGTGTTTTATAAACTTGAGTTTTTTATGAAACTTGTTGTTGTTGGTGATTTTATATATTATGCAAGACTTATATAAAAATAAATACAACATGTAATAGGTTAGTATTTACTTACTTTGATGTATTAGAAGAATGAAAATGAGTAGAAGTTGAAACTCTTGCAAAAGTTGCACCCAAAACACTTGAATATTGCAAGAATAATAAAGTTGCAAACTTTGGTGTTCTTCACACCCTTGGGGACAGATGTAAGAGGGAGAGAAAGAGATATTTTTATGTGATGCAAGTGTGGAAATGATGGTGAATTGAACCACTATTTATAGATGAATAAAGGTGGTGAAATGATGAATGATTTGAAGGTTGAGTAAAGGATTTCTTTGAAATGAAAGAGTGAGCTGTGTGAAAGATTTGATGGAGATGGGTTATGGAGTTTGATATTAAAAACATTGAAAGTTAAGATCTACTTGTACCATCCTATGGCCGGCCCTCTATGGGTATTTATGGGGTATTTCTTTTTTGTATAAATGTATTTCAATATGTATTCTTGTATTTCCCTTTTTTTATAAATTCATAAATACTTATGAATGCATTAGTTTATTGAATTGTTTTAGTCTTGCATAATTAATGTTAAGTAATTATATTAGTGTATGATTAGTGTCACTAATCATAATTTAATTATGTACTTAGTTGAATTAATCCTTCATATCGTAAATCGATCGGATTAATTGATTTGCCGATTCATCGCACCGATGATATTGAATTTAATTGTGTTGAAATTCCTTATGAACATTGTTAATCACTTTGATTAATTGCTAATGACCACTGATTAGGTTATAATTGGCTAGGAAATAATGATTAGGTCATAGTTGCTAACCTGGTTTAATGTCGTACGTTATATCACTGAACATCAGACTCTTAAGCTGTGCAAGAGTAATATTGATAGATTCTTGCGCATCTTCAAAGCCTGATGCCATAGAGTTGGAAAGAGTTACCACCAAGGTATTCAAAGAGGATAAAGTTGAGGGCAATGAGACAAGACAGGTTTCAGCTACACTTGACAATTGTCGGGAAACAGCCGCCAAGCTGGACACAGAGTCCTTTCGATTTGAAATGAGAGAGGAAAGTGGGGTAGAGAGTTGTTGCAGTTGTGTAGTGAGTGCTAGAAACTGAGAAGAATGGTCAGGTTATGGAGAGGGAGAGGGAAAGGATGTCTTGAACGAATCAAGAAACCCTGCAAGGTGTGCAGATACAGAGTCTGCGATAGTGGAAGGAAGTGTAGTCATTGAAATTTCTAAAGAGTTAACCTTGTTGGACAGCACAGTGAGCTGTTCCTTCAAGGAAAGTTTTTTTTGGTGAAGGAGGAGTGTGGGTGGATTGTTTTGATTAAGTGGATGGAAATGAAGATGAAGATGGAGGAGGTGTAGGTTCACTTGGTGATGGTAGGGGCACAGCGGAAGGATGTTCCATGGCCTGTGCAAAGGTTAAGTGACCTAACTTAGAAGGATAAAGGATACCTTCAGCAGTTGCCAAACCTGCATCATGAGATGAGGTGATGGGGGTTGTAGGCCTTTCAGTAGCCACTAGGATTGTAACTCCTTCATCAAGGACATAAGTAGTACCCTCAGTAGTGCCTTGGTTTAGAGGCACCTCTTCATGGGATGGAGTGGTGTGCATTTCAACATCATCAGTGGTAAAAACTTGTGATGGAATTTGCACCTGCAGAAGCATGAACCAAAGGGTTTTTCTGTACCCTGAGGATCATCAGGATGGGATGTTGGTCCTTCAGTAGCTGATCGGGATTTATCAGCTGCATCATTAGGAGCAAAAATGGAAGGCTGATCAGTTGGTGAGCTTGGACCAACTATTTTGGCACCTTGTGCAGACTCAGGTTTTGAAAGGGGACTATGAGTAGGGGACAGTGTGGACTTAGTGAGGAGTGGAGAGGGCTCATGTCTTTCAGTATCCTCAACCTGTTGATAGGAAGGGATAGTTGATGTGGTTGCCTCTATTTGTACAATTGGTTACTGTTGAGAGGAACGAGAGGGCTCAGGCTGACTCTGGGTTGACTCAGCTTGGAGGGAAGCAGGCTCCATAGAGGGTCCACCTTCTCCCAAAATAGGAGAAGGGGATGCAGCAGGGATTGCTTCCTTTGCAACTGACTCCTATTGAGAGGGATCGGAGGGGCTTTGATGAGTGGGTACGCTGATGGTTTCCTTTCTTGCTAAGGATTTCTTCCTAAGCGAGGAGTAGGAGATAGGAAAAGAGGGAGAAGTGGGAGGTTGTTGTGTTTGGACTGGAGATTAGTCTGGGCTAGAAATACGTGGTATAACCTGTTCCATGGTCTCAGATGGCATAGATCCACTACCAAAAAGGCTTCTATTGCCTGATGAACCTGGGAAAACAGCCTGCTCTTCCTCAGGCACAGAGACTGAGGGAGCAGACTTGGTTGTTTTGGCCTTCTTGGGGGACAGGCCCAACATCAGCAGACATCAAGGCATGTATTGCCATTTTAGTCCGTGATTTGGATTTTGCTGTGGGAGCAGCTGTTGGATCCACCTCCTGTGTAGAATGTCCTTCCACCAAACCAAGAATCCTCCTCAATGGAGTTGAGAGAGGAGGGTCATCAGCAGACACCTTAGCATGAAATACTTTGTTTGCAATCACAGGAAACACCATTGACTTTAAGAATGGTTGAGAGTTGTAGAGATTGTCATCACAAACATGTTTGAATATGAAGCTTAAGAATCTGTGGTACCTTACAGCTGGAGGATCTTGATCCTGTTCCGCAAAGGCCCTCAGATTTGAAAAGATCCATTTGGCCATATTCAATGTGGTCCCA
Organism: Centrapalus pauciflorus; assembly: GCA_020465985.1. Classification (NCBI taxonomy): domain Eukaryota; kingdom Viridiplantae; phylum Streptophyta; class Magnoliopsida; order Asterales; family Asteraceae; genus Centrapalus; species Centrapalus pauciflorus. The sequence continues at coordinate 19,860 of JAANYP010009034.1, read as the reverse complement.
TCCACAAACTGCAAGGCTATCTAGACTTCGTCTTTGCTAAGTTGTTCAAACAAACCAACCTTATAGCTAAGACTCATCACCACAGAGGCATAGAAGTAACTGTAAGTTGGTGCAAGCTTTTTCCTGAACAAAGTAGCTGTAACATCCAAAATTTAATTTTCATGTAATTAACAATTAAACACCCAATTGATGTATGAATGGCTTACTATTTGATTAAGTAAATTCCATTCACCAATTTAAATATGATAAATAATGAGGAGAAATCCTCATTATTGTTTTTTGAGCAAGCATAACAATAAGGAACCGTCACTAGTAGGATAAACATCGATCATCGAGCGATATTAAAATGATAATGATGATGAGAAATCATCATCGTCGTCTTTTGAGCGACAATAACAATGAGGGACCTTCATGGTTGATAAAAACAAAATCCAAAGTGTTGATGTCTAAAGGTTAAAGTTAAGGAAGAATGTAAAAGTTGAATGGCGTATTTTGCAGTTAAGGGAAAAACTCAATAAATATAAATGAGTTAATGTGAACCGTTCACACAGAATTTAGAAAACAAGCCAACGTCTCTCTCTCTCTCTCTCTCTCTCTCTCTCACTCTCTCTTTAAAACTCACGATTTTCTCTTATCCTCTCCAAATCAAGAACCCAAATTTTTGAAATTTAAAGGGTAAAAAGTTGGAATTAAGCTGCTAGGAGGAAATTATAACTATTACAACCAACAATTCAAGGTAAGGCTTACTCAAATTTACGATTTTGTGAGTTTTGTGTTTGGTTTTTATGAAAACCGAATCACAGATTCTTGTTATGGATGTTAATGCATGTTGTTCATTCTAGTGGATATGCTCAAATCGGGTGTTATGAAAGCTATGTACCAAATTTCAGCTCCTGATTCAATCCCTAAGTATGATTTCAGATTGTAACTGTGTGTTTTAGTGTGTGTGTTTGACGGACTGATAAAATGGGCAAAAAGGGGCTGATTTGGTACATAATCTGTTAGGATGATGTTAATAAATGTTACAAAGATGTATATTTGACCTTGTATCAATAGATTTCAGTCACATGATAAGTTAAAAAATGACCAGATGAAATCTGGAAATGATGGAATAATGATTAAGTATGAACTCGTATCTAATGAATCTCGGATGGTAAACTTAAAAAATCATAAGTTTATCACGGATTTCGGATATCAAGGCATCTGAATTTCAGATCATGTTAGCATCCGAATATCAGATGGCATTGAACAAAATAAAATCCTAAGGATGGGATCTCGGGTCAGCCGAACTTCGTAACTATCCGAATTTCGGGTCATTTATCTAAATGTAAAACTTAAGTTTTAAGAATTAAACAAATATTGATATTGATGTTCTATTACATTGACCTAACAGGATCTTTGTGGTGTTAACTAACACACATTGATTTATAACTGCGGTAAAGCCTACCTATATTGTGTAACACCTTGTGTTATTTTTCCAGGGCATCTTTGCTAAATAAAAACCACTGTGAGTGATAGATTACTGATCAAGCATTATTATCTTTGCATTCATATTGCTGGCATGATCCTATTACTCATAACATATCAATTTTGGAGCTCTCATATGATTTATTGTTATTGATGCACACTTGTCCTTGACGTGATATAAACATGTAGCCTGTGTTCACTTGAAAGTGCATCCTTTAGTTCATGCTTCTGCATGATGATTATCTTATAATCTGGTGTGTCCTGGGCTAGGATTGACAGAAGGCCACTATCAGGGACTGATCATCCCATATATCTCATTCCAGCCACGTCGTACATCCCTGATCGATAATTGAACTGCCAATCCATGCTTTCACTGCATGATGAAAACTTGTTATCTGTGCCCTCCGACGAAGGGGCAAACATTGCCCGTATTCACATTTGGTTTTTAAAGAAATTTATGTTGAATATGTAATATGTTATCTCACTAATTCATAGCTTACTATTGAATTCAAATGTTTTTAGGCAAAGGAAAAGAAGTTGTTGGGCCTTCTTCCTAGGCTTTCATTCAAATTCCCAGTGATCAATAGAAGCTACTTGGTAACTTGATGATGTTGAAGCTTTGGGGCTGGGTAGTGATGATGTTGCAAATGAATAATAATGTTGTAATAGTTAGATGATGACTCCATAGACTTATACACTTTTCTTGCTTTAGTGCTGATGCACTTAAAACTCTTTATATGCTTGAAACTTTAATCATATGTTAATATTGGGTTTGCATGTTGATCCTGGAGTTTATTTTATGTCACTAAAAAGGACGATGTTTCTGTTTGGTATCAGAGCATTAGTTTGAGGTCTCAAGTGTCCGCGAGGACATGGACTTAAACTTAAGTTATGATATTAGAATGGACTCCTAGGAAATGATCTGAACTAAGATAGGATTGACATGAACAATCGGATAGAATAAAAGGGTAACCGTGAACATATAGGACAAGATAAATATTCTAAATATTATTTGTTATATTTCAGAACATGTCTAGAGACGATATGTCACACCCCCTTACCCCGGTTGGCAACGAAGCGCGACGTTGCGAAAGCATAACCATAATCACAATGAACGACCACTATATGGACGTTTTTAAAATACATCGTTAAAACTTTAAAATATAGCAATGTTTTACATAGTCTGATATGAAGAAAAGAAGTTCGCACAATACAGAGATTTAATTACATAATTAAAGTATCCAAAATAATGCAGCTAAACCTCCGTTAGTTTTGAATATGCATGCGACTCCATGGATGCGAAAGCTTGAAAGTAAAAACGTCCGAAGGCACACTTGCCTTAATTGCCTGAAAATACACGCTCAAATACGTCAACAAAAATTGTTGGTGAGCTCATAGGTTTACACGTAAATCTGACTGGTATGGACAACAACAGTAGAGTTTGAATTTATAAAATAATAAATTCCATGTTATGTCTTACAAATAAACCATCATGCAACCGAAAGTTAATTAAAATGAGTTTGTCCTGTGCAGTATTCCCATACGTAATACCATGTGTTAAATATATATATGCACTCGCTGTTAGCCGACCCGAACTAACCCGAATGGGGGACATGACTCCCGATAGATCTATCCACAATATATTCACGCTTACAAATAAATGCAATTAACGGTTCATGATATAAGGGCGGATGGAACCACATGTGTGATACATAATAGAAATGAAATTGTTTTCGTGTCCATATAAAAACGAAGCATCTATTTCAACCCCAATACATAACATTGTGAAAATAGGGGCTATGAGGACTCACCGTGCTTGTGATGACAAAAACGAGCGAAAAATGCTATTTAGCGTAAGTTGATGGATGATGCACCTGGTGAGTTAAATCGAGCCGTAAATGATAATAGAGATTTAACATCTCTAATATATGATAATATATATTTATAGATTTTTATGTCTTAAATCACCCAACATTACAAGTTTATAAATAAAACCCGCTTAAAACGTCAAGTTTATATATATATAATTTTCCAGCTTTTTCGGAGGTTTTTCGGCCTACTTTGAGGCTGTTTTTGACCAAGCTCCGAAACGTTTTAGGCTTTGGTTTTCTAGGAAATTAAACCAATATATACAAAGGATTTTTCGAATCAAGAACGGCCATTTTTCGAGATGTTTAGGTTAGGGAAAAAGCTTGTTGAAAACCCTATGTTGGCCATTTTTGAGCTGTCAAACTTTCGGTTTCCCAAATAATTTCTGGAGGTCTTAAACTCAAAAATAAAATATGAAAACTTCCAAATCTATAGTTAAGACATATATCTAACTTTTGGGACAGGAATCAACTCATTTCGTTAAGTTATGAATTAGTTATGATTTTTCAAAGTCGATATAAATTTTCTGCCGAAAATCCGCAGTTTATAAACTTGAAATAACGTATGATTCTTGTTGTTTATTCAAAGGCTACTTGTATACAAGTTATAAAACACATATATATTACTTTTTTTCATAATATTAACACTTTTATGATGTGTTTATATATTCATAAACACATTTAAAGAACCAACTTAAAAACAAAAACTAGAAACTTATAAACTTGAGTTTTTATGAAACTTGTTGTTGGTGATTATATATGTTATGCAAGACTTATATAAACATAAATGTATGATGCAATAAGTTAGATTTAGTTACTTTGATGTGCTAGGAGTATGAAATTGTGAAGAAGTTGGAACTCTTGCAAGATTTGGACCAAGAACACTTGAATTTCACCAAGAACACTTGAATAAAAATGTTGGTAATGTGTGTGTGTGTGTGAGATCCGGTTTTTAGAGAGAAGAAAGAAGGGTTTTGGTGTGAAAATAATGAAAGGGAAGATCTCTATTTATAGAAAAAAAGATGGAGGTTGAATTGATGGTGATAAGAGGGGTGGAGTGTAAGATCTTCTTTGAATTGAAAGGAGGATGGTGTAGAGGGATTTGATGTACAAATATTGAGTAAAAAAATATTTATCAAGTCCTTTACGTACCTCCTATGGGCAGATTTTTGAAGATATTATCTTGTATTTTCATTTTTTTAAAATGTATTTAGAATGTATTCTTGTATTTCCCTTTTTATGTAAATTCATAAATACTTTTGAATGCATTTGTTTAATGAATTGTTTTAGTCTTGCATAATTAATGTTAAGTAAGTGTATTAATGCATGATTAGTGTCAATAATCATAATTTAATTATATACTTTGTTGAATTAATCCTTCGTATCGTAAATCGATCGGATTAATTGATTTCCCGATTCATCGCACCGATAAATTTGATTCTAATTGAGTTGAATTTCCTTATGAACATTGTTAATTACTTTGATTAATTTCTAATGACCACTGATTAGGTTATAATTGGCTATTAAATACAGATTAGGTCGTAGTTGCTAACCTGGACTAATGCCGGATGTTACAGTCTCCCCCTGTTAAGGTAATTTCATCCCGAAATTAGCTCCTGTCCTCCACTGCTTGAGTACTTGAGAAAAGATGAGGGTATTTTTCCCGGAACTGATCTTCGCATTCCCACGTAAACTCAGGACCTCGCTTAGAGTTCCATCTGACTTTTATTATTGGGATCCGGGTGTGTTTTAGTTTCTTGACTTCTCTGTCCATTATTTCTACAGGTTGCTCAATGAAGTTCAACTTATCATCTAGTTCAAGCTCGTCCATGGGTATAACGAGTGTTTCATCAGCCAAGCACTTCTTAAGATTGGACACGTGGAAGGTATTATGAACTTTACTAAAATCTAGGGGTAGATCGAGTCGGTAGGCTACCGGGCCAATTCTTTTGGTGATCTTGAATGGTCCGATAAAACGAGGATTGAGTTTTCTCGTTTCCCAAAATGGATTAAGCCTTTCCAAGGCGAGACATTCAACATTACGAGATCCCCCTCTTGAAATTCCATATCCTTCCATCGAACATCTGCATAGCTAGTCTGTCGATCCTGCGCGATCTTTAATCGGTTATGAATCTGGGTTATCTTTTCTGTAGTCTCCTGGATGATCTCAGGTCCAGTAATCTGACTATCTCCTACTTCGGCCCAACAAAGTGGTGATAGACACTTTTGCCCATAGAGTGCCTCGATGGAGCGGTCTTAATACTCGAGTGATAGCTGTTGTTATAGGAAAACTCGACTAATGGCAGGTGCCTTTCCCAACTTTTACCAAAATCGATAACACATGCCCTTAGCATGTCTTCCAAAGTCTGAATCGTCCTTTCACTCTGACCATCCGTTTGCGGGTGATAGGCTGTGCTCATATCTAGGCGTGTACCCAGTGCTTCTTGCAACGATTGCCAAAATCTTGATGTGAACTGGCTGTCCCTGTCTGATATAATTGATACTGGCACTCCATGCCTTGAGACAACTTCTTTAAGATAGATTCGTGTTAACTTATCCATCTTATCAGTCTCCTTGATTGGCAGGAAGTGTGCGGTCTTGGTAAGTCGATCCACAATCACCCAAATGGTGTCAGAATCTCCAGAAGTCTTTGGCAACTTGGTGATGAAGTCCATGGTGATGTTCTCCCACTTCCACTAGGCTATTTCTGGTTGAACTAACAATCCTGATGGTTTCTGGTGCTCAGCCTTAACTTTCAAACACGTTAAGCACTTGCTGACATATGTAGCAAAGTCAGCCTTCATGTTTGGCCACCAGTACATTCCCTTCAAGTCGTGGTACATCTTATCTGACCCTGGATGAATAGCATATCTTGTTTTATGCCCTTCATCCATGACCAGCTTCCTTACTCCTCCGAATTTTGGTAGCCAAATTCTGTCCATGAAGTACCGACATCCATCTGTCTTGATTTCAAACTACTTATCCATTCCTCTCAAGGCTTCATCCAGTAGATTAGCCTCCTTGGCTGCTTCTTCTTGTGCCTCGCGGACTTGAGAGTTTAGGTTTGACTGTATAGTCATGACCAAAGCTCGGACTCTCAATGGTTTAACCCGTTCCTTTCGGCTCAGGGCATCACCTACAACATTCGCCTTCCCCGGATGATAACGAATCTCGCAGTCGCAATCGCTAAGCAGCTCAACCCAACAACGTTGCCTCATATTTAACTCTTTCTGATTCAGAATATGCTGAAGGCTTTTATGGTCTGTGAACACCGTGCACTTCGTACCGTACAGGTAGTGCCTCCATATTTTAAGAGCAAACACCACTGCTCCGAGCTCCAAGTCATGAGTCATATAGTTCACCTCGTGGATTTTGAGTTGCCGTGATGCGTAAGCAATGACCAACCTAATCCGTCGTGAGAGGCATAATAGTAGACCACAAAATTTTCTGTCCCTTCCGGTAAGGGAAGAATTGGTGCACTATACAATCTTTGTTTTAACTATTGAAACGCCTTTTCCTGCTCTTCACCCCAGCTATACTTCACATCTTTTCGAGTCAGCTCTGTTAAGGAACCTGCTATCTTTAAGAAGTTTTCAATAAATCGCCTATAATAACCGGCAAGCCCTAGAAATTGGCGGATTTCCGTGGGAGTTCTAGGAGTTGCCCAGTTCTTATGGCCTTGATTTTTGATGGGTCAACTTGGATTCCCTGACTGTTGATCACATGCCCAAGGAATTTAACTTCTCGCAACCAAAATTCACACTTTGAAATTTTGGCGTATAACTGTTCCTTCTCTAACAACTCCAAGATCAGCTTGAGATGTTGTTCGTTCTCGTCCTTATTTCTGGAATAGATAAGGATATCGTCTATGAACATTATCACAAATTTGTCCAAATACAGTTTACACACTCGATTCATGAGATCCATGAATACGGTTGGTGCGTTGGTCAAACCGAATGGCATCACCTGAAATTCATAGTGTCCATAATGAGTCCTGAACGCTGTCTTGGGAATGTCTTCTTCCCGAACCTTCACTTGATGATAACTGGATCGCAGATTAATCTTAGAGTAGAAGCTAGATCCCTGTAGTTGGTCAAATAGATCGTCAATTCTGGGAAGGGGGTAGCGGTTCTTTACCGTTAACTTATTTAGCTCTCGGTAGTCTATGCACATTCTGAAAGATCCGTCTTTCTTTTTCACAAATAAGACCGGAGCTCCCCAACATGAGGAACTTGGTCGAATGAATCCTTTATCCATCAACTCTTCTATTGATTGGATAGCTCTTGCATTTCAGACGGAGCGAGTCTTGTGAAATTAAGTTTCTACCAATCAATCAACAATATGAAATAATCAAGAACAATAAAAGGAATTAACACTGACCGAATGATTATATTGAAGAACTGATGATTACAAAATGATGATTGAGAATATTCGTGAACAGTAGCTTCTCTCTCTGAATTGAATTCGTACAAAATGATAACTGTCAGATCTATATCAAAATAGAAAGTCAAAGATGCTATTTATACACTTTTACTAACTATCAAGGAAATACAAAATAGTCCCTAGACTTTGATTTCATCAACTAACACATATCCTAACATTCTCCCCCTTTGATGAAATTAGCAAAATCGTTAAATCGATAAGCCCAACTTTTGTTCAAATCTTCTGACACTTTTACGATCCGAAAGCCTCCATTCAATCTTTGAAATAAACTCAACCATGAGTCTTCGGTCGTTAACAGATAAAGCTCCTTTCTTCGTTTTTCTTTTCTGATCTGCTGCAAGCTTACCTTTCAGACCACTTAAAACTTTAATCAAAGTTCCATCTGAAAACTTGTTCAGCTCTACACTCCTCATTGCTCTTAACTTCTTATTCCGATCTTTATACATGACTGCTGGATGCTTCACCATGATCACTTGAAATTCTTTCAGCTCACCAGCAAATTTGATATCTCTGTGAGGTGCTGTCATGTTGATCTTCCTCATGCCTCTTTCAACACCTATCTGTAGATCTTGCACTGACATCAATACCAACTTGGTATTCATGAAGTGAAACAGTGTCTTAAGTGCAAATCTACAGTGTTCATTTCTTTTGTTTCTGCACAATTCATCAAACAGATCTTCAATGTCTACCAAGTGCATGTTGAACATATCAGCTTCTGTGAACACATATGTATTTCCATCTGATCTAGTGACTGTGAACTTTTGATAAAAAATATTGACAAATCTTTCCTTTTCAATCTTCACCAGGTCGACTATTCTGAATTCACTTTTAACCTTCTCAACCTCTTGTGTTTTATTTCTCAGGAAACTGGCATAGTTGACCAGATTAGGCATGTTCGGCTCTAGTACTCTAAACAACTTGTGAAATGAACATGGAGCTTGTTTCTTGCAAAAGATTAGTTTGTCCAAAATATCTTCAATATACGGCATCTTGTTCCTTTTTCTAGTAAACTCCGCAGATCTATTCTCTGGCAGCTCGAGCTTTTTCACCTTCTTCTTGCTGATCTCATCCTTATTTAACAATGTCAGCATATCTTGTATTTCTCTCTGAACCACTTGTTGAGCTTCAAATCTAAGTCTATGTTGTTTCTTAGATTCATCAGCAAGCACATACTCATTGAAAAACCTATCCATCACTTCAACCTCATTCAGCACAATCTTTTCTTGAGCCACACTGCTCTCAACTTGAAACTCTTCGAATTCCTCTTTAACTTGTACAACCACCTCAGGCATTTCAACCGTTGGTGCAGATTCAACATCCTTCAAAATTTCCTCAACTAACCCTTCCTCCTCCTCAATCCTTTCAGCTCTAAAATCAACATCAGTCAAAGCAATTATATCATCATCTTTTGATACTTCAATATACTCCTCCCTCTCTTCTCCTATACCTTGAATACTTATCTCATGACTCTTCTCTTGAACATCTTCATCTGAATCAATATACTCAACAAAGTGATAAATATCAGACTGAATGTTCAAAGGAACTGGAACATCTTCATGAAGAATCAATCCCATCTCTCTCTGTTCACCAGCTGATTCTTTAGAACCCCCAGCTTCTCTCTCCTGAACTTCCGGCTCCTTTTCTGGATATGTTATCATTAATATCCTAGGCGTTGGTTCATCAAGCTTTCTCCTCTTCTCCCCCTCATGAGGAGCATCATCGGAGTCCTCATCATGCTCATCATGTTTCCTCTTAGATGAGGAAGCTTAAGCCTTGCATGTTTCTTCTACTGCAGCCACCCTTTCTGAGAGATTACCTAACGCGGTTATCACAGTACTTTCGAAGCTGATCATGCGTTCTCTCATCTCATCAAACTGTTCAAAGACAAAGTCCTTCAACTCTTCCTTTAATTCTTTAATGTCTTGTTTTGACTCAGATTGTTTAACCGATTCCTCTGCAACATCCTTCCCCTTTAACAACTTCTAAATGTTAGACATCTGGGCCATTACCTCAGCTAATTGATTAGATACATGCGTATTTACTCCAGACACAGCTTCATTCAATGCACTTGTCAAAGTTGATTCAGTAACAAATGGGGATAACTTCACCACTGGGTCACGTAGACTTCCAGTTGTCACAACAGTTGAACTTGTATAAAGTACTTCTGTGTGGCCAGTGCTCAGAGTTGGTAAAGTTGTTTCTCTGACTGGACTTCCACCCTCTTCAAGTGACGGAGCAACAAATGCTTCCGTTACTAAGGATGTTCCAGTGGGAACACTAAGTTCAACCACACTAACTTCAACGAATGAAGGTGACTCGAGTGTCCTAAGCTGTATAGGAGCCAGACTTAGTGATTGAAAAGAATTCGTACACACGGGCAGTTGTGCCCTTGTTTCAATATCCATTAAGTCCAAATGACTTTCGGATAGATTGTATGGTTCATCCCTGTGTTCAATTGAAATAGTCTCCTGTTGAGAGGAGACTGAGTGGATAGGTGGGTGTGCAATTGTCAGTGGGATACTGACTTGTTCAATGCTAACTCTCATAGGAGAGCTAACAGTAGATGTGGTTAATTCCCGGCTTTCTAGGGTAATGGTATCCCTCACACTCTCTTCAGCAATTTGTACAATATCTATCATCATTCCACCTCCCTCATGATGATCACCTCCATCATCACCATCATCATTATCATCACCTTCTCCTTCCTTTTCTTGAATATCTGACAACGTTCTCTCAGAATCTGATTTTTCAGCTTCTTCCTCACCACCCCTTACACTAACATCTCCCTCACTCTCAGAATGGGCAACCTGAACTTCAGCCCCTTGCTGAGGTTCCTCTATTCTTAAAGCTCCTGGGCTAAGAGATCCCGGTTCCTGGGTCTCTATCGGAGCATGATCTATCCTATATAATCTCACATTCTCACTCTCTTGATCCGCATATTTAAGCAAAGACTCTGGGATTGGCATAATGTTTGCATTTGGGGAGTCCGGCACTTCGTGTAAGCTCATCATAACATAATCCGGAAACCTCTGAGAATTGGCTCGCTTTGGAATATTTTCATTAGTACGAAGAATCCCTCGGATAAGAATTTGTATGAATCTCTGAAGCGGAACAAATTTTCTTGCTCTATTAGTAGTTTTTGCAAGAACAATCTCTTTCAAATCCTCCCATATGCACTGAGCATAATCATAATGCATGTTGAATGCTATCCCATGAAATATCCTCAAGCAATGAATGCTGCATCTGTCAACTCCTGTGTGCTTTGAAGTCATACACCTATTTATGATTCCAAAGAGTGTATACCATTCTCCATTTAAACCATTCCTATGAAACTTTGAGCTCTTCGGTAGTGGCTTTGAGTAGCCCAAGCAGATTAAATCATGTACCAGCTCCTCATCTGAAACAAAGTCTTCAAAGTCAGCCAACTCTGGGAAGTTAACTGTGTCGATACGTCTAGGAAGAAATAGATTGTGATGAAGTCTGGCGAGAGTGATTTTTGTCTTGAACTGGTCTATTGTTACTTTAAAGTAATGATTGCCGTCAGCAGGAACAAATTTGACAGTGTGCCAAAATTGTTGTAGATACACTTGTGGAATAGACGGTTTGTATTGAAGCAGATAACCTAATGGATGGCCTTTTAGAATGTCAACAATTATAGGATGACTAACTTTAATAACCTTGGTATCTAGACGATGGTTATTATCTCGGAAAGGAAGGCAATGTTTAGGTTTTACTAGCTGGATATCTGGAATAATGTTTGATTGTGATGGACGGGCAACTGAAGTAGACCGAACAGGGGTAGATACAAGGGTATGATTTGATGATGAATGGGAGTCAGAGGAATTGGAGTTCTGAGATTGTACTGGAGATGTCATTTGAACACCTGTAAACATAAGAACATCATGTTAGTCAGTTCTTGTACACAAATGACAACCTTCACAATGAAGAAAAATTGTAACATTTTATCAGAAATTGTAAAAACTTGTGATTTTCTTTTTAAGGCATCGAGATTCCGGACAATAATAGTTAATTATTGAAAGGACTCCAGAGTCAATCATTTAGAGACCAATGTTAGAAAAACAAATTTATAACAATTTCTTAAAAAATGTGACATTTTTCTTAAATCATAAAAAAATTCCACACTTAGAAAAATTTTCTGTTGAAACTCGAATAAAACTACAAGTTTCTCGAATGACTTTTGAACAATGTCGAATAAGCCTATACACAACTCGAATAAGCCTATACACAACTTGAATAAGACTATACACAACTCGAATGATGTATACATGAAACTCGAATAAGCCACTATAAAACTCGAATGACATATACATGAAACTCGAATAAACAATGTCACAACTCGAATGAGTCTTGAAAATTCTCGAATGAAAAACATGTTAAACTCGAATGATATATGTACTAAACTCGAATGGAACATTAAAATCTACCACTCAACTCGAATGATTCAGTCATTTTATCAATAAGAACATTGTCCCAACTCAAATAAGCTTTAAACAAATATGTTCTGAAAATTTTCTAAGTGTTACACACACACTTGTCAACTCGCATGAAACACAAATGTTTCTCGAATATTATTGCTCTAAACTCGATTAACTCTTTGAGTTTTATGAATCAACTCGAATGTCTCATGATGCAACTCGAATGACGTATGATGCAACTCGAATGACTTACGATGCAACTCGAATGACTCTTATTGCAACTCGAATGACTCTTTTGATCGAGAAATACCATTTTATTTTATTATAAGTCCAATACTCACTGATTTGATGAAATTAAGTTCAGGGATCATTTTCAGTCTTTTAAAACATGTACCCCCCTCGAAAATGTATTTTAAACACTTTTGTTTTACTGAAATTTGAACAAAAACAACTTTAAAGTTGTTAAAAATTCAAATTTCAGAGTATTTATGAACTCGAAACTGTTGCATTAGAAAAATCAATGATTCTGTTTGTGTGATGTAAAAATGACTTATGAAATTTCAGATTCATGGTCATAATACCTATACGAACCTCATCACACATTTAATTTCAACTTTATGAACAAATAATAGTATTGTCCATTAACGGTCAAGAACACAAAAAAATATACGAACAGATAGTTGCAAACACCTCACACTAAGCATATACACTAAACATATGAACAATCAAACTGAAATAAGAAACTTTTACTCACAATATTGATGAAAAGATGTCGGTTGTGGGTTTGAGGTTTCTTAGAAGTGAAGAAAGCTTTTTGTAGAAGATGAAGGAATATAATTTCCGAAAAAATGATTTGAATTTGAAAATTCAAATTTATAGTCAAACTAACCGGCCCACTTTAAATTTTCAAATTTTCAAACACCCGGCCCATCATCTAAACCAAATTAGCCCACAAACTATCTTTTCAATCAAATATTGTGACTAAAAAAATATATGAAGATAAAATTTGAATTTAAAAAAAATTTTTAACAGCACACAAAACAAAACAAAAAAAATTTAAAATGGACTTAAAAAAAATATTCACACTGAAAAGAAAAAAAAAATTTTGCACATAAAACAACACAAAAAAAATTGAAAACACACAAAAAAAAATTAAAAATATTAAAAATATTAACAATACTCATTTGCTGCCCCTTGAATTTCTGAAAGTTGCTCCCCCTCAAATGGATATTCATTTACTCAGCTCTGCTCCCCCTACAAAATAACAGATAATATTTATCAGATTTACTCAAAATCAGATAAATTTCTTTTCTGCTCCCCCTGCACATGACAATCCAGATCTTGTTAAATTCTAAAGAATATATACTTTTTATGATTCATGAATTTAACATCAGATAAAAATCACTTAAAAAATTGAAAATTTTAAAATTATATATTGAAACTACTGAATTATTAAATCTTAACGATTCAACATACCTAATTTGTATACAAAAAAATTAAACCGCTTTTCATCTAACGCTTTGGTAAACAAATCAGCTAGTTGATATTCAGTAGGTACAAAATATAATTCTATATTTCCATTTTCTACATGATTTTTTATGAAATGATACCGAATGTCAATGTGTTTCGTTTCTGAATGTTGCACCGGATTTGATGCAATAGCTATTGCGCTCTGAGAATCACAATATATTGGAATTTTCTTTGGTGTAAACCCGTAATCACGCAGTTGGCTCTTCATCCACAACACCTGAGAACAGCAGGAAGATACAGCAACATACTCTGCTTCCGCTGTAGACAATGAAACACAATGTTGTTTCTTAGATGACCAACATACGGGTTTATCACCTAAGAACTCTACTGCTCCAGACGTACTCTTTCTGTCCATCTTATCACCTACGTGATCAGCGTCAGAAAAAGCAGTCAGATTAAATGAAGATTCTCTAGGATACCACAAACCAAGATTTGGAGTTCCTTTGAGATATCTTAAAATTCGTTTTACAGCTGTTAAGTGTGATTCTTTAGGATTTGCCTGATATCTAGCACATACACATGTAGCAAACATAATATCTAGTCTACTAGCTGTTAAATACATTAATGACCCAATTATACCTCGATAATGAGTTAAATCTACAGGTTTCACTGAGATGTCTGCATCGAGTTTTGACTTTGAATCCGGAGCCATAGGAGTTTTCATAGGAGTACTATTCACCATGTTAAATTTCTTTAACATGTCTTGTATATATTTCGACTGATTGATAAAAATACCATCAGTTAATTGTTTTACTTGTAATCCTAAGAAAAAATTTATTTCCCCCATCATGCTCATTTCGAATTTTTGGGACATTAAAAATGCGAATTTCTTACAAAATTCTGGATTTGTAGACCCAAATATTATATCGTCTACATATATTTGTATAACTATGATATCTGACCCCTGACATTTTATAAACAGGGTTGTGTCAACTGCACCTTTTGTAAATGCACATCTCAATAGATATGTTGAAAGTGCATCATACGAAGCACGAGGTGCTTGTTTAAGGCCATACAGTGACTTATCTAAAATATATACATGATCAGGTTTCGAAGGATCAGTAAACCCTTCGGGCTGATATGTATATATTTCATCTGTTAGCTCCCCGTTTAAAAACGCAGTTTTAACATCCATTTGATATACTGTAAAATTTTTATGAGCGGCAAAAGCTAAAAACATTCTAATAGCTTCAATTCGTGCAACTGGTGCGAATGTTTCATCATAATCAATCCCTTCTTGTTGGTTGTATCCTTTGGCCACGAGACGAGCTTTATTCTGAATGATGACACCATGTTCATCTTTCTTGTTTTTAAAGATCCATTTCGTGCCTATAATGGATTTGTCTTTTGGGCGCTCAACAAGTCTCCAGACCTTTAACCGTTCGAACTGGTTCAGTTCTTCTTGCATCGCCACAATCCAATCAGCGTCCAGAAGGGCTTCTTTTACATTCTTGGGCTCTATTTTACTTAAAAAATTTGAAAATAAGCATTCATTTATAGTTGCCCTTCTGGTTTGGACTGACGCAGATGGATCACCAATGATGTTTTCTATTGGGTGATTTCTTGTCCATTTAACAGTATGTGGAAACTGTTCTATTGGGTCTTGGTTGGGATTAAGATCTAGATATGGTTCGGGAGTTACTTCAGATGTTGTAGGTAGGACATCTGAGGTAGGAGCTTCTGAATGTTCAGAAGTAACGGGGGTGTCAGAAGAATATGGAGGTTCAATTGCTTGTACAATCTCAGTAGTTGACTGCACATTTGCTGTTGAGGCTTCTCCAGTTTCTTCTGAACCTTGTTGTTGAGAAAGATCAGAGACTATGACTGGATCTTCAGTAGTCCTGTCAGGCACCAAATTTTGAACATTAGTTTTGGGCTTTTCAAAATTGTCTTCATAAAAATTCTCAAACAACTTATGTAATTCTGAGTGTTCAGCATTTTGTTCAGTTGACTCCAATGAAGTCTGCATATTAGGTTCGGGTCCTGAACTGGTGTGTTCAGAAGCCATTACCACTCCTTCGTCGAATTTGACATTCATGCTCTCGTTGACTGTCTTGGTTCTCTTGTTGTAAACTCGGAAGGCAACCGACTCCTTTGAATACCCGATGAAAATTCCTTCATCTGCCTTTCGATTAAACTTTCCAAGATTGTCTTTATCGTTTAGAATAAAGCATCTGCAACCAAAGACATGGAAAAATTTAATATTAGGTATTCGTTTATTAATCAGTTCATAAGGAGTCTTTCCGAATCTCTTATTTATTATTGAACGATTTTGTGTGAAACAAGCTGTTGCAACTGCTTCTGCCCACAAGAATAACGGTAAATTGGAATAGGCCAACATCGTCCTAGCTGATTCCACTAGTGTCCGATTTCTTCTTTCAACGACACCGTTTTGTTGTGGAGTTCGAGCAGCTGAAAACTGATGTGTAATTCCTATTGAATTCAAGAATGAGTCAAGTGATTTGTTCTTGAACTCTGTTCCGTTGTCTGAGCGGATTGTCTGAATTGTGAGTTGCAACTTTACTTGTATTTTCCGGATGAAGTCTATGATGGTTTCGGTTGCATCTGATTTGGATCTCAGGAAAAACACCCATGTGTATCGTGAATAGTCATCAACTATCACCAATACATATCGTTTCTTATTTATGCTTTGTACTCTCATTGGTCCACACAAATCCATATGCAGTAATTCCAGTGCTCTCGTGGATGAGTGTTCTGTTTTGGATTTGTGTGTGGCTCTTGTCATCTTTCCTTTTTCACATGCCGCACATAACTGCTCTTTTTGGAATTTGAGCGTCGGCAGCCCTTTAACTAACCCTCCTTTTGCTAGGTTGGTTAACTCATTGAAGTTCAGATGTGAAAGGCGACGATGCCACAGCTATGCTGTTTTAGATGTAGCTTTTGACAATAAGCAGACATCTTTCTTCAGATTAATCGATGCTAAATCAATGGAGTACAAATTTGTTTTCCTGTTTCCTGCCAAAATTTCTTTTCCTTCTCCGGATCTGATGCTGCACCGATTGGCTTTGAAATTGACTTCTAACCCTTTATCACACAATTGTCCAATACTAAATAGATTGTGTCCAAGACCATCAACATAGAAGACCTTTTGGATGGTGATTTTGTCGTATTTGAGACTTCCGTATCCTTTGATCGGACAAAACTGATCATTTCCAAATCTGACCGTCCCACAGAACTTTTCTACAAAGTCCGTGAGTGTGTCTCGTTGTCCGGTCATATGCTTGGAGCATCCGGAGTCAAGGTACCAGACATGGTTTACCTATAAAACGAAGTAGCACATGAGGTACCCACTTGTAGTTGGGTACTTTTGTTTTAGGTAAATCATGCACAGTAATATTTGTTTTTCTAACAGATATGGCTTTTAGCTTATCATTTGAAGTTATTTTAGGTACCCACTTTTGAACTGTTCTTTTAGGTATCCATTTTTGTACAATTCGCGGTGGAATTGTTTTTGAAATAATTTTCTTTGGAACCTTTTTCTGTTCATAAAATGGGTCCTTTTTCTTTGGTTGCCATACGAGCTTATTATATTTAACAATTGCAGGCTTACAACCATAAGAATTCAAAGCAATTAAGTCCGTTCTTGAAAACTTTATACAAGAATTATTAACAAGATTATTATTATTACAGACAGAATGTTCAATTTTGCTATTTGTATCTGTAACATTTTTGTCCTTCACGCGCCACTCTTGTTTTATACTCTTGTTTTTCTGTTCTCTTTTCTTCTTTCGCCAAACTTGTTTTCTCGAACCGTTCAGAAGAATATCTGAGAATGAAGAAGTATGAGAATTCGTAGTTTTAGATACCCGTTTCTTCTGTAAATTCTTCATACCTTTTGAAGATTGAACTTTACGTGCAATTGAATCCGCTGATGAAGATGATTCACCCTTTTCAAAGTTAGGAGACTTAACAATAGTTTTTGTTTTCTCCTTCTTTTGTTGTAATGATGGTGAATTTTCAGATGATTTTAAAGAATCTGTAAACATTCTTTGCAGAATTTTAAAAGGTTCTTTATTACCATTTGATTGTTTGTTAGTCAAAGGTTTGATAAATTCACCAATTTTACCAAACATTTGATCTAATGAATTAATATCAGAGTGCATGTACAGATCAAACTCTTTTTCTGTATTTATAGAATCTAGAGAAGTAGATGATTGTGGATCAGACAACTTTATGTTCTTAGGCTGATCTTGCAACGTTTGTTTCATTTTTCTTAGTTCAGCCTTGAGAGTTCCATTCTCTGTCTCAAAATTTTTAATTTTCAATTCTATATCAGAATTCATCTGTTCTAAAATTGAATTTGGCAAATATAAGTTTTGAGATCGAGTAGGTAATTCAGACAAATCCTTTTCAGAATAAGTTTGAATATACTCTTCTTTAGTATCAAGAACATTACTTGTTTCATTTATTCTGGTATAATCACCAGAATTTTGCATTTTGTCTGATCGTAATCTTTTTATTTCTTCGCTAGATTCTACTTCTTCAGATGCTTTCATAAATGTCATTTTTAATCCTAAATTCATGTATCTGACATCATACAGTGTTGGTGAACTTGATATTGCTTTTGTCAGATACTTCGGATTTTCCCAACCAATTCCAGATTTAGAGTTATAAAATTTTGTGTCTTTTGGTTGATTTAAATAAATTGTTTGATCTGTTTGCCCTCTTTTGATAAATTCATCCTCCATCTTCTTTATTTTCTCATAAAGTTTAGTTCTTTCTTAAAAAATAGCATGATATTTTACTGAAAAGTTTGAGGCTTCTAATTCTGCTATTCGCAGTCTTTCTTGTAAATCAGATATATTGTGATTAAGATTGAGTATATTGCTTTGAAGTTCTCTTTCCTTATCTTGTAAGTCTGAGACTGCTCTTAAAGCTAATGCTTTATCTTTGGAACAGTCTAGAACTAAGTTGTGTTCATTTCGAAGTTTGTTTTCCAAAGAATGAACATTTTTCTTTTCTGCCTTCAAAGATTTTTCAAACTTTTTAAGCATAAAGGCCATATTAGTTAGTTTTTCTTCTAATATACATGATTCATCTATATCAGAGTCTGAATTAGAATGTACCTCCGGTTTGTCTGAACCATCTGAGTTTTCAGACTCTGAATCTTCATCATTTTCAGCTTCATTTTGGCCGGTTCCCATTAATGCAACTTCTTCTGTTTCTTCCTCTTCATCAGACTCAGATTTTTTTCTTTCTGCATCCTCTTCATCAGTCAATCCAACCCATACCTCATCTTCAGCTATCATTGCTGATTCACTTAATTTAAATTCATTGAAAATTTCTGATTTAAGACAAATATGAGCATCTTCATCCAAGATGTCATCATCATCTGAAAGAGCTTTGCCTGACTCTTTTTCTTTGGCTAAAAGAGCCTTTCTTGTATAGTAGTCTGAGTTTTTGACTACTGGTGATCTGCATTCACGGGCATAGTGACCTGGTTTTCCACAGTTGTAGCATTTTTGTTCCGATTCTTTCTTAGCTGACTTGTCTGACTTTTCATATTTGTCAGTCTTTCGTGCACTACTTTCTCCAGATTTCTTATATTTATCGTTTTTCTCAATTTTCCTTAAGCCTGTTTTATAGCGCATCTTGTTGTTGGTTGGCTTTCTATAGAATTTCTTTTGAAATGCTTTTGTAAGCAAGGCCATTTGCTTTTTCATCTCTTCTATTTCTGAATCAGCAGATGAATCTGAGGATTCTGACTCGGAAGATGTACTGCTGATTACAGCTCTTTTCTCCTTTTTCAGCTTGTATTTATACTTTTTCTCTGCCAGTAGAGCCAGTGGATTAGCAGTTTCTTTTTCAGCTTTCTTCTTTCCTGATATTTTCCTCAACACAACCTCTTGATAGTTGTTGAGGTTTTCAAATAGCATATGAAAATCCATTTCCTCAATATCTTTTGTTTGTTGGATAATCATAGCATATTTTTCCCATTCAGGATTTAGAACATTTAGAAATTTGACATTGATGTCCAGGTTGGACTTTGTCACTCCGTTTCTTTTCATTTCTCTTACCAAATTCACAAACCTGAGGTAAGTGTTTTCCAAAAGTTCACCTTCACGAGCTCTGAAATTCTCAAACGTCATTAGGCT